>CM074600.1:766669-1138294 GCA_037305975.1 Chrysolophus pictus | reverse complement strand
CCATAATTTATTGCAGGGTCTCCCAGATCCCATTATTTATTGTAGGGTCTCCCAGACCCCTTTGTTATTTTGGGGTCTCCTGATCCCATTATTTATTGTAGGGTCTCCCGACCCCATTATTTATTGTAGGGTCTCCAACCCCATTATTTATTGCAGGGTCTCCCAGATCCCATTATTTATTGTAAGGTTTCCCGATCCCTTTGTTATTTTGGGGTCTCCTGATCCCATTATTTATTATAGGGTCTCCCGACCCCACAATTTATGGCAGGGTCTCCCGACCCCATTATTTATTATAGGGTCTCCCGACCCCTTTGTTATTTTGGGGTCTCCTGATCCCTTTGTTATTGCAGGGTCTCCCGATCCCTTTATTTATTGTAGGGTCTCCCGACCCCACAATTTATGGCAGGGTCTCCCAATCCCATTATTTATTGCAGGGTCTCCCAATCCCACAATTTATGGCAGGGTCTCCCGATCCCACAATTTATTATAGGGTCTCCCGATCCCTTTATTTATGGCAGGGTCTCCCGACCCCATTATTTATTATAGGGTCTCCCGACCCCATTACTTATGGCAGGGTCTCCCAGACCCCTTTGTTATTTTAGGGTCTCCCGACCCCACAATTTATTATAGGGTCTCCCAATCCCATTATTTATTATAGGGTCTCCCGACCCCACAATTTATTTTAGGGTCTCCCGACCCCACAATTTATTATAGGATCTCTCAACCCCACAATTTATTTTAGGGTTTACCCGTCACCCTTCCCCCGCTGGGCGCGCTGCCCTCCTTCACCGCCCGCTTTGGCAGCAGCAGGTGGGGAAACCGAGGCACGGTGCCGGGGGGGGGGCACGGTGCCAACCCCCCCCCCCCCCTCCGCCCCCCCCGGCCGCCCGGCTGCCAACTGGGGGACGTGTGAGCGCTGAGCGCTGAGCGCTGAGCTCCCTTTGCCCCACATCTCCTTATGGGCAGCGCCGCGCACGCTGCCCCCCCGCTGTCCCCCCCCCGCCGCCGCCCTCCAGCTGCCCCCCCGCTGCCCCCCCCACTGCCCGACAGCCGCCCCCCGCCCTCCAACTGCCCTCCTCTGCCCCCCCCCCGCCTCCCAACTGCCCCCCCACTGCCCCCCAACTGACCCCCAACTGCCCCCCCGCTGCCCCCCCCGCCCTCCAGCTGCCCCCCCGCTGCCCCCCCACTGCCCGACAACCGCCCCCCCGCCCCCCAACTGCTCCCCCTCTGCCCCCCCCCGCCTCCCAACTGCCCCCCCACTGCCAACCTACTGCCCCCCAACTGTCCCCCAACTGCCCCCCCACTGCCCCCCCACTACCCAACTGCCCCCCCTCTGCCCCCCCCGCTCCCCAACTGACCCCCAACTGCCCCTGCCCCCCCCTGCCCCCCACTGCCCGACAGCCGCCCCCCCGCCCCCCAACTGTTCCCCCTCTGCCCCCCCCCCGCCCCCCCAACTGCCCCCCAACTGCCCCCCCACTGCCCCCCCACTACCCAACTGCCCCCCCCTCTGCCCCCCCCGCACCCCAACTGACCCCCAACTGCCCCCCCGCTGCCCCCCCCACTGCCCAACAGCCTCCTGCCTCCCTACTGCCCCCCCGCTGCCCCCCCCGCCCCTCAACTGCCCCCCCACTGCCCAACAGCCGCCTAACTGCCTCCCTACTGCCCCCCCCTGCCCCCCCCGCCCTCCAGCTGCCCCCCCGCTGCCCCCCCCACTGCCCGACAGCCGCCTCCCCGCCCCCCCAACTGCTCCCCCTCTGCCCCCCCCCGCTCTCCAGCTGCCCCCCACTGCCCCCCCACTGCCCCCCCACTGCCCCTTACTGCCCCCCCACTGCCCCCCCGCCCCCCAACTGCCCCCCCACTGCCAACCTACTGCCCCCCAACTGTCCCCCAACTGCCCCCCCCCGCCCCCCAACTGCTCCCCCTCTGCCCCCCCCGCCTCACAACTGCCCCCCCACTGCCCCCCCTCTGCCCCCCCACTGCCCGACGACCGCCCCCCCGCCCCCCAACTGCCCCCCCACTGCCCCCCCCCCGCCCTCCAGCTGCCCCCCCGCTGCCCCCCCCCCTGCCCGACAGCCGCCTCCCCGCCCCCCAACTGCTCCCCTCTGCCCCCCCCGCCCTCCAGCTGCCCCCCCACTGCCCCCCCACTGCCTCCCCTGCTCCCCAACTGACTCCCAACTGCCCCCCCACTGCCCAACTGTCCCCCCACTGCCCCCCCCGCTCCCTAACTGACCCCCAACTGCCCCCTTACTGCCCCCCCACTGCCCAACTGCCCCCCCATTGCCCCCCCACTGCCCCCCCCCGCACCCCAACTGCCCCCAACTGCCTCCCTACTGCCCAACTGCCCCCCCACTACCCCCCGGCGCCCCAAGTGACCCCCAAGTGACCCCTAACTGCCCCCCCTCTGCCCCCCCCGCACCCCAACTGCCCCCCCGCTGCCCCCCCCCACTGCCCGACAGCCGCCCCCCCGCCCCCCAACTGCTCCCCCTCTGCCCCCCCCGCCCTCCAACTGCCCCCCACTGCCCCCCCACTGCCCAACAGCCTCCTGCCTCCCTACTGCCCCCCCGCTGCCCCCCCCCGCCCCTCAACTGCCCCCCCACTGCCCCCCCATTGCCCCACTGCCCTCAGCACTTTGGGGTCTCTCCTCACCCCACAGTTTCGGGATCCCCTTCCTCATCCCATTTGCCAGCACTTTGGGGTCCCTCCTCACCCCACAGTTTTGGGATCCCCTTCCACATTCCATTCCCCAGCACTTTGGGATCCCCTCCTCACCCCATTCCCTACAGCTTTGGGGTCCCCCATTGCCAGCCCTACAGCTTTGGGGTCTCTCCTCCTCACTCCACAGCTTTGGGACCCCCTTCTCATCCCATCCCCCAGCACTTTGGGGTCCCCCATTGCCAGCCCTACAGCTCCACAGCTCCTCCTCACCCCACAGTTTTGGGATCCCCTCCTCACCCCATTCCCAGTACTTCGGGGTCTCTCCTCACCCCACAGTTTTGGGATCCCCTTCCTCATCCCATTTGCCAGCACTTTGGGATCCCCTCCTTACCCCATTCCCCAGTACTTTGGGGTCCCTCCTCACCCCATTCCCCACAGCTTTGGGGTCCCCCATTCCCAGCCCTACAGCTCCACACAGTTCCTCCTCACCCCACAGTTTCAGGATCCCCTCCTCACCCCATTCCTCAGCACTTTGGGGTCTCTCCTCACCCCAGTTTTGGGATCCCCTCCTCATCCCATTTCCCAGCACTTTGGGGTCCCTCCTCACCCCATTCCCCACCCCCTGCATTTTGGGGTCTCTCCCCCCCCCAGCCATTCAGCTGCCCTGGGAGCAGCGAGCAGCCCCCCCCCCATCCCTGTGGGGTGGCCCTATAGGGTCAGGGTCTCTGCTCCCCATAGTGTGTATGGGGGGGGGTCACCTCTTAGAGGGGGTCCCGCACTCTCCCCCCACCCCATAACCCCAAATAAACGACACCCCTCAACTCCGTATCAGAACTCTTTATTACAAACATCATAGAAATCTCAACGGTACAAAATAGAGCTTTGATCTCAACCCCCTCCCCCCCCCCCCCCCCAAAAAAAAAAACCCCAAACCCAACCCACCGAATACAAAACAACGGTACAAAAAAGGAGTTTTCTTAGCGCCGTGCTGGCAGGCAGGGGGTCCCACATCCCCCACCCCCCCTCCAACCCCCCCTCCAAGGCTCAGCGCCCCACCGGGGTCGGGAAATGCACAGAACTCAACCTGAGAGCAGCAGCTGGGAGCTGGGCTGCACCCAGCACAGCCAGCGGTCAGCGCCGGCCGGCCGGCCGGACGCACGGCTATGGGAGCCCCAAACTGAGCCCCCAAAGCACCACCCCACCCCTCCCCCCCACCCCCCTTCTCTTCTTCGGGGTCCGCACCACCCATAGGTGCTGCTGCGGGGGTCTCCCGGCGGTGGGCGGCTCACGGCTCCAGCGCCCGCGGGTCGGAAGCAAAGGGCCGGCAGCGCGATCACTGCACCGTGCTGCTGTTGTTGTTGGTGCTGTTGGCCACGCACGGATCCACCTGTGTGAGGAAGGCGGGTGGGCGTTCAGCGGCTGCGACCCCCCCCCTTCGGGACCCCCACCCGCCATAGAGACCCCCCCCCCCGCTCACCTCGGTGTAGGTGGGAGGCGGCATGAACTTGAACTCGGGCGCATACATGAAGATGGGGCTGTCGAAGCCATCGGGGTCATCCAGCAGCGGAGTGGTGGGGCTCTCGAGCCGGTGATCCTCGGGCACGATGTCCAGGTAGCACGGCGGGGCTGGATGGGGCGCAGGGATGGATGAGCTCCGCTCATCCCAAATCCATCCGAACCCTCATCCCAAACCCTCATCAATCAGCCCCCACCCGAACCTCCCCCCATCCCAATCCCAAACCCATCAGCCCCCATCCGAACCTCCCCCCATCCCAAACCCTCATCAATCAGCCCCCACCCGAACCTCCCCCATCCCAAACCCTCATCAATCAGCCCCCATCCGAACCTCCCCCATCCCAAACCCATCAGCCCCCATCCGAACCTCCCCCCATCCCAATCCCAAACCCATCAGCCCCCATCCGAACCTCCCCCATCCCAAACCCTCATCAATCAGCCCCCATCCGAACCTCCCCCCATCCCAATCCCAAACCCATCAGCCCCCATCCGAACCTCCCCCCATCCCAAACCCATCAGCCCCCATCCGAACCTCCCCCCATCCCAAACCCATCAGCCCCCATCCGAACCTCCCCCCATCCCAAACCCATCAGCCCCCATCCGAACCTCCCCCCATCCCAAACCCATCAGCCCCCATCCGAACCTCCCCCCATCCCAATCCCAAACCCATCAGCCCCCATCCGAACCTCCCCCATCCCAAACCCTCATCAATCAGCCCCCATCCGAACCTCCCCCCATCCCAATCCCAAACCCATCAGCCCCCATCCGAACCTCCCCCCCATCCCAAACCCATCAGCCCCCATCCGAACCTCCCCCCATCCCAAACCCATCAGCCCCCATCCGAACCTCCCCCCATCCCAAACCCATCAGCCCCCATCCGAACCTCCCCCCATCCCAAACCCATCAGCCCCCATCCGAACCTCCCCCCATCCCAATCCCAAACCCATCAGCCCCCATCCTCACCTTCTGGAGCATCGGGGAGGTTCAGATCCACCCAGCTCATCTCAGAGCTGGCTTGGCTGGCCATGCTGGAGCTGCGGCTGCCGATGCCGGAGCGGCTGCCGATGACGAGGGGCAGCTCCAGGATGATTTTCTTGGAGCCCGGCACGCTCACGTAGATCTGTATGAAGGCAGGATTGAAGCTGTGAGCATCACGGCAACCCACGGTGACCCACAGCCCCACAGGGGACACCCACAGCCCCACGGTGACCCACAGCCCCTCAGGAGGCACCCACAGCCCCACAGTGACCCACAGCCCCACGGGAGGCACCCACAGCCCTATGGGGGGCACCCACAGCCCCACAGTGACCCACAGCCCCACGGGGGGCACCCACAGCCCCACGGGGGGCACCCACAGCCCCTCAGTGACCCACACCCCCACGGGAGGCACCCACACCCCCACGGGAGGCACCCACAGCCCCACAGTGACCCACAGCCCCTCAGGAGGCACCCACAGCCCCACAGTGACCCACAGCCCCATGGGAGGCACCCACAGCCCCACGGGGGGCACCCACAGCCCCCCCTACCCACCTGCAGGAAATACTCCACGCGCAGGATGTTGCAACCCAGGATGGACGGCTTCAGTTTGCGCACGCGGATGGTTTTGCCTCTCCAGCTTTCCGACATCCCCGAGATGATGTGGTTGCCCCTCACGCACGACAGCTTTTGGGTGAAAACTTTGGTCTGCCCGCCCGCCAGGTACGTGTGCTTGGCCACGATGGCAGCTTTGGGCACCACGATTCGGGAGCACGTGTTCTCGAAGTCGGCGTTGATGCAGATCTCATCGCCTGCAACGGGAGCAGCACGGCGCTCAGCAGGGCCAGGATGCACCCCTCATCCCCTCCATCCCCACCCCCAAGCTCTGGGGCAGCCAGGATGCACCCCTCCATCCCTTCCCATCCTCTCCATCCCCCCCTATCCCCTCAATCCCCATCCCCCAAGCTGTGGGGCAGTCAGGATGCACCCCTCATCCCCTCAATTCCCATCCCCCAAGCTGTGGGGCAGTCAGGATGCAGCCCTCCATCCTTCCCATCCTCTCCATCCCCCCCCCCATCCCCTCCATCCCCACCCCCAAGCTGTGGGGCAGCCAGAATGCAGCCCTCCATCCCCTCCCATCCCCTCCATCCCCACCCCCCAAGCTGCAGGGAAGCCAGAATGCACCCCCCATCCCCTCCATCCCCACCCCCCAAGCTGTGGGGCAGTCAGAATGCACCCCTCCATCCCCTCCCATCCCCTCCATCCCCACCCCCCAAGCTGCAGGGAAGCCAGAATGCACCCCCCATCCTCTCCATCCCCACCCCCAAGCCGTGGGGCAATCAGAATGCACCCCGCACCCCCACCCCCAAGCTGTGGGGCAGTCAGAATGCACCCCCACCCCCACCCCCACGCTGTGGGGCCGTCAGAATGCACCCCCCCACCCCCACGCTGTGGGGCAGCCCCTCACCTTCACAGAAGCCCTTCCTGTCGATCTGGGCGCTGACGGAGACGCGGCCATCGGGGATGAACATGCAGGACACTTTCTTCTCCTTCTTGGCAGCAACGGGGGACTGCAGGGATCAGCGGCTCTCAGTGGGGTGAAGCCAAACTCCCCAGCCAGGAGCCGCACTCTCCACCATCCCCTGCCACAGCTGTGCTTCCCACCCCCCCAGGAGCTGCACCCCCCCCTCACCAGGTGTTCTGCTTCCCCCCCCCCCCCCCGACACCCACACCTCAATCTAATCCACCCCAGCACCAATTACCAGCTAAGCACTTAATCCCAGCAAAGCCCATTAAGTGAGCCTCGCTGCCAGAGGTCACCCTGACCCCCCACCCCACACCCAAGGGAGAGAAGAAGTGGGGGGGGGGGGGGATGATGGCAGTGGACACCCACCAGCAGCTCGGGGGTGTTGACGTCCACGGGGTCCATCACCTCGAAACGCTTCTTCACCTCCTGCGTGGGGAAGGAGGGCCGATCCAGGAGAGCCTTCACCCAATAATCCACGCAGCCATACTTCCCCTTGAAGGTGGTGCCGAGGGGGCTGTGAGGAGGAAAAGGGGGGGGGGGGACAGAATCAGACACAGCTCCGCACCCGGAGCAGAAAGAAACCCCCATCAGAAAACAGCCCCCGCAGCCCCAGAAGGGCTCAGGGCAGTGCAGGCACTACTCACCCCTGGGGCAGCTCGAACCCAAACTTGTACTCGTACTTATTGCCCGGCCGCAGGATTACGGAGCCGTCCTCATCTGCAGGGCAAGGACAGGAGCTCAGACACAGCTCAGCTTTCCAGCATCCCCTTTCCATCATCCCCTTTCCGTCATCCCCCCCGTGCTGAGCAGGCAACCCCCCCCCCTTCCATGCCCTCCCCCCACCGCGCTCCTGCACACTTTCACTTCCCCTTTCCACCTCACCCCCACGCCTGCGGTTCCCTGAGGTTCCCTTCCCCCCCACCCGCGCGGTTTCCTTCCTATCTCTGCATCTCGGCCTTATCAGCAGGGGACACACTGCTCCCGTCTGCGTCCGCCCCGCAGCTCTGTGTCAACCCCAACAGTTCCGTCATCTCACACCCAATGCGACCCAACATCCCTTCATCCCAACCCCTACGGGGACACCACAGCCTGACACCCAACATCCCTTCATCCCGACCCCTACGGGGACACCACAGCCCTGACACCCAACATCCCTTCACCCCGATCCCTATGGGGACACCACAGCCTGACACCCAACATCCCTTCATCCCGACCCCTACGGGACACCACAGCCCTGACACCCAACATCCCTTCATCCCGATCCCTACGGGGACACCACAGCCCTGACACCCAACATCCCTTCACCCCGACCCCTACGGGGACACCACAGCCTGACACCCAACATCCCTTCACCCCGACCCCTACGGGGATACCACAGCCTGACACCCAACATCCCTTCACCCCGATCCCTACGGGGACACCACCAGGAGACCCAACACCCCTCCATCCCAATGCAACACCACCAGGAGACCCCAACACCCCTTCACCCCATTGGACACTACCAGGAGACCCAAACACCCCTCCATCCCAATGGGACACCACAGCCCTGACACCCAACATCCCTTCACCCCGACCCCTATGGGGACACCACAGCCTGACACCCAACATCCCTTCACCCCATTCCCCACTGGGACACCACCAGGAGACCCCAACACCCCCTCCATCCCAATGGGACACCACCAGAGACCCAAACATCCCTCCATCCCAATAGGACACCACCAGGAGACCCAAACACCCCTTCACCCCAATGGGACACCACAACGAGACCCCAACACCCCTCCATCCCAATGGGACACCACAGCCCTGACACCCAACATCCCTTCATCCCAACCCCTATGGGGACATCACCAGGAGACCCCAACACCCCTTCACCCCACTGGGACACCACCAGGAGACCCCAACACCTCTCCATCCCAATGCGACACCACCAGGAGACCCCAACACCCCTTCACCCCAATGGGACACCACAACGAGACCCCAACACCCCTCCATCCCAGTGGGACACCACAACAAGACCCAAACACCCCTCCATCCCAATGGGACACCACAACGAGACCCCAACACCCCTTCACCCCAATGGGACACCACAACGAGACCCAAACACCCCTTCACCCCAATGGGACACCACAACAAGACCCAAACACCCCTCCATCCCAATGGGACACCACAACAAGACCCAAACACCCCTCCATCCCACTGGGACACCACAAGGAGACCCAAACACCCCTTCACCCCATTCCTCAATGGGACACCACAGCCCTGACACCCAACATCCGTCACCCCGACCCCTATGGGGACACCACAGCCCTGACACCCAACATCCCTTCACCCCGACCCCTATGGGGACACCACAGCCCTGACACCCAACATCCCTTCACCCCATTCCCCACTGGGACACCACCAGGAGACCCCAACACCCCTCCACCCCAACAGGACGCCACAACACCCCCTCCTCTCTTCCCCAACTGGACACCACAACCACGAGACCCAATGCTCCCCCTTCTTCCCACAGCCTGGAGACCCAGTGACCCCTTCACCCCATTCCCCACTGCGACACCACAGCCAGACCTGACAGCCCTTCTCCTCACCCCATTGGGACACCACGACCCCAAGGCCCACTGCTCCCTTTTTCCAACACCCCTTCACCCCAATCCCTTTTGGGACACCACAACACCCAAGGATCTCTTCACCCCAATGGGACACGGCAGTGACACCCAAAATCCCTTCACCCCATCCCCCAATGGGGTGAACACCACAACCCAGAGACTCAAATACCCCTCCCCAACCCCACTGACACCCAGCAGCCCTTCTCCCCATCCCCACTGGAACACCCCGCTGACACCCAGTGTCCCCTCCAGCCCCAATCCCATGGGGAACCCTATTGGGACCCAACGACCCCTCCACCCCATTGGACACCACAATGAGACCCAACACCCTTCTCCTCAACCCCATTGGCACCCAACGACCCTTCTGCCCCATTGACACCCAGCGACCCCTCCCCACCACTGGGACCCAACATCCCTTCTCCTCATCCCCATTGGTTCAGTCCATTGACACCCAACAACCCCTCCGCCCCACTGACACCCAGCGACCCTTCTGCCCCCTATGAGACCCCCTCCCCCCCACTGGGACACCTCAATGAGACCCGACACCCCTTCTCCTCAACCCCATTGGCACCCAATGACCCTTCTGCCCCACTGGCACCCAACGGGACACCACAACGAGACCCAACGACCCCTCCGCCCCATGGGGACCCAACAGCCCTTCTCCTCATCCCCAGTGACACCCAAAGACCCCTCCCCAACACTGACACCCAAGGACCCCTCTTCCCCCCATGGGCACCCAAGGGCCCCTCCCCAACATTGACACCCAAAGACCCTTCTGTCCCAACACTGGCACCCAAGGACCCCTCCTCAATATGGACACACAAGGACCCTTCTGGCCCCCATTGGCACCCAAGGACCCCTCCCCAGTATTGACACCCAAAGACCCCTCCCCAACACTGACACCCAAGGACCCCTCTGCCCCCCACTGGCACCCAAGGACCCCTCCCCAACACTGAAACCCAAGGACCCCTCTGCCCCCATTGACACCCAACGACCCCTCCCCAACATTGGCATCCAAAGACCCTTCCGCCCCCCACATACACCCAAAGACCCCTCCCCAATACTGAAACCCAAGGACCCCTCCCCAACATTGACACCCAAGGACCCTTCTGCCCCCTATTGACACCCAAGGACCCCTCCCCAACATTGACACCCAAGGACCCCTCTGCCCCCTCTTGGCACCCAAGGACCCCTCCCCAATATTGACACCCAAGGACCCTTCTTCCTCCCATTGACACCCAAGGATCCCTTTGCCCCAACACTGGCACCCAAAGACCCCTCCCCAATATTAAAACCCAAAGACCCCTCCCCAATACTGAAACCCAAAGACCCCTCTGCCCCCATTGACACCCAACGACCCCTCCCCAACATTGGCATCCAAAGACCCTTCCGCCCCCCACATACACCCAAAGACCCCTCCCCAATACTGAAACCCAAGGACCCTTCTGCCCCCCATTGACCCCCAAGGACCCCTCCCCAACATTGACACCCAAGGACTCCTCTACCCCCTCTTGGCACCCAAGGACCCCTCCCCAACATTGACACCCAAGGACCCTTCTGCCCCCCATTGGCACCCAAGGACCCCTTTGCCCCAACACTGGCACCCAAAGACCCCTCCCCAATACTGAAACCCAAAGACCCCTCTGCCCCCATTGACACCCAACGACCCCTCCCCAACATTGGCATCCAAAGACCCTTCCGCCCCCCACATACACCCAAAGACCCCTCCCCAATACTGAAACCCAAGGACCCCTCCCCAACATTGACACCCAAGGACCCTTCTGCCCCCCATTGACACCCAAGGACCCCTCCCCAACATTGACACCCAAGGACCCCTCCCCAACATTGACACCCAAGGACTCCTCCCCAACAATGACCCCCAAGGACCCCTCTGTCCCAACATTGACACCCAAGGACCCTTCTGCCCCCCACTGACCCCCAAGGACCCTTGCCCCTATTGACCCCCAACTCCCCCCCCCCACCCCACTGACCCCCATCCCCCCCCAACCCCCATGCCCCCCACCCCCTCCCAACCCCCATCCCCCCCCACCTTCCCCCGCCCCCCCCATCACAGCCATGTCACCCACCCGCAGGCTGTTGGTCCAGGCTGAGCACATCCTCGTATCGCAGGTACTGCAGCTCCTGCCGGCACTGCTGGGGCCCTTTGGCCCAATTGACCCGCGCTCTGCCGCACGCCTGGACCCGCACGGCGCTGACCCGGGTCACTTCGGCCACCTCCAGCAACACGCGGCCGGCCACCTTCTCCCCGCTGCTGTACACCTTGTCGGGCTCCGTCAGCCACACCTCGAACGTCTTCACCTTCCTGAACATCACCATGGCTGCGGGCGGGGCTGCGGGCCGCTCCTTCGCGCTCGGCTCCGCCGAAGGTTCGCTGCTCTCCCGGCTCCGCTCCGCGCTCCGCCCGCGGCGCTCAGCTGAGTGAGAGCGGCGCCGCTCCCCGCGCCCTTTTATAGACTCCGCCCGTCCTCCCTCCCCCCGCCCGCGCTTGTTGATGCCGGCCGAGCCACGCCGAGGGCGCGTGGCCGGGCCGTGCGGCACGCGTGATCGGCGTTCCCATTGGCCGCCGCCGCCTTGTTTACGGCTTCGCTGACCAATCAGCGCGCTGCCATAGGAGCGTGGACAGCGTGTGAAGGAGAAGCGAGAGCGTGCTGGGGAGAGGGGGGCGGGGGGAGCGGTGACGAAAGCAGAGTGACGGCGCGGGCGACCAATGAAAAGTAAAGATTCGGTGCGGCGCTGACCAATGGAGAGCAGGGAACAGGATGTCTTGTTCTCTGTATCGGGGCGCTGCCGTGGGGGGGGGGGTGCGGTGGGGTCCTCGGGTCGGTGCTGGGGTGGGGGGGGGAGGAAGAGAAGAGAAGAGGAGGGGGAGTCCGACTCCTCGCTGGGGGAGGGAGGGGGGGGGTCGATCCGTGGGGCTCCCACCCGCTGGGGGCTTCCCCGAGCCCTCCCAGCCCCACCCGGGGGAATTCCCGCAGCCCCTCCCCAGCTGAGACGTGACTCCCCCCCTCCCCCCCCCCCCCGGTCCTGAGGTGAGAGAGGGCAAAATGGGGGCGGGGGTCGAGGTCTGACCCCCGGGTGGGCGCCTCCCCTCCTCCCCCATCCCCCTCCCCCCTCCCCTCTGGGCTGCCCTGGGACCCCCAGTGCCGCGGTGGGGGGGTCCTCCAAGGGATGCTGGGGTCCCCACCCAGGACCCCCCCGTGCCACGCTGGGGGCGCACCCCCCCACAGACCCCCCCTTAAGGCCATGCTGGGGGTCCTCCACAAGACCCCCGCTGTGGGATCCCCACCCAAAACCCCATTCTGGGTGCCCCCCCCCGCCCCGTGCTGTGCTGGGGGCTCTCCCACGCCCCCCCCCCCCATATCCCATGTCGGGGTCCCGCTGTGCCGTGCTGAGGTTCCCCCCGTGCGACCCCCCCCCCCTTTCTGTGTTTGGGAGGGGGAGGCCGTATTGGGGGCCGCCCCACGGATCCCCCCCCCTGTGCCACATCCCTGCTGTTGGACACTGGGGACCCCCCCGTGTCACCCCCCCACTGAAAGGAGCCCCCCCCCCGTGTTGGACATTGGGGACCCCCCCCGTGCCACCCCCCCACAGAAAGGAGCCCCCCCCCCCGTGCCACATCCCTGCTGTTGGACACTGGGGACCCCCTCGTGCAACCCCCCCACTGAAAGGAGCCCCCCCCCCCCCCGTGTTGGACATTGGGGACCCCCCCGTGCCACCCCCCCACTGAAAGGAGCCCCCCTCCCTGTGCCACATCCCTGCTGTGGGACATTGGGGACCCCCCCGTGTCACCCCCCCACTGAAAGGAGCCCCCCCTCCCTGTGCCACATCCCTGCTGCTGGACATTGGGGACCCCCCCGTGCCACCCCCCCACTGAAAGGAGCCCCCCCCCCGTGTTGGACATTGGGGACCCCCCCGTGCCACCCCCCACTGAAAGGAGCCCCCCCCCCCCATGCCACATCCCTGCTGTGGGACATTGGGGACCCCCCCGTGCCACCCCCTCACTGAAAGGAGCCCCCCCCCCCCCGTGTTGGACATTAGGGACCCCCTCGTGCCACCCCCCCACTGAAAGGAGCCCCCCCCCATGCCACATCCCTGCTGTTGGACATTGGGGACCCTCCTGTGCCACCCCCCCACTGAAAAGATCCCCCCCCGTGCCACATCCCTGCTGTTGGACATTGGGCCCCCCCCGTGTCACCCCCCCACAGAAAGGAGCCCCCCTCCCCCCCCGCCACATCCCTGCTGTTGGACACTGGGACCCCCCCGTGCCACCCCCTCACTGAAAGGAGCCCCCCCCCCCCCGTCTTGGACATTGGGGACCCCCCCGTGTCACCCCCCCACTGAAAGGAGCCCCCCCCCGCCACATCCCTGCTGTGGGACATTGGGGACCCCCCCCATGGCACCCCCCCCGCTGAAAGGATCTCAAGACCCCCCCCTTTCCACGGCCCCTATTGGGGTGGCAGCTGGGGGGGCACAGAACTGTGAGTTGGGGGGGGGGTGGGCGTCGATCCCAGGGAGCCCCAGCTAATCTAATGGACCGCGCCTGCATGAGACCCCTCCTCAGGTCCCAAAGGGCTCTGCGGCCGTGCCCCCCCCCCCCCTTTTCCTTTTCCTTCCTCAATGCTTTAGTTCCCCCCCCCTTCCCCCCCCCATGGCACTTTTCCCCCCTTCTGTCCACGCGTGGGTCAGGAAGGACCGACGTGGCGGCGGCGATGCTCTTGGCTTCCACAAAGCAAAGCATCACGTTGAGAGGGGGACATGGGGTCGTGGGGGCTCCCCCCGGCCCCCCCCCACCCCCCACGAATGGGAGGAGGAGGAGGAGGAGGAGGAAGGGCCGTGTTTGTGCCCTCATTGTCCTTTGCTCCTCACGTGGCCCTGTTTGTCTCATGGGTGCTGTTGGCACAGGCTGTGCTTTCCTCCCAGCCACGCTCTGCTCCGGGATGACGTGAGCTCGTGAGTTGTGGGGTGGAACCTGGGGACTTGTGGGGTGTACCGCGGTGAGCTGTGGGGTGGAACCTGGTTGGTTGTAAGGGTGCACCCCAATGAGCTGTGGGGTGTAACCTGGGGACTTGTGGGGTGTACCGCGGTGAGTTGTGGGGTGGAACCTGGGGACTTGTGGGGTGTACCGTGGTGAGCTGCGGGGTGTACCCTGGTTGGTTGTAAGGATGTACCCCAATGAGCTGTGGGGTGTAACCTGGGGAGTTGTGGGGTGTACCACGGTGAGCTGTGGGGTGTAACCTGGGGACTTGTGGGGTGTACCGCGGTGAGCTGCGGGGTGTACCCTGGTTGGTTGTAAGGATGTACCCCAATGAGCTGCGGGTTGTATCCCAGTTAGCTTCAAGTTGTACCATAAGGAGCTGTAAGGTGTACCCCAATGAGCTGTGGGGTGTAACCTGGGGAGTTGTGGGGTGTACCATGGTGAGCTGCGGGTTGTACCCTGGTTGGTTGTAAGGGTGTACCCCAGTGAGCTGCGGGTTGTACCCCAGTTAGCTGTGGGGTGTATCTCTATTAAGTGTGGGGTGTACCCCAGTTTGCTGTAGGGTGTACCCCGATGAGCTGGGGGTTGTACCCTGGTTGGTTGTAAGGATGTACCCCAGTGAGCTGCTGGTTGTATCCCAGTTAGCTTCAAGTTGTACCATAAGGAGCTGTAAGGTGTACCCCAATGAGCTGTGGGGTGTAACCTGGGGAGTTGTAGGGTGTACCCCGATGAGCTGTGGGTTGTACCCTGGTTGGTTGTAAGGGTGCACCCCAATGAGCTGCGGGTTTTACCCCACTTAGCAGCGGGGTGCATTTCTGTTAAGTGTGGGGTGTACCCCAGTTTGCTGTTGGGTGTACCCTGATGAGCTGTGGGGTGTATCCTGGTTGGTTGTAAGGATGTACCCCAATGAACTGTAAGCATTGTACCCCAGTTAGCTCCAAGTTGTACCACAAGGAGCTGTAAGGTGTACCCCGATGAGTTGTAGGGTGTATCTTGGTTAGTTGTGGGGTGTACCCCGATGAGCTGCGGGTTGTACCCTGGTTGGTTGTAAGGATGTACCCCAATGAGCTGTGGGATGTATCCCAGTTAGCTCCGAGTTGTACCATAAGGAGCTGTAAGGTGTACCCCAATAAGTTGTAAGGGTGTCTTGGTTAGTTGTGGGGTGTACCCCAGTGAGCTGCTGGTTGTACCCTGGTTGGTTGTAAGGGTGTACCCCGGTTAGCTCCAAGTTGTACCACACGGAACTGCAAGGTGTACCCCAATGAGCTGTGGGTTGTACCTTGGTTGGTTGTAGGGTGTACCGCAATGAGCTGCTGGTTGTACCCTGGTTGGTTGTAAGGGTGTACCCCAATGAACTGTAAGCGTTGTACCCCAGTTAGCTCCAAGTTGTACCACAAGGAGCTGTAAGGTGTGCCCCAATGAGCTGTGGGGTGTACCTTGGTTAGTTGTAAGGGTGTACCCCAGTGAGCTGCTGGTTGTACCCTGGTTGGTTGTAAGGGTGTACCCCAATAAGCTGTGGGTTGTACTGCAAGGAGCTATGGGGTGTACCCTGGTTGGTTGTAAGGATGCACCCCAATGAACTGTAAGGGTTGTACCCCAGTTAGTTCCAAGTTGTACCATAAGGAGCTGTAACGTGTACCCCAATGAGCTGTGGGTTGTACTTTGGTTGGTTGTAGGGTGTACCCCAATGAGCTGCTGGTTGTACCCTGGTTAGTTCTAAGGATGCACCCCAATGAGCTGTGGGTTGTACCCCAGTTAGCTCCAAGTTGTACCACAAAGAGCTGTAAGGTGTGCCCCAATGAGCTGCGGGGTGTACTCCAAGGAGCTGCTGGTTGTACCCCAGTTAGCTTTAGGGGTGTACCTCAGTTAGCTGCAGGGTGTACCCCAGTTTGCTGTGGGGTGTACCGCAATGAGCTGTGGGGTGTACCCTGGTTGGTTGTAAGGGTGTACCCCAATTAGTTGTGGGTTGTGTCCCTGTTAGCTCCGAGTTGTACCCCAAGAAACTGCAGGTTGTACCCCAAGGAGCTGTGGGTGTACCTTGGTTAGTTGTAGGGTGTACCCTGATGAGCTGCTGGTTGTACCCTGGTTGGTTGTAAGGGTGTACTCCAATGAGCTGTGGGTTGTATCCCAGTTAGCTCCAAGTTGTACCACAAAGATCTGTAAGGTGTGCCCCAATGAGCTGGGAGTTGTACCCCAGTTATCTGCTGGGTGTACCTCTATTAACTGGGGGTGTACCCCAGTTTGCTGTAGGGTGTACCCCGATGAGCTGTGGGGTGTACCCTGGTTGTTTGTCAGGGTGTACCCCTGTTAGCTGCGGGTTGCACCCCAGTTAGCTCCGAGTTGTACCCCAAGGAACTGCAGGTTGTACCCCAAGGAGCTGTGGGGTGTACCCTGGTTACCTGCAGGGTGTACCTCAGCTGTGAGCTGTACCCCAATGAGGTTCAGGCTGTACCCTGGTTACCTGCAGGGTGTACCTCAGCTGTGAGCTGTACCTCAGCTGTGAGCTGTACCCCAATGAAGTGCAGGCTGTACCCTGGCTAACTACAGGGTGTTCCCTGGTTACCTGTGGGGTGGCTGTGAGCTGTACCCCAGTGAAGTGCAGGCTGTACCCTGCTTAACCACAGGGTGTTCCCTGGTTACCTTTGGGGTGTACCCTGTTGATCTGGGGGGTGTACCCCAGTTGGCAGTGAGATGTACCCCAATTAGACGCAGGGTGTACCTTAATTAGCTGCAGCTTGTACCCCATGAGCTGTAGGAGGGTCCCCTGGTTGTCTGTGGGGTGTCCCCCCATGAGCTGCAGGTTGTACGTCGTTGAGCTGGCAGGAGCTTAGCTGTGAGGTGCACCCTAATTAGCTGTAGGGCTGTATTACCCCAATTAGCTGCGGGGCGTACCTTGATTGTGATGGGTGGTCTTGGAAGTCTTTTCCAGCCTTGGTGATTCTAGGATTCTAGGATTAGCTGCGGGGAGTCCCACCGTTAATGAGCTGCGGGGCGTCCCCCCGTTAATGAGCTGCGGGGTGTCCCCCCGTTAATGAGCTGCGGGGTGACCCCCCGTTAATGAGCTGCGGGGCGTCCCCCCGTTAATGAGCTGCGGGGTGTCCTCCCGTTAATGAACTGCGGGGCGTTCCCCCGTTAATGAGCTGCGGGGCGACCCCCCGTTAATGAGCTGCGGGGTGTCCCCCCGTTAATGAGCTGCGGGGCGACCCCCCGTTAATGAGCTGCGGGGTGACCCCCCGTTAATGAGCTGCAGGCTGTACCCCATTGAGCTGTGGGTGTTCCCGACCCCCGCTGCGATTCCCGCACCCCTCGGGGTCCCGCACCGCCTTCATTGCGCGGCGCTGCCGTTGCGTTGCGCGTTGGGACGCGCGATCCCGAAACCGCGCAGCTCCGCTCCCCCCGCACCGCCGCGTTCCGCACCCGGCATTCCGCCGATGTCAGAGGGCCGCCGAAGGGCCGAGCGCTGCTCCTTCCCGATCCCGATCCCGGCCTTCCCCCCCCCCTCCCCCGCTCTCTTCCTCCGCCCATCGCCCTTTGCTCCCCTGCCCTCCATCCGCTGCGCTCCGCGATGGATGCGCGGTTCCCACGCCGGCAGCGCTGCGGCTGAAGCGGAGGAGGGGCGGAGGGGGGTAAAAGGGGGGGGGTTAGAAGTTGGAAACACTTCGGGACCGCGGCTTCCCAACCGTCCCTGCGCATCTCAGCTCCGTCCCTGCGCATCTCCCCCCCGCGCATCTCAGCTCCGTCCCTGCGCATCTCCCTTCAGCGCATCTCGGCTCCGTCCCTGCGCATCTCCCCCCCCCGCGCATCTCAGCTCCGTCCCAGCGCATCTCAGCTCCGTCCCAGCGCATCTCCCCCCCCCCGCGCATCTCAGCTCCGTCCCAGCGCATCTCAGCGCCGTCCCTGCGCATCTCATCTCCCTCCCCGCGCATCTCCCTCCCCGCGCATCTCATCTCCCCCCAGCGCATCTCATCTCCCCCCAGCGCATCTCCCTTCAGCGCATCTCAGCTTCGTCCCAGCGCATCTCAGCGCCGTCCCTGCGCATCTCATCTCCCTCCCAGCTCATCTCCCTCCCACCAAGGACACCGGGGGGGACTGGATTTGGAGATGGGAAGCAGTTTGCTTCCTGCACGGAGCGGCTCTCTCTGCTTCCTCGCTCCCGCTGTGATTCAGCGAGGTGATCCCCGCTGCAGGAAAGGAGCGAGGGGAATTTTGACCCCCCCCCATCCCCCGTCCCGGCCGCGGCACAGCCCTCGTTTCCCGGTGGGAGCCGCCGGTGCCCGATGAAACGGAGCTGCTGCCCTCCGCTCGGCGCTGCTCTTTTCGCCATATATGGTTTCCAGCGACTTTGGGGGGGGGAGGGAGGGGGGGGCGGGGAAGCAGAGAGGGCCGTCGGGGGGTGGGGAGGTGGTGGGGGGGGGGTGGCCGAGCGGAGGAACGCGCTGCGCGGAGCGGAAAAGGCATTTCCTTTGGCCGCGTTCCTCGGGTGCGTCCCGCGGCCATCGCACGGCTGGAAAATAAAGCGGGGCGGGGGATGAGGGCTGGGGGGGGGGGGGGTGGGGGGGGGGCACCTCTGCCTCGACCCTTGGGCTCAGCCCCCCCGGGACCCCGTGCTCGGAGTCACCCCCAAACTGTGAGGTTGCGCTGCCTCTGTCTCTGGGTCGAACGGCTCGGTGGCGGATGGGGGTCGGTGACAAACGCTGTGGGGTCGGTGCCCCTTTTCATGGGGGGGGGAAAAGGGGGGGGGAAAGGGGTCTGGGTGACCGGCGTGGGTCCCTTCGTTCTATAAGCGAGGATATGGAGATGATGCTGGGCGGTGCTCACCCTCAAACTGTGGTTTGGAGCCCCCCACCCTTCCCCCCCTACTCCCAAAGACCCTCAAACTGTGGTTTGGAGCCCCTCCCCCCCCCTCTGTGGACCCTCAAAGTGTGGGGGTCAGTGCTTCCCTCCTCCCCTCGCCCCCCCCCCCCCCCACCAAACAGCCTCAAACTGCGGTTTGGGACCCCCCAGACCCCCCTCCCACGGACCCTCAAACTGCGGTTTGGGGCCCCCCACCCTTCCCATCACAGACCCCCAAACTGTGGGGTCAGAGCTTCCCCCCTCCCCACCAAACAGCCTCAAACTGCGGTTTGGAACTCCCCAGACCCCCCCTCACCCCCCCATGGACCCTCAAACTGCGGTTTGGAGCCCCCCACCCTTATCACAGACCCTCAAGCTGTGGGGTCAGAGCTCCTCAACCCCCCCTGACCCCAAACTGTGGGGTTGGAGCCCCCCGCCCCCCCATGGAGCCTCAAATTGTGGGGTTGGATCCCCCCCCCCTCCCACCCCCAGACCCTCAAACTGTGCCGGAGTGCCAGCTGCACTGCAGTGCCAACTGTGCCAGGATGCAGAGCCAGCTGTGCCATAGTGCTGGCTGTGCCACCGTGCCAGCTGTGCCTCGGGGCCAGACTTCGGTGCCAGCTGTGCCGTGTTGCAGTGCCAGATTTTCCATGTTGCAGTGCCAGCCGTGCCAGGGAGCCGTGCCAAGGTGCAGTGCCAGCAGTGCCACAGTGTCTACTGTGCCATAGGTGCCAGCTGTGCTGGGATGCAGCACCAGCTGTGCCATCTTTGCCATGCCGCAGTGCCAGCTGTGCCGGGATGCTGTGCCAGTTGTGTGGGGCTGCAGTGCCAGCTGTGCCAGGATGCAGTGCCAGCTGTGCTGTAGGTACCAGCTGTGCCGCAGTGCCGGCTGTGCCATCCTGCCTGCTGTGCCTGCCTGTCATGTCAGGTGTGCCAGAGAGCTCTGCCAGGCTGCAGTGCCAGCTGTGCCATCCTGCCTGCTGTGCCAGAGTGTCAGCTGTGCTGGGCTGCAGTGCCAGCTGTGCCACGATGCCGTGCCAGCTGTGCCACAGTGCCTGCTGTGCTGTGTTGCCTGCTGTGCCATGCTACAGTGCCAGCTGTGCCATACTGCCATGCCACAGTGCCAGCTGTGCCATGCTGCAGTGCCAGCTGTGCCACTCTGCTGTGCCATAACGCCAGCTGAGCCAGAATGCCAGCTGTGCTGTGCCGCAGTGCCAGCTGTGTGGGGCTGCAGTGCCAGCTCTGCTGTGCCATTGTGCCTGTTGTATTTTAGTGCCAGCAGTGCCACAATGCAGCGCCAGCAGTGCCACAGTGGCAACAATACCCGCAGTGCCAGCAGGGCCACAGTACCAACAGTGTCCTCAATGCCAGCAGTGCCATTTTGCAATGCCAGCAGTGCCACAGTAGCAACAGTGCCTGCAGTGCCAGCAGTGCCACAATAGCAAGAGTACCCACAGTGCCAGCAGTGCCATTTTGCAGTGCCAGCAGTGCCACAGTAGCAACTGTGTCCTCAGTGCCAGCAGTGCCACAGTAGCAACAGTATCCACAGTGCCAGCAGGGCCACAGTAGCAGCAGTGTCCTCAGTGCCCGCAGTGCCATTTTGCAGTGCCAGCAGTGCCAGCAGTGCCATAGTAGCAACAGTGCCTGCAATGCCATAGTAGGAACAATGTCCTCAATGCCAGCAGTGCCACAATGCAGTGCCAGCAGTGCCATAGTAGCAACAGTGCCAGCAGTGCCAGCAGTGCCAGCAGTGCCATAGTAGCAACAGTGCCAGCAGTGCCAGCAGGGCCACAGTAGCAACAGTGTCCTCAATGCCAGCAGTGCCATTTTGCAATGCCAGCAGTGCCACAGTAGCAGCAGTGCCAGCAGTGCCAGCAGTGCCACAGTAGCAAGAGTACCCACAGTGCCAGCAGTGCCATTTTGCTGTGCCAGCAGTGCCACAGTAGCAACAGTGCCAGCAGTGCCAGCAGTGCCACAGTAGCAACAGTACCCACAGTGCCAGCAGGGCCACAGTAGCAGCAGTGTCCTCAGTGCCTGCAGTGCCATTTTGCAGTGCCAGCAGTGCCAGCAGTGCCATAGTAGGAACAGTGTCCTCAGTACCAGCAGTGCCACAATGCAGTGCCAGCATTGCCACAGTAGCAACAGTGTCCTCAGTGCCAGCAGGGCCATTTTGCAGTGCCAGCAGTGCCAGCAGTGCCAGCAGTGCCATAGTAGCAACAGTGCCTGCAATGCCATAGTAGGAACAGTGTCCTCAATGCCAGCAGTGCCACAATGCAGTGCCATAGTAGCAACAGTGCCAGCAGTGCCAGCAGTGCCAGCAGTGCCATAGTAGCAACAGTGCCAGCAGTGCCAGCAGGGCCACAGTAGCAGCAATGTCCTCAGTGCCTGCAGTGCCATTTTGCAGTGCCAGCAGTGCCAGCAGTGCCATAGTAGCAACAGTGCCTGCAATGCCATAGTAGGAACAGTGTCCTCAATGCCAGCAGTGCCACAATGCAGTGCCAGCAGTGCCACAGTAGCAACAGTGCCTGCAGTGCCAGCAGTGCCAGCAGTGCCATAGCAGCAACAGTGTCCTCAGTGCCCGCAGTGCCATTTTGCAGTGCCAGCAGCGCCATAGCAGCGCCATAGCAGCGCCATAGCAGCGCCATAGCAGCGCCATAGCAGCCGCCCTGCCCTCGCGTTGAGCTCGGCGGGTCGCTGCGCGCACGGCTGGACTCGGACGGACCTCTGGAGGCGTTTGCGGGAACGACATCGGGCTCCGCGCTGCTCCGCTGCGCCGTTTGCGTTTGCGGAGCCGCCGCCGCGTTCGGCGATGGACGCGGACCCCGCGGGACGAGGTGGTGCTCCGACAGCCGCCGCTCGGAGCGCAGCCACCGCCGCTGGACGGACGCGCGGAGCTCCGGCTGCGCTGCACCTCGGGGACCTCCGGGCTGCGGGGACGCGGCGTTGTCCGCTGGGGTCACCGGGAATGGCGTGCCTTGGCAGCTCCGTGGCACTCTGTGGCACACGGCAGCTCTATGGCACTCTATGGCACATTTCAGCTCCTTGGCACTCTATGGCACATGGCAACTCTGTGGCACACTCTATGGCACACAGTAGCACTGTGGCACACTCTATGGCACATGGCAGCTCTATGGCACACTTTATGGCACACAGCAGCTCCGTGGCACACTCTATGGCACACGGCAGCACTGTGGCACACTCTATGGCACACAGCAGCTCTGTGGCACACTCTATGGCACATGGCAGCACTATGGCACACTTTATGGCACATGGCAGCTCTGTGACACACACTATGGCACACAGCAGCTCTTTGGCACTCTACGGCACACAGCAGCTCCGTGGCACTTTATGGCACACAGCAGCACTATGGCACACTCTATGGCACATGGCAGCTCCGTGGCACACTCTATGGCACATGGCAGCACTATGGCACACTCTATGGCACACAGCAGCTCCATAGCACACTCTATGGCACACAGCAGCTCTTTGGCACTCTATGGCACACAGCAGCACTATGGCACACTCTATGGCACACAGCAGCACTATGGCACGCTCTATGGCACACAGCAGCTCCATGGCACTCTATGGCACATGGCAGCACTATGGCACACTCTATGGCACACAGCAGCACTATGGCACACTCTATGGCACACAGCAGCTCTATGGCACGCTCTATGACACACAGCAGCTCCATAGCACACTCTATGGCACACAGCAGCACTATGGCACACTCTATGGCACACAGCAGCTCCATGGCACACTCTATGGCACACAGCAGCTCCATGGCACACTTTATGGCACACAGCAGCTCCATAGCACGCTCTATGGCACACAGCAGCTCTATGGCACACTCTATGGCACACAGCAGCTTCATGGCACACTCTATGGCACACGGCAGCTCCATTGCACTCTATGGCACAGCTGTTGCTGCCCCACTGAAGCCCCCGCAGGAGCTGCAGCCCTGAGCCCGGTGCAGCACTGCAGACACCCCCCCTCCCCCCCCGAGTCCCGGTGCTGCTGTTGGTGGCACTGAGACGCGATGCTGGGCAGGTGGCAGCAGCGGGGTTCCGTTGCTCCATGTGGGCACCCAGGAGCAGCGCAGCACACAGAGGCTCCCTCCCCGTGCCAGGCACTCTTCTGGCCAGTGACACGCGCTGGGAAGCAGCGGGCTCGGTCCCAGCTTTGCTGACGTCAATGGAAATACTCTCGTTGGTATCAATGGGGCTTTGGCCGCGCGCCCGCAGTGCGCTCCTGATGTCTGAGTGTGATCTGAAGGGAAAGGGGGGGAAAGGTCTCTGCTCTGCTGGCACTGCTCAGCACAGCCTGGCACGGCTCCGCTTCCACCGCTGAGGGGGGTGCAGAAAAACCTGCCTGTGTTCCTTCTGAACTGAAGCTGGCATCTCGTGGCCTGGCCCATGCAGTGATTTCATGCTTCTAGGACCTATAGGGTTCCTCCCAACCCAACCTTGCAATGATCCCATGGCTCTGTGACCTGTAGGGTCCCCCCAACCCAACCATCCCATGATCCCACGGCTCTATGATCTATAGGATCCCCCCAACCCAACCGTGCAATGATCCCAGGGCTCTGTGACCTGTAGGGTCCCCCCAACCCAGCTGTGCAATGATCCCATGGCTCTATGATCTATAGGGTCCCCCCAGCCCAACTGTGCAATGATCCCATGGCTCTATGATCTATAGGGTCCCTCCAAATCAAACTGTGCCATGATCCCATGGTTCTGCAATCTATAGTGTCCTACAAACCCAACGATGCCATGATCCCATGGTTCTGCAATCTATAGTGTCCTACAAACCCAATGATGCCATGATCCCATGGTTCTGCAATCTATAGGGTCCCTCTCAACACAACCACGCAGAGATCCCATGTCTCTATGATCTATAGGGTTCCTCCCAACCCAACTGTGCCATGATCCCATAGTTCTGCAATCTATAGTGTCCTTCAAACCCAACCATGTCATTATCCCATGGTTCTATCTGTAGGGTCACCCCAACCCAACTGTGCCATGATCCCACCCATGCTTCTGTGGTCTATAGGGTCCCCCCAACCCAATCGTGCCATGATCCCACGGTTCTATGATCTGTAGGATCCCTCTCAACTCAACCATGCAGAGATCCCATCCTTCTATGATCTGTAGCGTCCTTCAAACCCAACCATGCCACAATCCCATGGTTCTACAATCTATAGGATCTCTTCCAACCCAACCCAACCGTGCAATGATCCCATGGTTCTATGATCTGTAGGGTCCCTCTCAACACAACCATGCAGAGATCCCATGCTTCTATGATCTGTAGTGTCCTTCAAACCCAACCATGCCACAGTCCCATGGCTCTATGATCTATAGGGTCCTCCCAACCCAACCGTGCCATGATCCCACCCATGCTTCTGTGGTCTATAGGGTCCCCCCAACCCAATCGTGCCATGATCCCATGGTTCTATGATCTGTAGGATCCCTCTCAACACAACCATGCAGAGATCCCATGGCTCTATGATCTGTAGTTCTTCAAACCCAACCATGCCACAATCCCATGGTTCTACGATCTATAGGGTTCTCCCAACCCAACCATGTCATTATCCCATGGTTCTGTGATCTGTAGGATCCCTCTCAACACAACCATGCAGAGATCCCATGGCTCTATGATCTGTAGTTCTTCAAACCCAACCATGCCACAATCCCATGGTTCTACAATCTATAGGGTCCTCCCAACCCAACCATGCCATGATCCCATGGTTCTGCAATCTATAGTGTCCTTCAAACCCAATCATGCCATGATCCCATGGTTCTATCTGTAGGGTCCCCCCAGCACAACCGTGCCATGATCCCATGGTTCTATGATCTGTAGGATCCCTCTCAACACAACCATGCAGAGATCCCATGCTTCTATGATCTGTAGTTCTTCAAACCCAACCATGCCACAATCCCATGGTTCTACAATCTATAGGGTCCCCCCAATCCAACTGTGCCATGATCCCATGTCTCTATGATCTATAGGGTTCCTCCCAACCCAACCATGCCACGATCCCATGGTTCTATCTGTAGGGTCACCCCAGCACAACCGTGCCATGATCCCATGGCTCTATGATCTGTAGTGTCCTTCAAACCCAACCATACCACAGTCCCATGGCTCTATGATCTATAGGGTCCCCCCAACCCTATCGTGCCATGATCCCATGGTTCTATGATCTGTAGGGTCCCTCTCAACTCAACCATGCAGAGATCCCATCCTTCTATGATCTGTAGCGTCCTTCAAACCCAACCATGCCACAATCCCATGGTTCTACAATCTATAGGATCTCTTCCAACCCAACCCAACTGTGCCATGATCCCATGGTTCTATGATCTGTAGGATCCCTCTCAACACAACCATGCAGAGATCCCATGGCTCCATGATCTGTAGTGTCCTTCAAACCCAACCATACCACAGTCCCATGGCTCTCTGATCTATAGGGTCTTCCCAGCCCAACCATGCCATGATCCCACCCATGCTTCTATGATCTATAGGGTCCCCCCAACCCAACCGTGCCATGATCCCATGGTTCTATGATCTGTAGGATCCCTCTCAACACAACCATGCAGAGATCCCATGGCTCTATGATCTGTAGTTCTTCAAACCCAACCATGCCACGATCCCATGGTTCTACAATCTATAGGGTCCCCCCAACCCAACCATGCCACGATCCCATGTTTCTACGATCTATAGGGTCCCCCCAACCCAACCATGCCACGATCCCATGTTTCTACGATCTATAGGATCTCTTCCAACCCCAACCATTCTGCCATTCTATGGCACTGCATTGCATGGCACTGCTGTGTGCCAGTGCTGCCACCCGCGGTCGGTCCCACTGCTCTGCGGTGCCGTGGGGACACGGGCAGTGCCACCACCACGGGGACCTTCAACCCTGGGGGCTGTGACACCGCAGGACCCCCCCTCAAGCAGAGCACAGAGAGCTGTGGAGTCCCAGCAGCAGTGGGTGGTGGAAGGGGAGATGCTATCGGGTGTCAGGAAACGAGGACTTCAAAAATAGCGCCCTTTAATGTCACAGAGCTCCGGGCTGAGCGACGGGAGCAGCGGATGCGGAACGGAGAAACCCCACACTCAGCATGGGGGGGTGGGGAGGGGGGGGGAAACGCCGACCTGGGGCAGAAATGATTCCTTCTGGGTCGCTCTGTGACCGCAGCAGAAGAGCCAGCGGGAAGAAGAGGCCTCATTGGGTGCCAGGGATGCCCCAGAGTGCAGGGAACCCCATAGGGTGCCAGGGATCCCATAGGGTGCCAAGGGTCCCCTTGGAAGTTCCAAAAACCCCATAGGGTGCCAGGAACCCCATAATGTGGCAAGGGTCCTCTTGGAAGTTCCAAAAACCCCATAGGGTGCCAGGGATCCCATAATGTGGCAAGAGTTCCCTTGGAAGTTCCAGAAACCCCATAAGGTGCCAGGGATCCCATAGGGTGCCATAGACCCCATAACGTGGCAAGGGTCCCCTTGGAAGTTCCAAAAACCCCATAGGGTGCCAGGGATCCCCTGGGGTGCCAAGGGTCCTCTTGGAAGTTCCAAAAACCCCATAGGGTGCCAGGAACCCCATAATGTGGCAAGAGTTCCCTTGGAAGTTCCAGAAACCCCATAAGGTACCAGGGATCCCCTGGGGTGCCAAGGACCCCATAATGTGGCAAGGGTCCCCTTGGAAGTTCCAGAAACCCCAATAGGGTGCCAGGGATCCCCTGGGGTGCCAGGGACCCCATAATGTGGCAAGGGTCCCCTTGGGAGTTCCAAAAACTCCAATAGGGTGCCAGGGATCCCCTGGGGTGCCAGGAACCCCATAATGTGGCAAGGATCCCCTTGGAAGTTCCAAAAACCCCAATAGGGTGCCAGGGATCCCCTGGGGTGCCAGGGACCCCATAATGTGGCAAGGATCCCCTTGGAAGTTCCAAAATCCCCATGGGGTGCCAGGAACCCAGTAATGTGGAAAAAGTTCCCTTGGATGTTCCAAAAGCCCCATAGTGTGCCAGGATCCCCTGGGGTGCCAGGGACCCCATAGGGTGCCAAGGGTCCCCTTGGAAGTTCCAAAAACCCCAATAGGGTGCCAGGGATCCCCTGGGGTGCCAAGGACCCCATAATGTGGCAAGGATTCCCTTGGAAGTTCCAAAAACCCCATAGGGTACCAGGGACCCCATAATGTGGCAGGGACCCCATGATGTGGTAGGGGTCCCCAAGAGGTGCCAAAAACCCCATAGGTGCCATAGACCCCGTCACATGGTTGGGGTCCTATTGGGGTGCCAGGGATCCCCATAACATGTCAGTGACTTCAGTGGGGCACCAGCAATCCTGTAAGGTAATGAGACCCCATAAGGAGTCAGGGGGTCCCCAGAAAGTGGCAGAAACCCCATAGGGTACCATGGATTGCATCACGTGGCAGGGGTCCTATTAGGGTGCCAGGGATCCCCATAACATGTCAGAAACCCCCATCACAGGTCAGGAACTCTTCTGGGATGCCAGGAATCCTGTAGACCCCCATAATGAGTCAAGGGTCACCAGTAGGTGTCAGAGACCCCATAGGGTGCCAGAGACCCCCATCAGATTCTGGGGACCCTGTTGGGGTGCCAGGGGTCCCCATAACATATCAGGGACTTTAATGGTGCACCAGGAATCACTTAGGGTACCAAGACCCCACAGTGTGTCAGGGGTCCCCAGGAGGTGCCAGAAACCCCATAGGGTGCCAGGGACCCCATAATGTATCAGGGGACCCCAGGAAGTGCTTGAAACCCCATAGGGTGATGAAGACCCTCATCAGACGGTGGGGACCCTATTGGGGTGCCTGGGATCCCCATAAGATGTCAGATACTTTAATGGGGTGACAGGAACTCCGTAGGCTACCAAGACCCCATAAGTTATCAGGGTCCCTGGGAGATAGCAGGAATCCCATAGGGTGCCAGCGATCCCATAACGAGTCAGGGTAGCCCTGGAGGTGTTGGAAACCCCATAGGGTGACGGAGACCCCACAGTGTGTCAGGGGACCTGGATTTCTTTCTCCATATCCCAAAGCCTGGATGTGGGGCCACGACGCCGGACTGCAGGAAAACCAGAGTGGGAGCATCGCCGCGTCTGCATCTTTGGGGAACCAGGTGTGGGGGGAGCAGCAGGGGGGTGGGAGGGGAGCGCAGAGGAGGGGAAGGGGCGCATCTGGAGACCCCAAATCTGAGCTCTGCCCCTTCGCTCCCCTCCCGCTGCGCTCACTCCATCGGGATGTCCGTCATCGTGCACGGCCTGGGCGACTCAGCAGCGCTCCGACTCAGCAGCGCTCCGACTCAGCACCAGTCTGACTCAGCACCAGTCTGACTCAGCTCCAGTCTGACTCAGCATCAGTCTTCTGTCGCACTTCAGAAGTGAAGCATCCCACAGTGAGGGTCACAAGTGCCAACCAAAGGGTCACCAATGCCAATGAGGGTCACAGAAAGGTCACAAGTGTCAACCAAAGGGTCACAAGTGTCAACAAAAGGGTCACCAGTGTGCCAACAAAAGGGTGACAGGTGCCAACCAAAGGATCACCAGTGCCAACAATGGTCACCAGTGTCAATGAGGGTCACAAGTGCCAACAAAAGGGTGATGTGTGCCAAGAACGATCACAAGTACCAATGAGGGTCACAAAAAGGTCACAAGTGCCAACAAAAGGGTGACATGCGCTGGCAACGGTCACCAGTGCCAACAGAAGTGTCACAAGTGTCAACAAAAGGGTCACCAGTGTCAATGAGGGTCACAAAAAGGTCACAAGTGCCAACCAAAGGGTGACGTGTGCCAAGAATGGTCACAAGTACCAATGAGGGACACAGAAAGGTCTGACAAAAGGGTCACCAGTACCAACCTAAGGGTCGCCAGTGCCAACAATGGTCACCAGTGCCAGTGAGGGTCGCAAGTGCCAATGAAAGGGTGACATCAGCCAGCAACATCCACAAGTGCCAATGAGGGTCACAAAAAGGTCATAAGTGCCAATGAAAGGGTCACAGGTGCCAACCAAAGGGTCACTGGTGCTAATGAGGGTCACAAAAACACCACAAGTACCAACAAAAAGGTCACAGGTGCCAACCAAAGGGTCGCCAGTGCCAGGAATGGTCACCAGTGCCAATGAGGGTCGCAAGTGCCAACAAAAGAGTGACATGTGCCAAGATCGGTCACAAGTACCAATGAGGGTCATAAAAAGGTCGCAAGTGTCAACAAAAGGGTCACCAGTGCCAACAAAAGGGTGACATGCGCTGGCAACGGTCACCAGTGCCAACAGAAGTGTCACAAGTGTCAACAAAAGGGTCACCAGTGCCAATGAGGGTCACAGAAAGGTCACAAGTGTCAACAAAAGGGTCACAAGTGTCAACAAAAGGGTGACAGGTGCCAACCAAGGGATCACCCGTGCCAACAATGGTCACCAGTGTCAATGAGGGTCACAAAAAGGCCACAGGTGCCAACCAAAGGGTGACGTGTGCCAAGAATGGTCACAAGTACCAATGAGGGTCACAGAAAGGTCTGACAAAAGGGTCACCAATACCAACCAAAGGGTCACCAGTGCCAATGAGGGTCACAAGTGCCAACAAAAGGGTGACATGTGCCAAGAACGATCACAAGTGCCAATGAGGGTCACAAAAAGGTCACAAGTGTCAAGAAAAGGTTGACATGCGCTGGCAACAGTCACCAGTGCCAACAAAAGGGTCACAGGTGCCAACCCAAGGGTCACCGGTGCCAATGAGGGTCACAAGTGCCAACCAAAGGGTCATCAATGCCAATGAGGGTCACAGAAAGGTCACAAGTGTCAACAAAAGGGTCACCAATGCCAACAAAAGGGTCACTGGTGCCAGTGAGGGTCACAAAAAGGTCACAAGTGTCAACAAAAGGGTCACAAGTGCCAACAAAAGGGTGACGGGTGCCAACCAAAGGATCACCAGTGCCAACAATGGTCACCAGTGCCAATGAGGGTCGCAAGTGCCAACAAAAGGGTGATGTGTGCCAAGAACGATCACAAGTGCCAATGAGGGTCACAAAAAGGCCACAAGTGCCAACAAAAGGGTCACTGGTGCTAATGAGGGTCATAAAAAGGCCACAGGTGCCAACAAAAGGGTGACATGTGCCAAGAATGGTCACAAATACCAAGGAGGGACACAAAAAGGTCTGACAAAAGGGTCACCAATACCAACCAAAGGGTCACCAGTGCCAACAATGGTCACCAGTGCCAATGAGGGTCGCAAGTGCCAATGAAAGGGTGACATGTGCCAAGAACGATCACAAGTGCCAATGAGGGTCACAAAAAGGTCACAAGTGTCAACAAAAGGGTCACCAGTGCCAACCAAAGGGTGACGTGTGCCAAGAATGGTCACAAGTGCCAATGAGGGCCACAAGTGCCAACAAAAGGGTGACATGTGCCAACAACGGCCACAAGAGCCAATGAGGGTCACAAAAAGGTCACAAGTGCCAACCAAAGGGTCACAAGAGGGGTCACAATTGTGACCTGAGAGCGCAGATGAGGAGGAGGAGGAGGAAGGACGGAGATGCACTCGTGCATCCCGCCCCGGCTTGGAAGATGTGCAGCTTCTCCGCGTCAGGAATGAAATCCCTGGCGTCCTCCAGCGCTCCTCGTGCCGCCATGGTGAAGTTGGCATCGCCGGAGGTGACCACGTCGAAGACGCACGACTGGAAGTAGACGTCCTCCACGGGCAGCGTGGCTTTGCAAAGCGCCCGAGCCGCCTGCGCCGCCGCACGGCTGCGCACGCTGCGGGAGATGCGCTGGCTGCGGGGACAGCCGGCCACGCACAGCTGCAGGTCCTGCTCCGCCGTGAAGGCGCGGGTCACCTCCTCTGCGGCACGGATGGAGAAGGAGAGCTGGCGGGCGGCCTGGCGCACCGCGATGGTGGTGCCGATGTACGGAGCTCGGATCTCCACGTGCCGCCCGGGGCTGCGCTCGTGGATGCGCAGCCCGACTCCCCCCGGCCGCTCGCCGCCCGTCACCGAGCCGTCCTCGAAGGCTGCGGGCACGTTGTCCAGCTCGGCTCGGTACACCTTCTGCTCTGTGCACTCCTTCATGTTCTTGAAGATGATGGTGAGCTGCAGGGGATGGCGCTCTCAGAACCCAGGATCCCCCCTCCATCTCCCCCCTGTGCCCCACGTCGCTCAGCTCTGTGTCCCCGCATCCCTCTGGGCGGTGACCCTTTCTGTGGCCCTTTCTGTGCCCAGCTGCTCTTCCGGAGAAGAAATTCGTCCCAATCTGGCCCACACCTCCCCAACGTGAGGCCGTTGAGTTGCAGGTTGGGGATCTCCCCGCCCCCCCAGCCCCACATCACCCCCCTGTAGGCTGCGTGCCCCCCGCCTCCAGGGATGGGGCACCGCAGCTCTGGGCAGTGTTGCGCCCTACAGCTCCGTGTGGAGGATCCCCCCCCCTCTCCTCTCCTCTCCTCTCCTCTCCTCTCCTCTCCTCTCCTCTCCTCTCCTCTCCTCTCCTCTCCTCTCCTCTCCTCTCCTCTCCTCTCCTCTCCTCTCCTCTCCTCTCCTCTCCTCTCCTCTCCTCTCCTCTCCTCTCCTCTCCTCTCCTCTCCTCTCCTCTCCTCTCCTCTCCTCTCCTCTCCTCTCCTCTCCTCCCCTCCCCTCCCCTCCCCTCCCCTCCCCTCCCCTCCCCTCCCCTCCCCTCCCCTCCCCTCCCCTCCCCTCCCCTCCCCTCCCCGCCACATCTCACCCATCAAAAGCCATTCAAAGCCATTCCCCTCCCCGCCCCCCCATCAGGGACCCCCGCAAAGCACCGCGAACCCCCCCAGAGACCCTCACAACCCATCAGATACCCATGGGAAGCCCAGGATCCCATTGGGTGCCAAGGACCCCGAGGAGGGGACAGAGACACCCAAAAGGTGTCGGGGTCCCCAGAAGGTGCCAGAAACCCCATAGGGTGCCAGGGACCCCCTAAGAATCCCTGACACATTATAGGGATCTCTGAAACCCCATAAGGGTCCATGCTACGTTATGGGGTCCCTGGCACCCTGCGGAGTTCCTGGTACCCCCTAAGAATCTCTGATATGTTATGGTGATCCCTGGCACCCCAATAGGTTCTCTAGTATGTTATGGGGTCCTTGACACCCTGTAGGGCTCCTGGTGCCTACTGGGGAGCCCCTGACACATTATAGGGTCCCTGGCACCCTATAGAGTTTGTGTCCCCTACTGGCGACCCCTGTTTTGTTATGGGATACCTGAAACTCCTAGGGAGCTCTTACACACTATGGGGTCTCTGGCACTCTATGGGATCCCTGGTGACCCCTTGACACACTGTGGGGTCCCTGGCACCTTAATGGGTTCCTGGTACTCCTGGGAACCCCTGACACATTATGGGATCCCTGGTACCATATGGGGCTTCTTGTACCTGCTGGAGACCCCTGATACATTATGGGGCCCCTGGCAATCTACAGGATCCCTGAGCCCCTCCTGCTCCCCCAGTTGTGGGGTCCCTATCACCCTCTGGGGTTTCCTGTAGCTCCTGGGGCCCCTGATATATTATGGGCCTCCTGGAACCCTATGGGGTCTCAGGCACCTCTGGGGACTCCTGACACACTGCGAGGTCCCTGGAACTCTGCAGGATCCCTGTCTACTCCTGGTGACCCCCTGGTACATTATGGGGTCCCTGGCTCCTCCTGGTGACCCCCGACACACTGGTGGGTCCCTGTCACCCTATGGGGTCTGTGGTGCCCCTTGTGATCCTGTGAATTCTTATGGGTTCTCTGGCATTCCTGGGGACCCCTGACACATTTCGGGGTCCCTGGCACTTTGTTGGAGTCTGTTGGGTCCGTGGCATTCTATAGGATCCCTGGCTCCTCCTGGTGACCTCCTGGCACATTATGGGGTTCCCGGCACTCTATGGGGTTCCAAACAGTTATGAGATCCCTGGCTTCTCCAGGGGACCCCTGACACCCCTGTGGGTCCCTGGAACTCTGTAGGATCCCTGGACCCTCCTGGTGACCTCCTGGCACATTATGGGGTTCCTGACACTCTATGGGTTCCCAAAGAGTTATGGGATCCCTGGTCCCTCCTGGTGCCCCCCTGGTTCCCTGGGTCCCAATGACTCCTGACACACTGTGGGTCCCTGGCACTCTGTTGGAGTCTGTTGGGTCTCTGGCACTCTGTAGGATCCCTGGCCCCTCCTGGTGACCTCCTGGCACATTATGGGATTCCCGGCACTCTATGGTGTCCCAAACACCTACGGGATCCCTGGCCCCTCCTGGTGCTCCCCTGATACATTATGGGATCCCTGATCCCTCCAGGGGACCCCTGGCACATTGAGGGTCCCTGGCACTCTGTTGGACCCCTGGCCCCTCCTGGTGACCTCCTGGCACAATATGGGGTTCCTGGCCTTCTACTGGGTCCCAAATACCTACGGGATCCCTGGTCTCTCCTGGTGCCCCCCTGATACAGGTTCCCTGGTCTCTTTGAGGGACCCCTGACACCCCTGTGGGTCCCTGGCATTCTGTAGGATCCCTGGCCCCTCCTGGTGACCTCCTGGCACATTATGGGATTCCCGGCACTCTATGCGGTCCCAAACAATTATGGGATCCCTGGTCCCTCTTGGTGCCCCCCTGATTTATTATGGGATCCCTGGTCCCTCCAGGGGACTCCTGACACATTGAGGGTCCCTGACACTCTGTAGGATCCCTGGCCCTTCCTGGTGACCTCCTGGCACAATATGGGGTTCCTGGCCTTCTATGGGGTCCCAAATACCTACGGGATCCCTGGTCTCTCCTGGTGCCCCCCTGATACAGGTTCCCTGGTCTCTTCGAGGGACCCCTGACACATTGAGGGTCCCTGGCATTCTGTAGGATCCCTGGCCCCTCCTGGTGACCTCCTGGCACATTATGGGATTCCCGGCACTCTATGGGGTCCCAAACACCTACGGGATCCCTGGCCCCTCCTGGTGATCCCCTCATACATTATGGGATCCCTGGCCCCTCCAGGGGACCCCTGACACCCCTGTGGGTCCCTGGCACTCTGTAGGATCCCTGGCCACTCCTGGTGACCTCCTGGCACATTATGTGGTTCCTGACACTCTATGGTGCCCCAAATACCTACGGGATCCCTGGTCCCTCTTGGTGCCCCCCTGATTCATTATGGGATCCCTGGCCTCTCCAGGGGACCCCTGGCACATTGAGGGTCCCTGGCACTCTGTAGGATCCCTGACCCCTCCTGGTGACCTCCTGGCACAATATGGGGTTCCTGGCCTTCTACAGGGTCCCAAACACCTCCGGGTCCCTGGCCCCTCCTGGTGCCCCCCCGATTCATTATGGCTTCCCTGGGCGCTCCATTGACACTGTGTGTCCTGGCACTGACGGGTCTGTCCCCTCTCGCCCCCCGCAGGCGCACACCTTGCTGGTGACGGTGGCGTTGGAGCCCTCAGCCACGGGCGCGCTGGTGGCCTGCACGAAGAGGTACTCGTTGTCCAGCAGCGGCCAGGCTCCCTCCACCCGGCACGTGTGGAAATCGTCGTGGAACGTGCGGACGTGGGGGTCCCCGAAGGCGGCGCAGTGCTGGTAGCGCGGCGGGCGGCCGTGCTTGGAGCGGAACGTCTTCTCGTAGTCGCACATCTCCGAAGCTGGAAAGCTTTGGTGATCCGGCGTCGGCGCGCGCGGCCGGGGAGGTGAGGTGGGACCGTCCTTGGAGCAGTTGTGTTGGATCATCAGGTCCTCGATGCCGTGCACGGCGGAGTGGAAGGCCAGGTCGCCGCGGCAGGTGCGCGCCGTGCGCCGCGTGCAGTGCGAGTAGGAGCGCAGGGCCGTGCAGTAGGCGGCAGAGCGGCCCGCGCCGCGCAGGTTGAGCGTGGCGGCCACAAAGTCGGAGTTGCAGCGCAGGATCTTGCACTGGGAAGACACTGGGGGGTGTGGGGGTGCGGTGGGGTTGGAAGGAGGGGTTATGGGATGGGATGGGATGGAATGGGATGGGATAGGAGAAGGGATGGGTTGGGATGGGATGGGATGGGATGGGAATGGGATGGGATGGGGCAGGACAGGACGGGATGGGATGGGATTGGGTTGGGATGGGATGGGATGGGATGGGAAGGAGGGGTTATGGGATGGGATGGGATAGGAGAAGGGATGGGATGGGATGGGATGGGATGGGATGGGATGAGATGGGATGGGATGAGATGGGATGGGATGGAAAGGAGGGGTTATGGGATGGGATGGGATATGAGAAGGGATGGGATGGGATGGGAGAAGGGATGGGATGGGGATGGGATGGGAAGAAGGGGTTATGGGATGGGATGAGATGAGATGTGATAGGAGATGGGATGGAATGGGATGGGAGAAGGGATGGGATGGGATGGGAAGGGATGGGATGGGAAGGGATGGGATGGGAAGGAGGGGTTATGGGATGGGATGGGATAGGAGAAAGGATGGGATGGGATGGGATGGTGATGGGATGGAAGGTGGGATGAGATGGGGATAGGATGGAATGGGAAAGGGTGGAATGGGAAGGAGGGGTTATGAGATGGGGATGAGATGGAATAAGAGATGGGGTGGGAAGGAGGGGTTATGGGATGGGATGGGATGGGATGGGATGGGGATGGGACGGGATGGGATGGGATGGGATGGGATGGTGATGGGATGGAATGTGGGATGAGATGGGGATGGGATGGAATAGGAAAGGATGGAATGGGAAGGAGGGGTTATGGGATGGGATGGGATGGGATGGGATGGGATGGGAAGGAGTGGTTATGGGATGAGATAGGATGGGATATGAGATGGGATGGGATTGGATGAGATATGAGATGGGAGAAGGGATAGGATGGGATGGGATGAGATGTGATAGGAGATGGGATGGGAAATGGGATGAGATATGAGATGGGATGGGGGATGAGATGGGGTGGGATGGGATGGGGGATGAGACAGGGCACCCAGTAGAGCACCTCTCACTGCTCAGCCCACTGTGAACCTTGCAAAGGAGCCATTTTTTGGACACATCACTCTCCCCACACCAGCAAACCCAGCGGCCAGATTCCATCACCAGCTTTCTGCATGGCCAGCACTGCTGGCTGCGTCCCAGCACAGAGTGCAGCCTGGGGGTGCTGTGGGGCCCAAGAGCTGCCTGGGAGCAGCGCCCTGACCCCGCAACACAGCTCTGGGTGAGATCCTTCACCCCAAGGGGACGGATGGCACCTTCTGAGCTGTGTCAGGTTGGGTTGAGCCTTGCCCTTCCTGCCTTATCTTTGGAGATAATGGATCTGCAGGGCTGTGGGGGTGCCCTGCTGCCTGCCCCCCTCCCTCCAGCCACACAGGAGCAGTCGGGTGATGCTGGGGGGCATTCTGCTCCCATCCCCTCCCGATGCTGCGGGTGCAGCCGTGCTACGCGTGGCTCCTTACCATGCCTGCAGCAGAGCAGGAGGAGGAGGAGGAGAGCCTGGAGGAAGAGGCCGTGCTCCAGCTGCGCCGGGCTCTTACTGCAGCTGGCTTTCCCCATTCCAACCCATGTAGGGCAGAAGGTTGCTCACCCACTGGCCTGGCCTGACTTCATCCAGCTGCAAACCTGGGAGTGAGAAAGAGGGGGGTCTGAGCTGTGCGGCACCTGCAAGGCTGGGAGCTGCGTGCACAGAGCTGCGTGTGCAGAGCTGCATGCACAGGGCTGCATGCACGGAGCTGCAGGTGCAGAGCTGCATGCACAGGGCTGCGGGTGCACAACTGCAGGTGCAGAGCTGCAGGTACAAAGCCATGGGTGCAGAGCTGCAGGCACAGAGCTGCAGGTGCACAACTGCAGGTGCAGAGCTGCAGGTGCAGAGCTGCATGCACAGAGCTGCAGGTACAAAGCTGTGGGTGCAGAGCTGCAGGCACAGAGCTGCAGGTGCAGAGCTGCATGCGCAGAGCTGCATACACAGAGCTGCATGCACAGAGCTGCAGGTGCACAACTGCAGGTGCAGAGCTGCAGGTACAAAGCCATGGGTGCAGAGCTGCATGCACAGAGCTGCAGGTGCACAACTGCAGGTGCAGAGCTGCAGGCACAGAGCTGCATGTGCAGAGATGCATGCACAGAGCTGCAGGTACAAAGCCATGGGTGCAGAGCTGCAGGCACAGAGCTGCGGGCTGCTGCTCTCAGCCCCACTGCTGCCCTCCCCGCAGCTCTGCAGCACTGGAGCTGCAGTGATGGGGACATCCTGGCTCTGACAGCAGGGGGGGTCCCTGGGGGTCCCTGGGGGTCCTTGGGGGGAATATTGGCTTGCAGTGAACCGGTTGGCCCTTTTTGGCCACCAAACCGAAAGCAAAGCAAAGCAAACCAGATCCCACTGCCGTTCGGGGCTTTGTGGGTTTGCAGCTCTGTAGGGTCAGCTCTTGTGCTGCTCTTACCCATGGCCAATGGGGCAGGTGGGCTCCCAGCCCTGGGCTATGTGGGAGCACCGAGCGCCCTTCCCGAGGTCATATGGGATCAGAGCATCCTTCCCAGGGTTATATGGGATGAGAGCATCCCTCCCAGGGTTATGTGGGATGTGAGTGTCCTTCCCAGGGTTATATGGGATGTGAACGTCCTTCCCAGGGTTATATGGGATGTGAGCATCCCTCCCAGGGTTATATGGGATGTGAGCGTCCTTCCCAGGGTTATATGGGATGTGAGCATCCCTCCCAGGGTTATATGGGATGTGAGCGTCCTTCCCAGGGTTATATGGGATGTGAGCATCCCTCCCAGGGTTATATGGGATGTGAGCGTCCTTCCCAGGGTTATATGGGATGTGAGCATCCCTCCCAGGGTTATATGGGATGTGAGCGTCCTTCCCAGGGTTATATGGGATGTGAGCATCCTTCCCAGGGTTATATGGGATGAGAGCATCCCTCCCAGGGTTATATGGGATGAGAGTGTCCTTCCCAGGGTTATAAAGGGTCCCCATATCCTTCCTGGGGTTATGTTGGATCCCCGCATCCTTCCTGGGGTTATATGGGATCAGAGCATACTCTCCAGGGTTATATAGGATCCCTGTACACAGGGGCTGCTGAGCATCCTTCCCGGGGTTATATGGAATTGGAGTGTCCTTCTTGGGGTTATATGGGATCCCCACATCCTTCCTGGGGTTATATGGAATTGGAGTGTCCTTCTTGGGGTTATATGGGATCCCCACATCCTTCCCGGGGTTATATGGAATTGGAGTGTCCTCCTTGGAGTTATATGGGATCCCCACATCCTTCCTGGGGTTATATGGAATTGGAGTGTCCTCCTTGGGGTTATATGGGATCCCCACATCCTTCCTGGGGTTATATGGAATTGGAGTGTCCTCCTTGGAGTTATATGGGATCCCCACATCCTTCCCGGGGTTATATGGAATTGGAGTGTCCTTCTTGGGGTTATATGGGATCCCCACATCCTTCCCGGGGTTATATGGAATTGGAGTGTCCTCCTTGGGGTTATATGGGATCCCCACATCCTTCCCGGGGTTATATGAAATCTGGGCATCCTTCCCAGGGTTTTGCAGGATTGGAGCGTCCATCCTGGGGTTATATGGGACCCCCACATCCTTCCAGGTGCTATATGGCGCCTTTGTGTCCATCCTGGGGTTATATGGGACCCCACATCCTTCCAGGTGCTATATGGCGTCTTTGTGTCCATCCTGGGGTTATATGGGACCCCCACATCCTTCCAGGTGCTATATGGCGCCTTTGTGTCCTTCCTGGGGTTATATGGGATCCCAATATCCTTCCCAGGTTTATACAGGATCTGGGGTCCCCACTTTCCAGGCAGCAGTGGGACAGAGGGGCCGTGGGGAAATGGGACATCGGGGCAATGGGGTGGTGGGGTTTTGGGGTGGTGGGCCCACGTCCCAGTGCAGCACTCAGCTGGGGGCCGCCGATGGCTGCAGCGTGGGGCTGTGCTGCCCTGGTTGGGACGCGCTGACCCCAGCGGTGCTGGGAACGGGGCAGCCCACCTCCCCTGGGCTGCAAACGGGGCAGGTGGGCTCCCTCCATCAGGGTACCCCTGGGGGCGCTCCCACCCCCTCCCACCCCCCCTTGTGTCAGCCCCACTCACCCGTCAGACCCCGTTGGTCCCCAGCACCCCCTCGTCGCCGCCTCCACCCCAAATGACACCGCGGCGTGCCGTGGGGCCGGTAGCCAAACCCAGGGGGGCTGTGGGACGTGGACCCCCCCCCCTCCCTCCTGCTACCTTTGCTCCGTCCTCCCCCCGCCGTGGGACGGGTGTTGAAATAGATCTGCCTAAATTTAGCCGGGGGGGCACGTGGGAGTGCGGGGCGAGCGGCGCGAGGAAGAAGAGGGAGCTCCGGCTGGGGGGTCTTCCTCCCTTCCTCACTTTACACCAATATGGACGGAATCCCGATGGGAACGGGCCGTGTTCCCCCCCCCTTCCCCCTCCCCAAGGAACATTTCTGTGCTTGTTTTGGTCAGAGCTCCCCCCGCCGTGGCGCAGTTGGGAGTGGAGAGCGAAGGTCGCCGGTGTCAGTGGGGTCGATGGCCGCCAGGTTGGGTGAGCTTCCCCGAAATCCCACCTGTGGGGCACGCGGCCCTATGGGGCAGTGCTCCTCTCTTGGTGCCCGTGGGGGTCCTGCAGCATCAGGTGGGCCACGTGGGGTCCCCCGTGCTTGGGGCTCTCTCCAGGGCTGGGCTCTCTGTTTGGGATTTCTGGTTCTTGGGGCTCCTCCTGCACTGGGTGCTCCATTTGGGGTCTCTGGTTCTTGGGGTTTCTCCAGCACTGGGTGCTCCAACACTGGGTGTTCCATTTGGGGTCTCTGGTTCTTGGGGTTTCTCCAACACTGGGTGTTCCATTTGGGGTCTCCCATTTTTGGGGCTTCTCCATCACTGGGTGCTCCATTTGGGATCTCTGGTTCTTGGGGTTTCTCCAACATTGGGTGCTCCATTTGGGGTCTCTGGTTCTTGGGACTTCTCCTGCACTGGGTGCTCCAACACTGGGTGCTCCATTTGGGGTCTCCCATTTTTGGGGCTTCTCCAACACTGGGTGCTCCATTTGGGATCTCTGGTTCTTGGGGTTTCTCCAACACTGGGTGCTCCATTTGGGATCTCTGGTTCTTGGGGTTTCTCCAGTGCCAGGTGCTCCATTTGGGGTCTCTGGTTCTTGGGGTTTCTCCAACACTGGATGCTCCATTTGGGATTTCTGGTTCTTGGGGCTCCTCCAGCACTGGGTGCTCCATTTGGGGTCTCCCATTTTTGGGGTTTCTCCAACACTGGGTGCTCCATTTGGGGTCTCTAGTTTTTGGGGTTTCTCCAGCACTGGGTGCTCCATTTGGGATCTCTGGTTCTTGGGGCTCCTCCTGCACTGGGTGCCCAATTTGGGATCTCTGGTTCTTGGGGTTTCTCCAACACTGGGTGCTCCATGTGGGGTCTCTGGTTCTTGGGGTTTCTCCAACACTGGGTGTTCCATTTGGGGTCTCCCATTTTTGGGGCTTCTCCAACACTGGGTGCTCCATTTGGGGTCTCTGGTTCTTGGGGTTTCTCCAGCACTGGGTGCTCCATTTGGGATCTCTGGTTCTTGGGGTTTCTCCAACACTGGGTGCTCCATTTGGGATCTCTGGTTCTTGGGGTTTCTCCAACACTGAGTGCTCCATTTGGGGTCTCTGGTTCTTGGGGTTTCTCCAACACTGGATGCTCCATTTGGGATTTCTGGTTCTTGGGGCTCCTCCTGCACTGGATGCTCCATTTGGGGTCTCCCATTTTTGGGGTTTCTCCAACACTGGGTGCTCCATTTGGGGTCTCTAGTTTTTGGGGTTTCTCCAGCACTGGGTGCTCCATTTGGGATCTCTGGTTCTTGGGGCTCCTCCTGCACTGGGTGCCCAATTTGGGATCTCTGGTTCTTGGGGTTTCTCCTGCACTGGGTGCTCCATGTGGGGTCTCTGGTTCTTGGGGTTTCTCCAACACTGGGTGCTCCATTTGGGGTCTCCCATTTTTGGGGCTTCTCCAACACTGGGTGTTCCATTTGGGGTCTCTGGTTCTTGGGGTTTCTCCAGTGCCAGGTGCTCCATTTGGGGTCTCTGGTTCTTGGGATTTCTCCAACACTGGGTGCTCCATTTGGGGTCTCTGGTTCTTGGGGTTTCTCCAACACTGGGTGCTCCATTTGGGGTCTCTAGTTTTTGGGGTTTCTCCAGCACTGGGTGCTCCATTTGGGATCTCTGGTTCTTGGGGTTTCTCCAACACTGGGTGCTCCATTTGGGGTCTCTAGTTTTTGGGGTTTCTCCAGCACTGGGTGCTCCATTTGGGATCTCTGGTTCTTGGGGTTTCTCCAACACTGGGTGCTCCATTTGGGGTCTCTAGTTTTTGGGGTTTCTCCAGCACTGGGTGCTCCATTTGGGATCTCTGGTTCTTGGGGTTTCTCCAACACTGGGTGCTCCATTTGGGGTCTCTAGTTTTTGGGGTTTCTCCAGCACTGGGTGCTCCACTTGGGGTCTCTGGTTCTTGGGGTTTCTCCAACATTGGGTGCTCCATTTGGGGTCTCTGGTTCTTGGGACTTCTCCTGCACTGGGTGCTCCAACACTGGGTGCTCCATTTGGGGTCTCCCATTTTTGGGGCTTCTCCAACACTGGGTGCTCCATTTGGGGTCTCTGGTTCTTGGGGTTTCTCCAACACTGGATGCTCCATTTGGGATTTCTGGTTCTTGGGGCTCCTCCTGCACTGGGTGCTCCATTTGGGGTCTCTAGTTTTTGGGGTTTCTCCAGCACTGGGTGCTCCATTTGGGGTCTCTGGTTCTTGGGATTTCTCCATCACTGGGTGCTCCATTTGGGGTCTCTGGTTCTTGGGGCTCCTCCTGCACTGGATGGGCCATTCGGTGTCCCCAGTTCTTGGGGTTCACCAGCGCCAGGTGCTCCATTTGGGATCTCTGGTTCTTGGGGTTTCTCCAGCACTGGGTGCTCCATTTGTGTTTCCTGGTGCTTGGGGCATCTTCAGCTCTGGGAACTCCATTTGGGATCTCTGATTCTTGGGGCTCCTCCAGCACCAGATGCTCCATGTGAGGATCTCCATGCTTGGGGTTCTCCAAGGCCAGGTGCTCCATTTGGGGTTTCTGGTTCTTGGGGCTTCTCCAGCTCTGGAAAATCCATTTGGGGTCCCCAGCTCTTAGGGTTCTCTGGGGCTGGATGCTCCATATGGAGTCTGGTTCTTGCAGATCCCCCAGCACTGGATGGTTTGCGCAGGGTCTCCAGTGTTGGGGTTCTCTGGAACTGTGTGCTCCATGTGGGGCCCTCGGGGTTGGGGTTGGGATCTGGTCCCTTTGTGCCCTGGTGCCATTGAGTTTGTGCTGACCAAACCCATCCCACAGCGCTCCTCCCATGGGATCGCTCACCTCGAGGCCGATTTGGGATTTCATCCAATGAGGAATTCACATCCTGACGGGATTCCCACCAGGAGGAGGGGTGCCCAGATCCAGGATCCAGGAGGATCTGGATGCCCAGATCTGACGCCCATCAATTTGGGGTGCACGGAGCCTCTCTTCCCATCACTTCTGTGCCCCTCACCCGATATTGAGGGGCAACCAGAGAGCAAAGACAACACCCCACATCACAGCGTGGCTCCGCGCTGCCTGCGGGGCGTCCTTCCACCCCCTGCATGGGGACAGCACCCATGGGTGACACGTGGGGCCGGGCAGTGGGAATTCACATGGGAACGGTGTCTACTGGGAATAGTAGTACCCCAAAGAGCCCACAGTGCACCCCACAGTGCACCCCACATCGTGCCCCACAGCCACTGGGGCCAGCTGTGCTCCCAGGGCTGAGCATCGTCCCGCTGCTCGTGGGGGGATCTGTTGCAATGGGGCGGAGCTGAGATGCTGCTGGGGGTGGTGGGGATCCGTCAGCTGCTTTGGGGACGGCCTCAGCCCCGTGGAGGGGACGCTTTTCCTCCTCTCCGATGGGAAAGCCATTTCTATCCACTGCATTCCTCTCCCCACCACCAAACCCCAAACCTCTGCGGAGGACTGCGGTGTGACCCCCACCCGAAGCTCTGCCCCTCCCCTGGCAGTGGGATGGATGTTCCTCCGGGTCCCAGTCAGACCCCCCACCCGAAGCGCAGCCCCTACCCTGGCGATGAGTCGTGGGTCCCTCTGGGTTCCAGCGTGGAATGGAGCTGCCGTGGGATCGGTGCGGAGGGCGAACAGCTGAGCTGCGCTCAGCCCCATCCGTCACCGCGTGCGAGGAGGGCTGAAGGCGATGCTTTAAAAATAGCTGGCGGGATTTTCGATCCCGAAAACTGAATTCCAGCGGGGAGGGAAAGGAGAGGGTGGGAGAGGTGAAGGTTTCCAAATGGCGCCTGTTGGTGTGCTCCAAATCCCCAGCGAGAGCAACGCCAGCGAGGGACCCAACCCCAATCGAGGTGCCCAACCCCAATGGAGGTGCCCAACCCTAATAGAGGTGTCCAACCCCAATAGAGGTGCCCAATCCTAATAGAGGTGCCCAATCCCAATGGAAGTGCCCACCCCAATAGAGGTGCCCAATCCCAATAGAGGTGCCCAACACCATTGGAGGTGTCCAACCCCAATAGAGGCGCCCAACCCTAATGGAGGTGCCCAATCCCAATGGAGGTGCCCAATCCCAATGCAGGTGTCCAACCCCAATAGAGGTGCCCAATCCCAATGGAGGTGCCCACCCCAATGCAGGTGTCCAACCCCAATGGAGGTGCCCAACCCCAATAGAGGTGCCCAATCCCAATGGAGGTGCCCAACCCCAATAGAAGTGCCCAACACCATTGGAGGTGCCCAACCCCAGTAGAGGTGCCCAACCCCAATAGAGGTGCCCAACCCTAATGGAGGTGCCCAACACCATTGGAGGTGCCCAATCCCAATAGAGGTGCCCAATCCCAATGGAAGTGCCCACCCCAATAGAGGTGCCCAATCTCCATGGGGATCTCAACCCTGATGGAGGTGCCCAAACCCCAGTGAGGGTCCCAACCCCAATAGAGGTGTCCAACCCCAACGGGGATCCCCACCCCGATGGAGGTGCCCAAACCCGACAAAAGTACCAACCCCAATTGAGGTTCCTGATCCCAGCAGGAATGCCTGACCCCAATGAAAGTACCAATTCCCACGGTGGTTCCCAACCCAATGGAGGCTCCTGACCCTTATAGGGTTGTTCAATCCCAATGAGGGTCCCAACCCAAATGGGGGTACCCGACCCCAATGGGGGAACCAACCCCAGTGTGAGGATACCAACCCCAACGTGAGTGAACCAACCCCAATGAAAGTACCAAAATCAGAGGAAGTGCCAAACTGAATGGGGGTCCCCGACCCCAAAAGATGTACCCAGTGGGGGTGCCAACCCAAAAGGGGGTGCCCAACCCGGTGGAGGTGCCCGACCCCAATGGAGGCATCCCGATAAAGGCACCAACCCTGACCAAATTGCCAAACCCAAAGGAAGTGCCAAACCAAATGAAAGTCCCAACACCAGTTGGGATGCCAATCCCAAAGAGGGTCCCCACCCCAAAGAGGATCCCAACCCCAAAGAGGGTCCCAAATCCAATGAAGGTCCCAACCCCAATGGGGGTCTGAACCCCAATGGGGGTGCCTGACCCCAACAGTTGTGCCCAACCCTAATGAAGGTACCAGCCTCCATGCAGATCCCAATCCTACTGGGGGTTCCCAACCCGATGGAGGTGCCTTACCCCACTAGAGATGCCTGATCCCAATAAAAGTACCAACCCCAAAAGAGATGCCCAACTCCAATGAGGGAACCAACCCAATGGAGGTGGGTTCCAACCCAAACCCAATGTGGGTTCCCAGCCCCATGGAGGTACGTGACCCCAATGAAGATATCATCCCCAATGGGAATTCTCAACCTAACGGGGCTCCTGACCCCAATAGGCGTGCCCTAAAAAAAGGGGTCCCTGACCCCAGTGAGGGTCCCAACCCCAATACTGGTGTCCGACCCCAATGGAGATATCAAACCCAGTGGGGACACCGGACCCAACGGGTGCACCCAACCCAATGATGGAGACGCTGACCCCAGAGGCGGTGTGCACCCAGGGGGTGTGGGGGGGTACGGGGGGGTTTGGGGTGGGGGTGGGGGGGGTGACCCATTGGGGCTGGCACCGCCCCAGGACGCGATCCCGATCCCGATCCCGCTGCTGGGATTCCGACGTGCGGATCAGTCACCCACACCTGCTGCGGGGCCGGGCAGCTGCGTGGCTAAAAACGGAGCTCAGCAGATGGCAGTGGGGGCCGGGAGCTGCCCCCCCCCTTCCCTCTCCCCCCCCCCTCCAGTTCTGACCACAGCCGGGCAGTGATAGCGGCCAGCCCCCCCCCCCCCCCCCGTGCCTCAGTTTCCCCATTAGTTGTGATGCCCCAACGCACGCAGTGGGGGAACAGTTCCCCCTCCCAGTCCCCCCCCCATAGCTGTGAGTCCCCAACACAAACACTGGGGCTCTGGGGGGGGGAGAGAGTGGGAGCAACCCCCCCGTGTCTCAATTTCCCCATGAGTTACACACACAGTGGGGTTATGGGGGAGCAGCCCCCCCCGTGCCTCAGTTTCCCCTTTAATTGCAATGCCCCAACGCACACAGTGGGGTGCGGTTCTGGGGGGGGGGGGGGGCGCAGCCCAATCCCCAGTGCTTCAGTTTCCCTATAGCTGCAATGCCCCAACACACACAGTGGGGCTCTGGGGTGCGGGGGGGGGTTGTTTTGAGCCCCCCCATGCCTCAGTTTCCCCATTAGTTGTGATGCCCCAACGCACGCAGTGGGGGAACACTTCCCCCCCCCCAACCTCCCCCCATAGCTGTGACTCCCCAACACAAACACTGGGGCTCTGGGGGGGGGGGGGGGGGGAAGAGAGTGGGAGCAACCCCCCCGTGTCTCAATTTCCCCATGAGTTACACACACAGTGGGGTTCTGGGGGAGCAGCCCCCCCCGTGCCTCAGTTTCCCCTTTAATTGCAATGCCCCAACACACACAGTGGGGTGCGGTTCTGGGGGGGGGGGTTAAAGGGGGGGCGCAGCCCAATCCCCAGTGCTTCAGTTTCCCTATAGCTGCAATGTCCCAACACACACAGTGGGGCTCTGGGGTGCGGGGGGGGTTGTCTTGAGCCCCCCCCGTGCCTCAGTTTCCCCATTAGTTGTGATGCCCCAACGCACGCAGTGGGGGAACAGTTCCCCCCCCGCAACCCCCCCCCCATAGCTGTGACTCCCCAACACAAACACTGGGGCTCTGGGGGGGGGGGAAGAGAGTGGGAGCAACCCCCCCGTGTCTCAATTTCCCCATGAGTTACACACACAGTGGGGTTCTGGGGGAGCAGCCCCCCCCGTGCCTCAGTTTCCCCTTTAATTGCAATGCCCCAACGCACACAGTGGGATTCGGGGGGGGGGGGAGGGAGCAGCCCCCCCCCCGTGCCTCAGTTTCCCTATAGCTGCAATGCCCCAACACACACAGTGGAGCTTTTTTTGGGGGGGGGAGCAGCCTACCCCCCCTACCTCAGTTTCCCCACCGAAGTGGGGTCTGCGTAGGGCGGAACTCCACGAATTTGGGGGGTGGGGGGGGCGGAGAGGGGAGACGCGGCCGCCAGGGGGCGGCAGAGCGACGCTAGTGGGGATCGGGGGCCGCGGGTTCGATTCCCCGCGTGGAGCGTCGGGCTGAGTGTGCAAAACGAGCGGTGTCACGTGGGGGGTGAGTGTGCAAAAAGGACGGCATGTGAGTATTGCGTGTGAGAGTGTGGGCGTGGCGTGTGTGAGTGCGCGTGGGGGTGTGATGTGGGGTGGGAGTGCGGTGAGTGTGTGTGTGTGAGTGTGAGTGTGTGAGTGTGAGTGTGAGTGTGTGTGTGAGTGTGTGTGAGTGTGAGAGAGAGTGTGTGTGTGAGTGTGTGTGTGTGTGAGACAGTGTGAGTGTGAGTGTGTGTGAGTGTGTGTGTGAGTGTGAGTGTGTGTGTGAGTGTGAGTGTGAGTGAGTGTGAGTGAGTGTGAGTGTGTGTGAGTGTGAGTGTGTGTGTGAGTGTGTGTGTGTGAGTGTGTGTGTCTGTGTGAGTGTGTGTGTGAGTGTGTGTGAGTGTGAGTGTGAGTGTGTGTGTGTGCGAGTGTGTGTGTCTGTGTGAGTGTGTGTGAGTGTGAGTGTGAGTGTGAGTGTGTGTGCGAGAGTGTGTGAGTGTGTGAGTGTGTGAGTGTGAGTGTGAGTGTGTGAGTGTGTGCGAGTGTGTGTGAGTGTGTGTGTGAGTGTGAGTGTGTGTGTGTGAGTGTGTGTGAGCGTGAGTGTGTGTGTGTGTGAGTGTGTGTGACTGAGTGTGTGCGTGTGTGAGTGTGAGTGTGTGTGTGTGTGTGAGTGTGAGTGTGTGAGTGTGAGTGTGTGAGTGTGAGTGTGTGTGAGTGTGTGTGTGAGTGTGTGTGTGTGAGTGTGAGTGTGTGTGAGTGTGAGTGTGTGAGTGTGTGTGAGTGTGAGTGTGTGAGTGTGTGTGTGAGTGTGTGAGTGTGAGTGTATGAGTGTGTGAGTGTGTGAGTGTGAGTGTGTGTGAGTGAGTGTGTGTGTGTGTGTGAGTGTGAGAGTGTGAGTGTGAGTGTGTGTGTGTGCGAGTGTGTGTGTCTGTGTGAGTGTGTGTGAGTGTGAGTGTGAGTGTGAGTGTGTGTGCGAGAGTGTGTGAGTGTGTGAGTGTGTGAGTGTGAGTGTGAGTGTGTGAGTGTGTGCGAGTGTGTGTGAGTGTGTGTGTGAGTGTGAGTGTGTGTGTGTGATTGTGTGTGAGCGTGAGTGTGTGTGTGTGAGTGTGTGTGACTGAGTGTGTGCGTGTGTGAGTGTGAGTGTGTGTGTGTGAGTGTGTGTGAGCGTGAGTGTGTGTGTGTGTGAGTGTGTGTGACTGAGTGTGTGCGTGTGTGAGTGTGAGTGTGTGTGTGTGTGAGTGTGAGTGTGTGTGTGTGAGTGTGTGAGTGTGAGTGTGTGTGAGTGTGTGTGTGAGTGTGTGTGTGTGAGTGTGAGTGTGTGTGAGTGTGTGAGTGTGTGTGAGTGTGAGTGTGTGAGTGTGTGTGTGAGTGTGTGAGTGTGAGTGTATGAGTGTGTGAGTGTGTGAGTGTGAGTGTGTGTGAGTGTGTGTGTGTGTGTGTGTGAGTGTGAGAGTGTGTGTGTGAGTGTGTGTGAGAGAGAGAGAGAGTGTGTGTGTGTGTGTGAGGGGTTTGGGCACTGCAGGGCTCAGCTCCCCATGTGCTGCCCCATGTCTCTCTGTGGGGTTTTTCATCCCTTATATTCCACAGACCCCACGCCGCCCACCCCATATATCACACATATCTCACTCCATCCATCCATGTATCCCATAAACCCCACCCCATCCACCCCACATATTCCACATATCCCATCCATCCCATAGAGCCCCACCCCATCCACCCCACATATCCCATCCATCCCATATATCCCATAGACCCCCACCCCATCCACTCCATATATCCCATATATCCCATAGGCCCTACCTCACATATCCCATATATCCCATAGATCCCATCCATCCCATAGACCCCATCCCATCCATCCCATATATCCCATAGACCTCCACCCCATCCACACCATATATCCCATATATCCCATAGATCCCATCCATCCCATAGACCCTACCCCATCCATCCCATATATCCCATACACCCCCACCCCCATCCACCCCACATATCCCATATATCCCATAGATCCCATCCATCCCATAGACCTCATCCATCCATCCATCCCATAGACCCCATCCATCCCATGCATCCCATATATCCCATAGACCCCCACCCCATCCACCCCATATATCCCATATATCCCATAGACCTACCCCATATATCCCATAGACCCCACCCATCCCATCCACCCCACAGACCTCATCCATCCCATCCATTCCATAGAACCCATCCACCCCATCCATCCCATAAACCCCACCCCATCCACCCCATCCATCCCATATCTATCTACCTATCAATCGACCAGTCTGTCTGTCTGTCTGTCTATCCATCATTTTATCTCTATCAATTTATCAGTCAATCAAAGAATCTATCTACCTGTATCTATCTGTCCTTCCATCCATCCGTCCGTCCGTCCGTCCATCCATCCACCCACCATTCCTATCTACATATCTATTTATCAATCGATCATCAAAGAATCTGTCTGTCTGCCTATCTTATCAGTCTATTTATCCATCTAGCTATTTATCAGTCTATTTATATGCACATCCATTTTGCTATCCATCCAGCAATATCTCTACCTACCTAGCAATCAACCAATCTATCAATCCATCTATCTGTCTGCCTGTACGTCTGTCCATCTATCCATCCATCCATCCGTCCATCCATCCATCCGTCCATCCATCCACCCACCCACCTACCTATCTACTAGTCTATCAATCTATGTATCTATTTATCAATCAGTCAAAGAATTCATCTATCAATCTAGCTATCTATCCATCCATCTGTCCATCCATCTATCTACCTTCCATCCATCCATCCATCCATCCGTCCATCCATCCATCTATCTATTCATCTGTCTGTCCATCCATCCATCCATCCATCCATCTGTCCATCCATCTATCTACCTTCCATCCATCCATCCATCCATCCGTCCATCCATCCATCTATCTATTCATCTGTCTGTCCATCCATCCATCCATCCATCCATCTGTCCATCCATCTATCTACCTTCCATCCATCCATCCATCCATCCGTCCATCCATCCATCTATCTATTCATCTGTCTGTCCATCCATCCATCCATCCATCCATCTGTCCATCCATCTATCTACCTTCCATCCATCCATCCATCCATCCGTCCATCCATCCATCTATCTATTCATCTGTCTGTCCATCCATCCATCCATCCATCCACCCACCCACCCACCCACCCACCCATGTATTCATTTGTCTACATCTGTCTATCTATCTCTCCATCCATCCATCCATCCATCCATCCATCGATTTACCTGTTTTTCTACCAGTCTATTTATCTACATATCTGTCAATTTATCAATCAACCAATCAATCATTCAAAGAATCTATCAATCTATCCACCTCTGTCTGTCTGTCCGTCTGTCTGTCTATCTTATCTATCCACCTATCGATCTATTTATCAATCTATTTATATACACATCTATTTAACTATCCATCCATCAACATATCTACCTATCAAGCAACCAATCTATCAATCCGTCCATCCATCCATCCATCCATCCATCCATCCATCCATCTATCTATCTATCTATCTATCTATCTATCTATCCATCCATCCATCCATCCATCTATCTATCTATCTATCTATCTATCTATCTATCTATCCATCCATCCATCCATCTATCCATGCATCTGTCTGTGTATCTATCTATCTATCCATCTATCTATTCATCTGTCTGTCTGTCTATCTATGTATTTATGTATCTATGTATCTGTGTATCTATCTATCTATCTATCTATCGATCCATCCTTCCATCTATCCTTCTATCTATCTATTCCTCTATCTATCATCCATCCATCCATCCATCCATCCATCCATCCATCCATCTATCTATCTATCTATCTATCTATCTATATATCTATCTATCCGTCTATCCGTCTATCTGTCTATCTGTCTATCTATCTATCTATCTATCCATCTATCCATCTATCATCCATCCATCCATCTATTCCTCAGTCTGTCTATCTATCCATCTATCCATCTATCTATCTATCTGTCTATCTATCTATCTATCTATCTATCTATCTATCTATCTATCTATCTATCTATCCATCTATCATCCATCCATCCATCTATTCCTCAGTCTGTCTGTCTATCTATCCATCTATTCATCCATCCATCCATCTATTTATCTATCTATCTATCTATCTATCAATCATCCATCCATCCATCCTTCCATCCATCCTTCCATCCATCTATTCATCTGTCTGTCTATCCATCCATCCGTCCATCCATCCATCCATTCATCCATCCATTCATCCATCTATCTATTCATCTGTCTGTCTGTCTGTCTGTCTATCTATCTATCTGTCTGTCCGTCCATCCATCCATCCATCCATCCATCCATCCGTCCATCCGTCCATCCATCCATCTGTCTCTCCGCCCACCCGCAGCCCCATTTATCAGTCTAAACCAACCAGCCGCACACCCAGACACCCCAAAACGCACCCAATAATCCGAGCGACCCCAACGGAGCCCCCAGCTCCGAGCCGTACCACCGTGGGCCAGCTGGGCTCCCCCTGGGCTCATTTTGGGGCTCGGGACCCCTGGCTCCGTGTCCCCCTGTGCCCTTTGCTGTGTCCCCAGTGGAGACCGGAGCTTTGATGCCCTTTAATCGAAGCTCCATAGATTTCCTATCGCCGCAGCTCCGCCCCGTGCTGAAGGTTATTCTGCTCTGTTTTATTTCCTTTTATTCTCTTTCTTTTCATTTCGTTTTGCTTTTTTTTTAGTATTTTTTTGAAAGGAACAAAGGGATGGATTTGGGTCTGTTTGATTTCAACAGGCGATGGCAGGACTTTGGGGTTGGGTGAGAGGAGCAGAGGCACCGCTCCCCCCTCCCAGAGCATTACTCTAATTAACCAAATTACCCCAATTATCCTCAAGTCGAGTTGCCCGACCTGAAGGTGGGACCACCAGATCGGCACAAACCTGGATGAGAGGGAGGGAACCCGGGGGGGGCAGGGAAACACTGATAGGGAATAATGGGGAGTAAGTGGGGTGCTGTGATTTATTGGGGGGACCTACAGGGCTCAGGGATGTGGGGTGTGCTGGGGGGGCAGGGATGGGACATCAGTGATAGGAAGTAATGGGGAATTAATGGGGTGCTGTGATTCATTGGGGGATCTATGGGGCTCAGGGATGTGGGGGGGCAGGGATGGGGCATCAGTGATAGGAAGGAATGGGGGATTAGTGGGGTGCTGTGATTTATTGGGGGACCTACGGGGCTCAGGGATGTGGGGTGTGCTGGGGGGGGGGAGGGATGGGGCATCAGTGATAGGAAGTAATGGGGAATTAGTGGGGTGCTGTGATTTATTGGGGGACTTATGGGGCTCAGGGATGTGGGGTGTGCTGGGGGGACAGGGATGGGGCATCAGTGAGAGGAAGTAATGGGGAATTAGTGGGGTGCTGTGATTCATTGGGGGAACCTATGGGGCTCAGGGATGTGGGGTGTGCTGGGGGGGCAGGGATGGGGCATCAGTGATAGGAAGTAATGGGGGATTAGTGGGGTGCTGTGATTTATTGGGGGGACCTACAGGGCTCAGGGATGTGGGGTGTGCTGGGGGGGCAGGGATGGGGCATCAGTGATAGGAAGTAATGGGGGATTAGTGGGGTGCTGTGATTTATTGGGGGGACCTACAGGGCTCAGGGGTGTGGGGTGTGCTGGGGGGGCAGGGATGGGGCATCAGTGATAGGAAGTAATGGGGGATTAGTGGGGTGCTGTGATTCACTGGGGGACTTATGGGGCTCAGGGATGTGGGGTGTGCTGGGGGGGGGGATGGGGCATCAGTGAGAGGAAGTAATGGGGAATTAGTGGGGTGCTGTGATTCATTGGGGGATCCATGGGGCTCAGGGATGTGGGGTGTGCTGGGGGGGGCAGAGATGCAGCATCAGTGATAGGAAGAAATGGGGAATTAATGGGGTGCTGTGATTCATTGGGGGACTTATGGGGCTCAGGGGTGTGGGGTGTGCTGGGGGGGGCAGAGATGCAGCATCTGTGATAGGAAGTAATGGGTAATCAGTGGGGTGCTGTGATTCATTGGGGGATCTATGGAGCTCAGGGATGTGGGGTGTGCTGGGGGGGGCAGGAATGGGGCATCAGTGATAGGAAGTAATGGGGGATTAGTGGGGTGCTGTGATTTATTGGGGGACCTACGGGGCTCAGGGATGTGGGGTGTGCTGGGGGGGCAGGGATGGGACATCAGTGATAGGAAGTAATGGGGAATTAGTGGGGTGCTGTGATTCATTGGGGGACCTACAGGGCTCAGGGATGTGGGGTGTGCTGGGGGGGGCAGGGATGGGGCATCAGTGATAGGAAGTAATGGGGAATTAGTGGGGTGCTGTGATTCATTGGGGGATCTATGGGGCTCAGGGATGTGGGGTGTGCTGGGGGGGGCAGGGATGGGGCATCAGTGATAGGAAGTAATGGGGAATTAGTGGGGTGCTGTGATTTATTGGGGGATCTATGGGGCTCAGGGGTGTGGGGTGTGCTGGGGGGGCAGGGATGGGGCATCAGTGATAGGAAGTAATGGGGGATTAGTGGGGTGCTGTGATTCATTGGGGGAACCTATGGGGCTCAGGGATGGGTCGGGGTGGGGTGTGCTGGGGGGGCAGGGATGGGGCATCAGTGATAGGAAGAAATGGGGAATTAGTGGGGTGGTGTGATTTATTGAGGGATCCATGGGGCTCAGGGATGTGGGGTGTGCTGGGGGGGGCAGAGATGCAGCATCAGTGATAGGAAGAAATGGGGAATTAATGGGGTGCTGTGATTCATTGGGGGACCTACAGGGCTCAGGGGTGTGGGGTGTGCTGGGGGGGGAAGGGATGGGGCATCAGTGATAGGAAGTAATGGGGGATTAGTGGGGTGCTGTGATTTATTGGGGGATCCATGGGGCTCAGGGATGTGGGGTGTGCTGGGGGGGGGCAGGGATGGGGCATCAGTGATAGGAAGTAATGGGGAATTAGTGGGGTGCTGTGATTCATTGGGGGATCTATGGGGCTCAGGGATGTGGGGTGTGCTGGGGGGGGAGGGGGAGGAAAGGATGGGGCATCAGTGATAGGAAGTAATGGGGAATTAGTGGGGTGCTGTGATTTATTGGGGGATCCATGGGGCTCAGGGATGTGGGGTGTGCTGGGGGGGCAGGGATGGGGCATCAGTGATAGGAAGTAATGGGGAATTAATGGGGTGCTGTGATTTATTGGGGGACCTACAGGGCTCAGGGGTGTGGGGTGTGCTGGGGGGGCAGAGAGGGGGCATCAGTGAGAGGAAGTAATGGGGAATTAGTGGGGTGCTGTGATTCATTGGGGGATCTATGGGGCTCAGGGATGGATCAGGGTGGGGTGTGCTGGGGGGGCAGGGATGGGGCATCAGTGATAGGAAGTAATGGGGAATTAATGGGGTGCTGTGATTCATTGGGGGACTTATGGGGCTCAGGGATGTGGGGTGTGCTGGGGGGGGGAGGGGGTGGAAAGGATGGGGAATCAGTGATGGGAAGTAATGTGGAATCAGTGGGGTCACTGGCTTTACCTTTTGGTGCTGGGAAAATGGGGCCTGATGCTCTTGGAGGCCCCATCTTCCCCTCCCCTCCCCCCCCTCCCACCAGGGCTATGTGTATTTTCCTGCGTAGCCATAATGGGCCCCATAGAAAACTTCACCCAATGGGGAAACTGAGGCGCAGAGGTGGGCACCACCATCAAACCCACCCCCTATTCCCAAACCCGTCACCCCCATTCCATCCGGGGACCCCCAGAAGTGGGACCCCAACCCCTCTGTGGGTTCTGTGCCCCCCCCAACCCCGCTCGGCCCCATGGGCTGAGCCTCCCCTCCCCACAGCTGCACCGTGTGAATTCCCAACTTCATTTTCTAGTGGATTTTCCCCTTAAAAATCCGTGCCCCCCCCCCCCCCCCCCCCCCCCACAGTGCTGCTTTCAGCGGCATTTGGAGAGAAGTGAGAGGTGAGAGATCCTTGGGAATAGCGAGGTGTAATCAGCCCTAATCAGCCCCGCCTGCTCTTATCACCCCCCAACAATCCCTTCCAACTTAATTAAATCAGAATGAAATCCAAAATCATAATAAAAAAGGAGGAATGGTGAAAAACCCAACGCAAGACGTGGAGGTGGGGAGGGAGGGATGGAAGGAAAATTCGGGTGTGCGAGGTCCCGGTTTGGGTCTGTATCCGATCCTACCGGCCGTGCCTCAGTTTCCCCCCATGAGCACTGGATGAGGAGCTCTCTCCGCACCCCGACCCCCCTCTGACCCCCCCGGCCCCCCATCCCGATGCCGTCCCCGCTCCCTCGGCCCCGTGACCCCGATCTTCAGGCTGACAGGCTGACGGATGGCAGCGCCCGCTGATGGACGATGTCCTTTGGCGAAGGGCCGGGCGGCCGAGGGCTCAGGGCAGCGTGGGGCCGCGGGGGGGGGCAAGGATGGAGATTTGTCAACCTTTGAGCCCCGGAGGTGGGGAGGGAGAAAGTGCCCGGCCTGTCGGCAGTGATTGATACGCGATGGCTGTGATTAAATTGGCCTTAGCTAATGATAACTAACTAGTCAGGGGCTGACCTTTCCCTGATGGCGGGGGGGGGGGCCGGGAGCCGTGCTGCTGTGGGTGTCTAATGGGGACGTTTCTTCAGCCTGAGACAGCACTTCTTTTTGTCTCTCTCTTTTTTTCCCCCCTTAGGATGATTTCCCGGCCACCCCCGGCACCTGGAGCTGTAGGATGAGGGGTGTCGACCCACTGTGTGTCCCAGCCCCATGGCTGCACCGTGGTCCCACTGGGATGAGCCCGACCCCAAGGTGTGGGGCTGGGAGAGCCCCGTGTGGCTGATGGCTTTCAGCTGGGGGACCCGGAATTCCAGTGGGGAACGTCGGGGCTGGATGGGGTCCTGGAATTCTGCTCAGGTGCTCTCAAGACTCTACTGTTCTGGCTTTCCATGTGATGCCATGTTGTCCAGCCCTCCATCCACCCACACATTCATTTGTCCCTCTGTGTATCTGTCCTTCCATCCACCCAACGTCATCCCATCCAACCCCAACTCATCCCATCCCATCCCATCCCATCCAACCCCAACTCATCCCATCCCATCCCATTCTCATCCCATTCCACCAAACCCCAACTCGTCCCATCCCATCCCAACTCATCCCATCTCATCCCTCCACCTCTCCATCTTTCCCTTCCCCCATCCCTCCCTCTCTCCATCTCTCTACCCTTCCCTCTATCCCATCCCATCCCATTCCATCAAACCCCAACTCATCATATCCCATCCCATTCTCATCCCATGCCATCCCATTCTCATCCTATTCCCATCCCATCCCATCCCATCCAATTCCCATCTCATCCCATCCCATTCTCATCCCATTCCACCAAACCCCAACTCATCATATCCCATCCCATTCTCATCCCATTCTCATCCCATCCCATCCCATCCCATCCCATTTTCATCCCATTCCATCAAACCCCAACTCATCATATCCCATCCCATTCTCATCCCATCCCATCCCATCCCATCCCATCCCATCCCATCCCATCCCATCCCATCCCATCAAATCCCAACTCATCATATCCCATCCCATTCTCATCCCATGCCATCCCATTCTCATCCAATTCCCATCCCATCCCATCCCATTCTCATCCCATTCCATCAAACCCCAACTCATCATATCCCATCCCATTCTCATCCCATCCATTCTCATCCCATCCCATCCCATCCCATCCCATCCCATTTTCATCCCATTCCATCAAACCCCAACTCATCATATCCCATCCCATTCTCATCCCATCCCATCCCATCCCATCCCATCCCATCCCATCAAATCCCAACTCATCATATCCCATCCCATTCTCATCCCATGCCATCCCATTCTCATCCAATTCCCATCCCATCCCATCCCATCCCATCCCATCCCATCCCATTTTCATCCCATTCCACCAAACCCCAACTCATCATATCCCATCCCATTCTCATCCCATCCCATCCCATCCCATCCCATCCCATCCCATCCCATCCCATCCCATCAAATCCCAACTCATCATATCCCATCCCATTCTCATCCCATGCCATCCCATTCTCATCCAATTCCCATCCCATCCCATCCCATTCTCATCCCATCCCATCCCATCCCATTCTCATCCCATTCCATCAAACCCCAACTCATCATATCCCATCCCATTCTCATCCCATCCATTCTCATCCCATCCCATCCCATCCCATCCCATTCTCATCCCATTCCATCAAACCCCAACTCATCATATCCCATCCCATTCTCATCCCATGCCATCCCATTCTCATCCTATTCCCATCCCATCCCATCCAATTCCCATCCCATCCCATCCCATTCTCATCCCATTCCACCAAACCCCAACTCATCATATCCCATCCCATTCTCATCCCATCCCATCCCATCCCATCCCATCCCATCCAATTCCCATCCCATCCCATCCCATTCTCATCCCATTCCATCAAACCCCAACTCATCATATCCCATCCCATTCTCATCTCATTCTCATCCCATCCCATCCCATCCCATTTTCATCCCATCCCATCCCATCCCATCCCATCCCATTTTCATCCCATTCCATCAAACCCCAACTCATATATCCCATCCCATTCTCATCCCATCCATTCTCATCCCATCCCATTCCATCCCATCCCATTCCCATCCCATCCCATTCTCATCCCATTCCATCAAACCCCAACTCATCATATCCCATCCCATTCTCATCCCATGCCATCCCATTCTCATCCTATTCCCATCCCATCCCATCCAATTCCCATCCCATCCCATCCCATTCTCATCCCATTCTCATCCCATCCCATCCCATCCCATCCCATCCCATCCCATTTTCATCCCATTCCATCAAACCCCAACTCATCATATCCCATCCCATTCTCATCCCATCCATTCTCATCCCATCCCATCCCATCCCATCCCATTCTCATCCCATTCCATCAAGCCCCAACTCATCATATCCCATCCCATTCTCATCCCATGCCATCCCATCCCTCCCTCTCTCCATCCCCCATCCACCCCACTGCCACCAAACCGCAGCAGCTGCCACCACTGCATCCCCCCGGGGACACCACCACGAGTGGGGTGAAGCCATGGGGACAGAAGGAGCTGGGAAGAGGTTAAAGCGGGGGGAGTTGGGGAAGGGGGATTCTCAGGACAAGGCCGTTTTGCTGCCATTCCACTCAGTGTTCCCACGTTCCCAGCGATGACACCCAGCATCCCCAGTGTTCCCATGTCCCCAGTGATGACACCCCGCATCCTGTGTTCCCATGTCCCCAGTGATGACACCTCGCATCCCCAGTGTTCCCACGTCCCCAGTGATGACACCCCACATCCCCAGTGTTCCCATGTCCCCAGGGATGACACCCCGCATCCCCAGTGTTCCCATGTCCCCAGTGATGACACCCCGCATCCCCAGTGTTCCCATGTCCCCAATGACCCCAACGTCCCACGTCCCCCATGAGGATACCCCATGTTCCCGCATCCCTAGCGAGAACCCCTTACATCCCCACGTCCTCAACAAGGACACCCGATGGCCCCATATCCCCAGAGATGACCCCATTGTCCCCACGTCCCTGGCGATGTAAATCCTCACCCTCCCCCCCCCGGGGACACCCAGTGTCCTCATATCCCCACATCCCACATCCCCGGTGATGCAATGACCTCCAACGTCCCCATGCCCCCATTGAAGACACCCCCTGTCCCCACGTCCCCAGCAAGGACATCCCATATCCCCAGGTGTCGCTCCCACAGCAGCCCATCGGTGTCCCCATCCCCCCCCCCGGTGTCCCCGTGTCTCCTCCCAGTGTCCCAGCATCCCCATGATGCAGGGGATGGGTGCCCGGTGCCCCCCCAGTGGCTCTGTCCCCTCAGCGTCACGCTGTCCCCACGTCCCTTTCCAATAAGCCCCATCCCTCCGTGGCAACAATAACCCTTAATCACTGCGAAGTCATTTAATTTCCGTGTTAATTAATGAGCACTTACGGGAAGGGCCGCTGGGCACCGAGCTTCTGCAAATGATGGATGGCCCCCGAGTGTGGTTGGGACATCCCACGGGGAGCAGCGTGCCCTATGGGACACAGAGCCTAATTAAGCGCCCTGCTAACGAGGAACGGGACGATGGGGCTGGGGAGGAACTGGAGGGGCTTTAATTTCAGTCCCCATTTTTGTGTGTGGGGAAACTGAGGCACGGAGGAGTGAAGAGGACATCTCTAAATGACCCCAAAGGGACGGGGTGTCCCAGTGGGGTGGCTCCAGCTCAGGGCAGGGGGTGCTGGGGCACCGTGTGGACTCATCAGAGAATTAAGCTCGTTAGGGTCCCACGGGCTCTGGGGGTGTGGAATCCCCTGCTCGCCCCCTCTGGCTGCAGAAATGGGGTCACATCGGTTAAAACAGGAGCTCTCTGACAAGGAAACCCCACCACCCCAGCGGGGTCTCTGGTGTATTGTATGAGATATTCCATCCCATCCTCATCCCATCCCACAGCCCCAAGGAGGATCCCAAACCCTCCCCCTTCCACCACCACCCCACCCCCAGCCCACCCCACAGCTCTCTGCAGGAGGTGGGGACCCCTCCGGCTCTTCCCAGTGCCCCCCAGTGTGGAACGTGCCTCAGTTTCCCCCATGGGATGACCCTTCAGCCATAGGGAGTGGTGACACACGGCGGTGTACGGGATGGAGTTCAGGGGGTGTGTTGGTGACCCCACAAATAATAGGATGGGGTGGGAAAAGGGATGGAGTTTGGGTGGGATGGGATTGGGGTGTGGATAGGGGTGGGGATTGTGTTCGGATGGGGATGAGGATGGGATTGGATGGGATGGGATGGGATGGGGATGAGATTGGGATGGGATGGAACGGGATTAGGATGGGGATGGGGATGGGGATGGGATTGGAAGTGGGATTGGAACTGGGACAGGTATGGGATGGGATAGGATGGAATGGGATGGGATGGGATGGTATAGGATGGGATGGGGATGGGGATGGGGATAGGGATGGGGATGGGGATGCGATGAGATTGGGGTGGTATGGTATAGGGTTGGGATTGGGATTGGGATTGGGATGGGGATTGGGATGGGGATTGGGATTGGGATTGGGATGGGATGGGATGGGATGGGACTAGGATGAGAGTGGAAGGGGATGAGATGGGTATAGGGATGATATAGTATGGGATGGTATGGCACGGTATGATATGGAATGGGATCGGGTTGGGTTGGGATGGGGATGGTACTGGGATTAGAATGGAGATGGGATTGGGATGGGGATGGGGTTGGTTTGGGATGGAGATAGGATTGGGTTGGCTTGGTATAGGGGTAGGGACAATAATAGGAATATGAATGGGAAAGGGGTGAGGATGGGCGCAAGGATAAAAAAGAGTGTGATGAGATGAGGATGGGGGTGGGGGTGGGACAGAACTGGGGCTGCCATGCACTGAGCATGGGGAGCAGGTTAAAGGGTCACAGGGAGATGTGGAGACTGGGATGGTTTCAAGAGCACAGAGAGAGCCAGGAGGGGAAGGAATGGGGATGAGGATGGGATGGGATGGGATGGGATGGGATGGGATGGGATAGGAGAAGGGATGGGATGGGATGGGATGGGATAGGAGAAGGGATGGGATGGGATGGGATGGGATGGGATGGGATGGGATGGGATGGGATGGGATGGGATGGGATAGGAGAAGGGATGGGATGGGATGGGATGGGATGGGATGAGATGGGATGGGATGGGATGGGATGAGATGGGATGGGATGGGATGGGATAGGAGAAGGGATGGGATGGGATGGGATGGGATGGGATGGGATGGGATGGGATGGGATGGGATGGGATGGGATGGGATGGATGGGATGGATGGATGGGATGGGATGGGATGGGGCAGGGGTGGGGGCAGAGCTCGCAGCCCCCCCCCAGGACAGCAGCACTGGGGAATGGCTGCACCTCACAGCAGGAACTCCTGGGGGGGTGCTGGTCTCTTGGAGCACCCAGCTTGTAAATCCCCAGCGCTCTCCTGCCAGCCCGTCTGCTGCCTTAATGTCAGCGCTGTAAATTAGTTCCATCACTGAGGCGACCTTGATGAGTTCTGCACAGAAGCTGAGAGCTGGGGGGGTGGGGGGGCTGTGGGAGGGGGGCACATAGGTGACCCATCCCAGTGCTGCCTCAGTTTCCCACTGCCAGAAGAGCAGCTCCAGGGGGCAGCGTGGCTCTGTGCTCAGCTGAGCCCCCAGAGCCCCACTGGGGATGGGGACACAGCCAGGAGCCAGGGAGTTGTTCCCCCCCCCCCCCAAAATACCCTCCCAGGTGGGGGCTGCAGGCTGCAAACTTACCTCCAGTGATCGACCTGCTGCTGAGCTGCACCATGTGCACACACCCATGGGTCTGCATGTGTGTGTGCGCGTGCATGGGCGTGCATGGGTGTGCACGAATGTGTGCATGCAGATGTAGATGGGTGTGCGTGCGTGTGTTCGTGCAAGGAGCATCACTGCAGGGGTGGGGGATGGTTGTGCCATGGCTGAGGGTGCGTCGTGCTCAGGGTGCAACTGAATGCTCAATCCGGGCATGGGGATAGCACTGGCTGCGGCAGGAGTGATGCTGGATGCAGCAGAAGCAGCATAGGATGCAGCAGGGCTGGCGTTAGATGTGTGCACGTGGACACACCAGGACCAAGGGCAGTGCTGGTTGCACCAGGGTCGGCATGTGGTGCAGGACGGATGACACTTTGTGCATGCACAGGGGAACAGTAGGGCTGAGGACAGCAGTCAGTGCACCAGGGTTGCAGCGGGTGCATGCACGGGGATGCAGCAAGGACCCAGGGCAGCATTTGGTGCACCAGGGCTGCAACAGGTGGATTCCAAGGGCTGCAGCAAGGACTGAGGACAGCATTCAGCACACCAGCAATGCAGAGGGCGCGCATAGGACTGCAGCAAGGGCTAAGGACAACACTCAGTGCACCAGCAATGCAGTGGGGGCATGCACAGGGCTGCAGCAGTGACGCAGGACAATGTTAGATGCACCAGAGCTGCAACAGGTGTGTGCACAGGGCTGCAGCAATGACCAAGGACGATGTTAGGTGCACCAGCAATGCAGTGGGTGCATGCACAGGGCTGCAGCAATGACCAAGGAGAGCATTCTGTGCATCAGGGCTGCAGTGGTGCACACATAGGGCTGCAGCAATGACCCAGGACAATGTTAGATGCACGAGCAATGCAATGAGTGCATGCACAGGGATGCAGAATGGACCAAGGACAATGTTAGGTGCACAAGCAATGCAGTGGATGCAAACATAGGGCTGCAGCAGTGACCCAGGACAGTGTTAGATGCACCAGCAATGCAGTGGGTGCACGCACAGGGCTGCAGCAATGACCCAGGACAATGTTAGATGCACCAGAGCTGCAGCAGGTGCATGCGCAGGGCTGCAGCAATGACCAAGGACAGCATTCTGTGCATCAGGCCTGCAGTGGGTGCACACACAGGGCTGCAGCAATGACCCAGGACAATGTTAGATGCACCAGCAATGCAATGGGTGCATGCACAGGGATGCAGAATGGACCAAGGACAATGTTAGGTGCACAAGCAATGCAGTGGATGCAAACATAGGGCTGCAGCAGCGACCAAGGACAGCATTCTGTGCATCAGCACTGCAGTGGGTGCATGCACAGGGCTGCAGCAGTGACCCAGGACAATGTTAGATGCACCAGCAATGCAATGGGTGCATGCACAGGGATGCAGAATGGACAAAGGATAATATTAGATACACCAGCAATGCAGTGGGTGCCCACATAGAGCTGCAGCAATGACCAAGGATGATGTTAGGTGCACCAGCAATGCAGTGGGTGCATGCACAGGGATGCAGCAATGAGCAAGGACAATGTTAGATGCACCAGAGCTGCAGCAGGTGCACACATAGGGCTGCAGCAATGACCAAGGACAGCATTCTGTGCATCAGGGCTGCAGTGGGTGCACACACAGGGCTGCAGCAATGACCAAGGACAATGTTAGATGCACCAGAGCTGCAGCAGGTGCATGCACAGGGCTGCAGCAATGACCAAGGACAGCATTCTGTGCATCAGGGCTGCAGTGGGTGCACACACAGGGCTGCAGCAATGACCAAGGACAACGTTTGGTGCACAAGCAATGCAGTGGGTGCACACACAGGGCTGCAGCAAGGACCAAGGACAGCATTCCGTGCATCAGGGCTGCAGTGGGTGCATGCACAGGGCTGCAGCATTGACCAAGGACAATGTTAGATGCACCAGAGCTGCAGCAGGTGCATGCACAGGGCTGCAGCAATGACCAAGGACAGCATTCTGTGCATCAGGGCTGCAGTGGGTGCACACACAGGGCTGCAGCAATGACCAAGGACAACGTTTGGTGCACAAGCAATGCAGTGGGTGCACACACAGGGCTGCAGCAAGGACCAAGGACAGCATTCCGTGCATCAGGGCTGCAGTGGGTGCATGCACAGGGCTGCAGCATTGACCAAGGACGATGTTAGATGCACCAGAGCTGCAGCAGGTGCATGCGCAGGGCTGCAGCAATGACCAAGGACGATGTTAGATGCACCAGCACTGCAGTGGGTGCATGCACAGGACTGCAGCAATGACCAAGGACGATGTTAGATGCACCAGCACTGCAGTGGGTGCATGCACAGGGCTGCAGCAATGACCAAGGACGATGTTAGATGCACCAGCACTGCAGTGCGTGCATGCACAGGGCTGCAGCAATGACCAAGGACGATGTTAGATGCACCAGAGCTGCAGCAGGTGCATGCACAGGGCTGCAGCATTGACCAAGGACGATGTTAGATGCACCAGCACTGCAGTGGGTGCACACAGAGCTGCAGCAAAGCCCCTGAGCTGCAGTGGGGCCGATGCAGAAGGCAATAATTCTCCCCAGGGCCTTTCCCAGCCCATCCTCGGGTGCAGCCCCACGAGCTCCGTGCATCACTCAGCCCGTGTGGGGTTGCTTTAAAATATTCCCCCCTGGCCGATATTGATGGGGGGGTCACAGCGAGGCGGCCCGCGGCCTTTGCTTTGAAAAGGCCATTTTTGACTTTTCTCTAATGGGTTTTGAAACGTCCGTAATAAAACATCGGCAGCTCCAACGCAGCTGGGATGGGAGCGGGGAAACACTGGGGTCAGACTGCGGGACAGACTGGGGTATACTGGGATGAGATGGGGGACAGACTGGGATCAAAGTGGGGGGCGTAATGTGGTCAAATGGGGACATACTGGGAGTGTGCTGGAGGGTATACTGGGATGAGACGGGGGAAATGCTGGGGGCAGAATGGGGGACAGACTGGGGTTGGACTGGAGTATACTGGGATGAGACTGGAGGAACACAGGGGTCAGAGTGGGAGACAGACTGCGGTCAGTTTGGGGGGATACTGGGATTGTGCTGAGGGTATACTGGGATGAGATGGAGGACATACTGAGATCAGACTGGGGGTAAACTGGGATGGGAGCAGGGAAACACTGGGGTCAGACTGCGGGACAGACTGGGGTATACTGGGATGAGATGGGGGACAGACTGGGATCAAAGTGGGGGGCGTAATGTGGTCAAATGGGGACATACTGGGAGTGTGCTGGAGGCTATACTGGGATGAGAAGGGGGAAATGCTGGGGGCAGAATGGGGGACAGACTGGGATTGGACTGGAGTATACTGGGATGAGACTGGAGGAACACAGGGGTCAGAGTGGGAGACAGACTGCGGTCAGACTGGGGGGGATACTGGGATTTTGCTGAGGGTATACTGGGATGAGATGGAGGACATACTGGGATCAGACTGGGGGTAAACTGGGATGAGATGGGGGAAACACTGGGGCCAGACTGGGGGTAAACTGGGATTGGACTGGGGTATACTGGGATGAGATTGGGGAAAGACTGGGATCAAAGTGGGAGACACTCTGCTGTCAAACTGGGGACATGCTGGGATTGTGCTGGGGGTATACTGGGATGAGATGGGACATACTGGGATCGGACCGGGAGTAAACTGGGATGGGATGCAGGAAACATCCCATTAGACTGGGGGTATACTGGGATGAGACTGGGAGCATACTGGGAGCAGAGTGGGGCTGCAGTGGGATGAAACAATGGGGTGATGATAGGGTCAGACTGGAGGGCAGACTGGGGTTGGACTGGAGTATACTGGGATGAGTCTGGGGAAGCACTGGGATCAAAGTGGGGGACACACTGCAATCCAACTGGGGGCGTACTGGGATTGTGCTGGGGGTATACTGGGATGAGATGGGGGACCTACTGGGATGAGATGGGGAAAGCACCGGGTTCAGAGTGGGAGATATACTGGGATCAAACTGGGGGAAAGCTGTGGTCAGACTGGGGCTGTGCTGGGACCAACTAGGGAGATACTGGGATGGGGTTGGGATACACTGTGGTCAGACTAGGAGACATACTGGGCTATACTGGGGTATACTGGGGCTGCATCAGGACCAGCCCATGGGATCTGACTGGAGTACAGCGGTGGTCAATGAGATGATACTGGGGGCATACTGGGATCAGAAGAGGGCTGTACTGGAAAGGATGAGGCTGTACTGGGGAGGATTGGGCTGTACTGGGACTACACTGGAGTTTGCAATGGGTTCGTACTGGGAGCATACTGGGATCAGAAAGGGGTTGTACTGGGGAGGATGGGGCTGTGCTAGGACCACACTGGAGGCTGCAATGGGAAGATACTGGGGGCATACTGGGAACAGGAGAGAGGTGTTCTGGAGAGGACGGGGCTGTACTGGGAAGGATGGAGCTGTGCTTGGGCTGTACTGGAGGCTGCAATGGGACGATACTGGGGGCATACTGGGAACAGGAGAGAGGTATTCTGGAGAGGATGGGGCTGTGCTTGGGCTGCACTGGAGGCTGCAATGGGACGATACTGGGGGCATACTGGGAACAGGAGAGAGGTGTTCTGGAGAGGATGGGGCTGTGCTTGGGCTGCACTGGAGGCTGCAATGGGATGATACTGGGAGCATACTGGGATCAGAAGGGGGCTGCACTGGAAAGGATGAGGCTGTACTGGGGAGGATTGGGCTGTACTGGGACTACACTGGAGTTTGCAATGAGTTCATACTGGGAGCCTACTGGGATCAGAAAGGGGTTGTACTGGGGAAGATGGGGCTGTGCTAGGACCACACTGGAGGCTGCAATGGGAAGATACTGGGAGCATACTGGGAACAGGAGAGAGGTGTTCTGGAGAGGACGGGGCTGTACTGGGAAGGATGGAGCTGCGCTTGGGCTATACTGGAGGCTGCAATGGGATGATACTGGGAGCATACTGGGAACAGGAGAGACGTGTTCTGGAGAGGATAGGGCTGTACTGGGAAGGATGGAGCTGTACTAGGACCACACTGGAGGCTGCAGTGGGAAGATACTGAGGGCATACTGGGAACAGGAGAGAGGTGTTCTGGAGAGGATGGGGCCGTACTGGGAAGGATGGAGCTGTGCTTGGGCTGTACTGGAGGCTGCAATGGGATGATACTGGGGGCATACTGGGAACAGGAGAGAGGTATTCTGGAGAGGATGGGGCTGTGCTTGGGCTGCACTGGAGGCTGCAGTGGGATGATACTGGGAGCATACTGGGATCAGAAGGGGGCTGCACTGGAAAGGATGAGGCTGTACTGGGGAGGATTGGGCTGTACTGGGACTACACTGGAGTTTGCAATGGGTTCATACTGGGAGCATACTGGGATCAGAAAGGGGTTGTACTGGGGAAGATGGGGCTGTGCTAGGACCACACTGGAGGCTGCAGTGGGAAGATACTGGGGGCATACTGGGAACAGGAGAGAGGTGTTCTGGAGAGGACGGGGCTGTACTGGGAAGGATGGAGCTGTGCTTGGGCTGTACTGGAGGCTGCAATGGGACGATACTGGGGGCATACTGGGAACAGGAGAGAGGTATTCTGGAGAGGATGGGGCTGTGCTTGGGCTGCACTGGAGGCTGCAATGGGACGATACTGGGGGCATACTGGGATCAGAAGGGGGCTGCACTGGGGAGAATGGGGCCACACTTGGGCTGCACTGGAGGCTGCAGTGGGATCAGAAGGGGGCATAATGGACCAGAAGAGGGCTGCTTTGGAGGATGGGGCTGCACTGGGACCTCAGTGGGGGCTGCAATGGGATGACAGTGGGGTCATACTGGGGTTAGAAGGGGGCTGCACTGAGAAGGATGGGGCTGCACTGGGACGGGAGGTGGGGCCGTTAATAACAGCACGGAGGGAGAGCAGCGAGGACACAATAAAGGATTTATTTGATTTTTATAAATAATCCACACCTGTCCCTCTGCCCGCAGGGCCATTAGACCTCCCCCAACCCCTCCAAGCCCCCCCCCTCCCCCAAATCCCAGCCCCAGCTCCCTGAAGGCCACAACTCCGCACCACCTCCCTCGATCCCCCCATCACTGCATCGGGCCGTAGGGCCAGCAGAAAGCCGCCCCGGAGAGCAGCATGTCTCGGATGAGGGTCTCGATGGGGGTTTTGCCCACCAGGCGGACGAAGAAGAGCTGCTCGATGACGGCGGAGGAGACGCGGCGCAGGGCCGGCAGACGGAGCAGCAGCCGCCCGAAGCGCCCGGGCTGCCGGCCGAGCTCGTATTCCTCCAACGCCCGCTGCGATCGCTCCTGCACGGCTTCCACCTGGCCCGGTTCCGACAGCCCCGAAGCGTCTGCGGGGTCGCCTCGTTAGGATTCCCACCCCTCCCACCCCCCCGTGCCCGTTTTGCCCCATTGCCGTGCCGGGTTTGGAGAGCACCGAAGCGTCTGCGGGGTCGCGTTGATAGGATTCCCCCGCCCCCCCCCCTCCGTGCCCGTTTTGCCCCATTGCCGTGCCGGGTTTGGGGTGGGGGGAGGGAGGGGGAAGCGGTGGGAAATGGGGATTTTCCTTCTGCTGTGCGTGGGGGGGAAACTGAGGCGCGGAGCTTTGCAGCCGCTGGGAAGGGGGGACGACCAGGGCACAGCATCTGTTAGCCCCACCCCATTGAGCCCCACCTCATTAATCCCCATCCCATTAAGCCCCACCAACCCCATTAAGCCCCTACCCCTATGGAATTCCACCCCATTAAGCCCCAACCACCCCATTAATCCCCCCACCTCATTAATCTCCACCCCATTAAGCCCCACCCCATTAATCCCTGCCCCATTAGGTCCCCACCCCATTGGGTCCCCACCCCATTCAGCCCCGCTCCATTGAGCCCCCAACCACCCCATTAATCCCCCCACCTCATTCATCTCCTCCCCATTGAGTCCCACCCACTCCATTGAGCCCCACCCCATTAATCCCCATCCACCCCATTAAGCCCCACCCCATTCAGCCTTGCTCCATTGAGCTCCATTCTATTAATTCCCACCCCATTAATCCCCATCCACCCCATTCAGCCCCGCCCCATTGAGCCCCATCCACCCCATTAAGCCCCAACCACCCCACTGATCACCCCAGCTCATTAACCTCCACCCCACTGAATCCCACCCACTCTATTGAGCTCCACCCCATTAATCCCCATCTACCCCATTAATCCCCCCACTCCATTCATTCACCCCATTCAGCCCCACCCCATTGAGCTCCATCCCATTAATCCCCAGCCCATTAATGCCCGCCCCATTCAGCCCCGCCCCGTTAATCCCCAACCACCCCATTAATCCCCCCCCATTGGGTCCCCCCATTCCTTTAAGCCTTACCCCATTCAACCCCGCCCCATTGAGCCCTGCCCCATTGAGCCCCATCCACCCCATTGAGCCTCACCCCATTCAGCCCCAACCACCCCATTGAGTCCCACTCCCTCCATTAATCCCCACCCCATTAATCCCCTCACCCCATTGAGTCCCTCCCCATTAAGCCCCACCCCATTGAGTCCCACCCACTCTATTAATCCCCACCCCATTAATCCCCCCACCCCATTGAGTTCCATCTCATTAATCCCTCCACTCCATTGAGCCCCACCCCGTCAAGCCCCAACCACCCCATTAATCCCCCACACCATTAATCTCCACCCCATTGAGTCCCACCCACTCCATTGAGCCCCACTCCATTAATCCCCATCCACCCCATTAAGCCCTACCCCATTCAGCCCCGCTCCATTCAGCCCCACCCCAATACTCCCCATCCACCCCATTAATCCCCATCCCATTCAGCCCTGCCCCATTGAGCCCCATCCACCCCATTAAGCCCCACTCCATTAAACCCCAACCACCCCACTGATTACCCCAGCTCATTAACTTCCACCCCATTGAATCCCACCCACTCCATTGAGCTCCACCCCATTAATCCCCATCCACCCCATTCAGCCCCACCCCATTGAGCTCCGTCCCATTAATCCCCACTCCATTAATCCCCGCCCCATTCAGCCCCAACCACCCCATTAATCATCCCTCCTCATTAATCGCCTCCCCATTGAGTCCCACCTACTCCTTTGAGTCCCACCCCATTAATCCCCATCCACCCCATTCAGCCCCATCCCATTCAGCCCCACCCACCCCATTAAGCCCCAACCACCCCATTGGGTCCCCCCTCTCCATTGAGCCCAATCCACCCCATTGAGCCCCACCCCATTCAGCCCCAACCACCCCATTAATCCCCCACCCCACTGAGTCCCACTCTCTCCATTAATCCCCACCTCATTAATCCTCCCACCCCATTGAGTCCCTCCCCATTAAGCCCCACCCCATTGAGCCCCATCCCATTGAGTCCCACCCACTCCATTAATCCCCACCCCATTAATCCCCCCACTCCATTGAGTTCCATGTCATTAATCCCTCCACCCCGTTGAGCCCCACTCCATTCAGCCCCATCCACCCCATTAATTCCCAACCATCTCATTAATCCCCAACCACCCCATTGAGCCCCACCCCATTAATCCCCGACCACCCCATTAATCTCCACCCCATTGAGTCCCACCCACTCAATTGAGCCCCACCCCATTAATCCCCATCCACCCCATTGAGTCCCTCCCCATTAATCCCCACTCCATTCAGCCCCATCTACCCCATTAATCCCCACCCTATTAAGCCACACCCACTCCATTTAGCCCCGCCCACTTTCTCCCAGCCCATTCATTCATTCCCCATCCATTCACTCCCCACCCATTCCTTCATTCATTCCCCACCCATTCATTCCCAGTCTCATTACTCCCACTCCCCTTAGCCCCAACCTCACCTTATTAAGCCCCACTTACTCCATGTAGCCCCTCCCTCTCTCTCCCAGTCCATTCCATTCACTCCCCACCCATTCCTTCATTCACTCCCCACCCATTCCTTCCCAGTCTCATTACTCCCATTCCCTTTAGCCCCATCCTATTAAGCCCCACCCTTTCCATTTCACACCGCCCTCTTTCTCCCCACCCATTCCTTCATTCACTCCCCACCCATTCCTAGCCAGCTCCATTACTCCCACTCCCCTTAGCCTCACCCTATTCAGCCCCACTCTTTCCATTTCACCCCGCCCTCTTTCCCCCAGCACATTCATTCATTCCCCACCCATTCCTTCATTCACTCCCCACCCATTCCTTCCCAGCTCCATTACTCCCATTCCCTTTAGCCCCACCCTATCAAGCCCCATCCTTTCCATTTCACCCCACCCTCTCTTTCCCACCCATTTCTTCATTCACTCCCCACCCATTCCTTCATTCACCCCCCCACCCATTCCTTCATTCACTCCCCTCCCATTCCTTCCCAGCTCCATTACTCCCACTCCCCTTAGCCTCACCCTATTAAGCCCCACCCTTTCCATTTCACCCCGCCCTCTTTCTCCCAGCCCATTCATTCATTCCCCACCCATTCCTTCATTCATTCCCCACCCGTTCATTCCCAGCTCCATTACTCCCACTCCCCTTAGCCCCAATCCCATTGAACCCCCACCCTATTAAGCCCCACCCTTTCCATTTCACCCCACCCTCTCCATTTCACCCCACCCTCTCTCTCCCAGCCCATTCCTCCATTCACTCCCCACCCATTTCTTCCCAGCTCCATTACTCCCATTCCCCTTAGCCTCACCCTATTAAGCCCCACCCACTCCATTTCACCCAGTTTCTCCCAGCCCATTCATTCATTCCCCATCCATTCATTCCCCACCCATTCCTTCATTCATTCCCCACCCATTCATTCCCAGCTCCATTACTCCCACTCCCCTTAGCCCCAACCCCATTGAACCCCCACCCTATTAAGCCCCACCCTTTCCATTTCACCCTGCCCTCTTTCTCCCAGCCCATTCCATTCACTTCCCACCCATCCATTCACTCCCCACCCATTCCTTCATTCACTCCCCACCCATTCATTCTCAGTCTCATTACTCCCACTCCCCTTTAGCCCCAACCCCATTGAACCCCCACCCTATTAAGCCCCACCCACTCCATTTCACCCCACCCTCTCTCGCCCAGCACATTCATTTCCCACCCATTCCTTCAGTCATTCCCCACCCATTCCTTCCCAGCTCCTTCCCCCTCCCCTTAGCTCCAACCTCATTGAACCCCCACCCTATTAAGCCCCACCCTATTAAGTCCCACCCTTTCCATTTCACCCCATCCTCTCTCTCCCACCCATTCCTTCATTCACTCCCCACCCATTCCTTCATTCATTCCCTACCCATTCATTCCCAGTCTCATTACTCCCATTCCCTTTAGCCCCACCCTATTAAGCCCCACCCTTTCCATTTCACCCCACCCTCTCTCTTCCACCCATTCCTTCATTCACTCCCCACCCATTCCTTCCCAGCTCCATTACTCCCACCCCCCTTAGCCCCAACCCCATTGAACCCCCACCCTATTAAGCCCCACCCTTTCCATTTCACCCTGCCCTCTCTCTCGTAGCTCATTCCTTCACTCCCCACCCATTCCTTCATTCCCTTCCCACCCATCCATTCACTCCCCACCCATTCCTTCATTCATTCCCCACCCGTTCATTCCCAGTCTCATTACTCCCATTCCCGTAGCCCCACCCTATTAAGCCCCACCCTTTCCATTTCACCCCGCCCTCTCTCTCCCAGCCCATTCCTCCATTCATTCCCCACCCATTCCTTCATTCACTCCCCACCCATTCCTTCCCAGCTCCATTACTCCCACCCCCCTTTAGCCCCAACCCCATTGAACTCCCACCCTATTAAGCCCCACCCACTCTATTTCACCCCACCCTCTTTCTCCCAGCACATTCAGTCATTCCCCACCCATTCCTTCATTCACTCCCCACCCATTCCTTCCCAGCTCCATTACTCCCATTCCCTTTAGCCCCACCCTATTAAGCCCCACCCTTTCCATTTTCACCCCACCCTCTCTTTCCCACCCATTTCTTCATTCACTCCCCACCCATTCCATTCATTCCCCACCCATTCCTTCATTCATTCCCCACCCATTCCTTCAGTCATTCCCCCCCATTCATTCCCAGCTCCATTACTCCCACTCCCCTTAGCCTCACCCTATTAAGCCCCACCCTTTCCATTTCACCCCGCCCTCTTTCTCCCAGCCCATCCATTCATTCCCCACCCATTCCTTCATTCCTTCCCCACCCATTCATTCCCAGCTCCATTACTCCCACTCCCCTTAGCCCCAATCCCATTGAACCCCCACCCTATTAAGCCCCACCCTTTCCATTTCACCCCACCCTCTCTTTCCCAGCCCATTCCTTCATTCACTCCCCACCCATTCCATTCATTCCCCTCCCATTCCTTCCCAGCTCCATTACTCCCACTCCCCTTAGCCTCACCCTATTAAACCCCACCCTTTCCATTTCACCCCACCCTCTTTCTCCCCTCCCACTCATTCCCTCCCCTCCCACTCATTCCCTCCCCTCCCACTCATTCTCTCCCCTGCCACTCATTCCCAGCACACCCATCCCGACCCCCCACCCCGACCTCCCACCAGCTGACCCTCACCGGGCGAGAAGAGCGCGACGGCCTTCAGGCAGGCGTATTCGGCCGCATCCACGTGCAGCACCTTCAGCCTCTCCACCTGCTCCTGCAGGACTCGGATGTGATCCATGAAGGCGACGACGCGCTCCGCAGCCATGGGCGCAGCGTGCAGCCCGGCGGCGGCCAGCAACGGCGCGGCGTGGAGCGGCATGGAGCACTGAGCCGCGTTCAGCACGAACAGCTCGCTCCAACCCACGCGCAACAAGGCGACCTGGTCCGAGAGCTGCAAATCCGGGAAGAACGGGATGCCTTTGGCCCATTCGATGGCGCTGAACAGGAGGCGGGCGGCCAGCTCGCAGACGCTGTCGATGCCCGGCACGCCGCCGGGCTGCAGGCATTGGGTGCTGCAGCGGGTCGGGGGGTAAGGCTCGGCGCGAAGCAGCAGAGAGATGAAGGTGCTCAGGGAGCCGGGAGCGCCGGATGGATCCCCCGGGGTCGGGGGGTACAGAACCGTGCTGCTCGGAGTGGGAGCCGTGCGGCCCCGCTGCACCGCTGTGGGGGGAGAGGGGTCAGCTGGGGGGCTGAGAACCTCGGGGTGGGGGAAAGTGGGGGTGTGGTAATGGGAAATGGGGTGATGGGACTGGGGTGGGGAGATAGGGGTGAGGTGTGGGGGGTGAGTAATGGGAACGGGGTGCTCCAATGGGATGGGGTGAGAAGGGAGGAATGGGGTGCTCCAATGGGATGGGGTGAAAAGAGAGGAATGGGGTGCTCCAATGGGATGGGGTGAGAAGGGAGGAATGGGGTGCACCAGTGGGATGAGGTGGAGCAATGGGAATGGGATGAAGAAAGGAATGGGGTGCACCAATGGGATGGGGTGAAAAGAAAGGAATGGGGTGCACCAATGGAATGAGGTGCACCAATGGGAATGGGATGAAAAGGGAGGAATGGGGTGCACTAATGGGAATGGGGTGAACCAATGGGATGAGGTGGAGCAATGGGAATGGGATGAAGAGAGAGGAATGGGGTGCACCAATGGGATGGGGTGAAAAGAGAGGAATGGGGTGCACCAATGGAATGAGGTGCACCAATGGGAATGGGATGAAAAGGGAGGAATGGGGTGCACCAATGGGATGGGGTGAAAAGAGAGGAATGGGGTGCTCCAATGGGATGGGGTGAGAAGGGAGGAATGGGGTGCACCAATGGGATGAGGTGGAGCAATGGGAATGGGGTGAAAAGAGAGGAATGGGGTGCTCCAATGGGAATAGGGTGAAAAGGGAGGAATGGGGTGCACCGATGGGATGAGGTGGAGCAATGGGAATGGGATGAAGAGAGAGGAATGGGGTGAAAAGGGAGGAATGGGGGGCACCAATGGGAATGGGATGCACCAATGGGAATGGGATGCACCAATGGGATGGGGTGAAAAGGGAGGAATGGGGTGTTCCAATGGTATGGGGTGGAACAATGGGAATGAAGTGAAAAGAAGGGAATGGGGTGCACCAGTGGGATGGGGTGAAAAGGGAGGAATGGGGTGCACCAATGGGATGAGGTGGAGCAATGGGAATAGGGTGCTCCAATGGGACGGGGTGAGAAGGGAGGGATGGGGTGCACCAATGGGAATGGGATGCAGCAGTGGGATGAGGTGGAGCAATGGGAATAGGATAAAGAAAGGAATGGGGTGCACCAATGGGATGAGGTGGAGCAATGGAAATGGGGTGAAAAGAGAGGAATGGGGTGCTCCAATGGGAATAGGGTGAAAAGGGAGGAATGGGGTGCGCCGATGGGATGAGGTGGAGCAATGGGAATGGGATGAAGAGAGAGGAATGGGGTGAAAAGAAAGGAATGGGGTGCACCAATGGGAATGGGGTGAAAAGGGAGGAATGGGGTGCTCCAATGGTATGGGGTGGAACAATGGGAATGAGGTGAAAAGAAGGGAATGGGGTGCACCAATGGGAATGGGATGCACCAATGGAATGAGGTGGAGCAATGGGAATAGGATAAAGAAAGGAATGGGCTGCACCAATGGGAATGGGGTGCAGCAGTGGGATGAGGTGGAGCAATGGGAATGGGATGAAGAGAAAGGAATGGGGTGCACCAATGGGAATGGGATGAAAAGAGAGGAATAGGGTGCACCAATGGGAATGGGATGCACCAATGGTATGGGGTGGAACATTGGGAATGAGGTGAAAAGAAGGGAATGGGGTGCATCAATGGGATGGGGTGAAAAGGGAGGAATGGGGTGCGCCAATGAGATGGGGTAGAGCAATGGGAATGGGATGAAGAGAGAGGAATGGGGTGAAAAGAAAGGAATGCACCAATGAGAATGGGTGCACCAATGGAATGAGGTGCACCAATGAGAATGGGATGAAAAGGGAGGAATGGAGTGCACCAATGGGAATGGGGTGCACCAATGGGATGAGGTGGAGCAACGGGAATAGGGTGCTCCAATGGGACGGGGTGAGAAGGGAGGAATGGGGTGCACCAATGGGAATGGGATGCAGCAGTGGGATGAGGTGGAGCAATTGGAATAGGATAAAGAAAGGAATGGGGTGCACCAATGGGATGGGGTGAAAAGGGAGGAATGGGGTGCTCCAATGGGATGGGGTAGAGCAATGGGAATGGGGATCACCAATGGGATGGGATGTGGGGCGGTGATGGGAGTGGGGTAGAACGATGGAAATGGGGTGGAGGAAGGGGAATAAGGTGGGACAATGGGAATGGGGTGAAAAGAAAGGAATGGAGTGTACCAGTGGGATGGAGTGAGGTGAGGGGAGTGAGGTGGAGCAATGGGAACGAGGTGAAAAGATGGGAATGGGGTGCAGTGATGGGAATGGGGAGGAACGATGGGAATGGGGTGCAGTGATGGGAATGGGGAGGAACGATGGGAATGGGGTGCAGTGATGGGAATGGGGAGGAACGATGGGAATGGGGTGCAGTGATGGGAATGGGGTGGAACGATGGGAATGGGGTGCAGTGATGGGAATGGGGAGGAACGATGGGAATGGGGTGCACTGATAGGAATGGGGTGCAGCGATAATTTGGAGTGTGGGAAAGAATGGGATGCATTGATGGCAATAGGATGCAGCAATGGGAATGGGGGGTCTGAAAAAAAATGGAGTGTGCTGGTGGGAAATGGGGTGTAGCAAGGGGAACGGGAGGCAGAAAAGGATGGGGTTCATGGATGGGAATGGGGTGCAGGAGGGGGAATGGGGTGCAGCAACGGGACGGGGCACCAGAGGCTGCAGGGGGGGGCACAGTGCATGCAGGGAGCCCCAGAGGATGCCAGAAACCCCACACAGCATTTGGGGTCCCCTCCCCTCCTTCTTGTAAGGGTGCTGTGCTAATGGGGTCCCCGAGGTGACAGCAGTGGGGGGGAGTTCCCCCAAAGTGACAGCAGTCAATGGGGGGGTGCACAGGAGAATCCCTCCATCCCCCCCTCCACCCTCTGAGGTTTTTGCTGTATTGGATTCAAACCCCAATTCAAACCCCAATGGGGGTCACCGCACCTCCTTGTCACCCCCACCACCCCCCACCGTGGGGTCAGGAGGGCAGTGAGCTCATCCCCATCCTAACGCTGCCTGGCAGCCCCGATGCCATCCAGCATTTGGGATAACCCTTATGTTCACCTCCACCTGCCCCACTGCAGACCTGCCAGCGCCCCAATTCCCACTGTGGCACCAAAAATCCTAAATCCCATCTGCATCACCCCAAATCCCCATTGCATCAATAACAACCCCGAATCCACTTTGCATCACCCCAAATCCCCACTGTATCAGTAACAACCCCAAATCCCATCTGCATCACCCCAAATCCCCATTGTATCAATTACAACCCCAAATCCCTTTCGCATCACCCCAAATCCCCATTGCATCAATAACAACCCCAAATCCCCTTTGCATCACCCCAAATCCCCACTGCATCAATAACAACCCCAAATCCCCTTTGCATCACCCCAAATCCCCACTGCATCAATAACAACCCCAAATCCCCTTTGCATCACCCCAAATCCCCACTGCATCAATAACAACCCCGAATCCCCTTTGCATCACCCCAAATCCCCACTGCATCACTTACAATCCCGAATCCCCTTTGCATCACCCCAAATCCCCATTGTATCAATAACAACCCCAAATCCCCTTTGCATCACCCCAAATCCCCACTGCATCAATAGCAACCCCGAATCCCCTTTGCATCACCCCAAATCCCCACTGTATCAATAACAACCCCAAATCCCCTTTGCATCACCCCAAATCCCCACTGTATCAATAACAACCCCAAATCCCCTTTGCATCACTCCAAATCCCCACTGTATCAATAACAACCCTGAATCCCCTTTGCATCACCCCAAATCCTCATTGCACCAATAACAACCCCAAATCCCCTTTGCATCACCCCAAATCCCCACTGCATCACTTACAACCCCAAATCCCCTTTGCATCACCCCAAATCCCCACTGCATCAATAAAAACCCCAAATCCCCACTGCATCACCCCAAATCCCCACTGTATCAATAACAACCCCGAATCCCCTTTGCATCACCCCAAATCCCCATTGCATCAATAACAACCCCAAATCCCCTTTGCATCACCCCAAATCCCCACTGCATCACCCCAAATCCCCACTGTATCAATAACAACCCCAAATCCCCTTTGCATCACCCCAAATCCCCACTGTATCAATAACAACCCCAAATCCCCTTTGCATCGCCCCAAATCCCCACTGCATCAATAACAACCCCAAATCCCCTTTGCATCACCCCAAATCCCCACTGTATCAATAACAACCCCGAATCCCCTTTGCATCACCCCAAATCCCCACTGCATCACTTACAACCCCAAATCCCCTTTGCATCACCCCAAATCCCCACTGTATCAATAACAACCCCAAATCCCCTTTGCATCACCCCAAATCCCCATTGCATCAATAACAACCCCGAATCCCCTTTGCATCACCCCAAATCCCCACTGTATCAATAACAACCCCAAATCCCCTTTGCATCACCTCAAATCCCCACTGTATCAATAACAACCCCAAATCCCCTTTGCATCACCCCAAATCCCCACTGTATCAATAACAACCCCAAATCCCCTTTGCATCACCCCAAATCCCCACTGTATCAATAACAACCCCAAATCCCCTTTGCATCACCCCAAGTCCCCTTTGCATCACCCCAAATCCTCATTGCACCAATAACAACCCCAAATCCCCTTTGCATCACCCCAAATCCCCACTGTATCAATAACAACCCCAAATCCCCTTTGCATCACCCCAAATCCCCACTGTATCAATAACAACCCCAAATCCCCTTTGCATCACCCCAAGTCCCCTTTGCATCACCCCAAATCCTCATTGCACCAATAACAACCCCAAATCCCGTCTGCATCACCCCAAATCCCCATTGTATCAATTACAACCCCAAATCCCCTTGCATCACCCCAAATCCCCATTGCATCAATAACAACCCCAAATCCCCTTTGCATCACCCCAAATCCCCATTGTATCAATAACAACCCCAAATCCCCTTTGCATCACCCCAAATCCCCATTGTATCAATAACAACCCCAAATCCCCTTTGCATCACCCCAAATCCCCACTGTATCAATAACAACCCCAAATCCCCTTTGCATCACCCCAAATCCCCGTTGTATCAATAGCAACCCCAAATCCCCTTTGCATCACCCCAAATCCCCTCTGCAGCACCAGCAAACCCCGATCCTTTTGGCGTCACCCCATACCCGCACTGCAGCACCAAAGATCCCAAATCCCCTTTGCAGTCAATTTTTGTCCATATTTTTTGGGGGGGAATAAAGAATTGGGGTCGGCTTTGAGCTCATTTAGGGATCAGGCTGCTGCGGTGGCACAAAGGGGGACGGGTGCCCTGACCCTGAAAAAACGAAGACAAAATCCCATATGGAATAAGTTCCCGACACTGCACGGCCCCAAACAACCCCCATCCATCCCAATGCCGTTGGCACCATGTGGGGACGAAGACCCCAATGACCCCAAATCCAAACCCCAAAGAAAGAGTCAAAACCTCAGTGACCTGAAGACCTAAAAAAAGACCCCAAACCCCAAAGAAAGAGCTCAAATCCCAATGACCCCAAACCCCAAAGAGTCCAAGCCCTAAAAAGCCCAAATCCGAACTCCAACTCCCAAACCCCAAAGAGAGTTCAGACCCCAAAGAAGGAGTCCAAACCCCAATGATGCCAATTGCAACCCCAAGTCCAAACCCAAAGACACCCCAAAATGCCCAAACCCCAAAGAAAGAAGCCAAACAACCCCAAACCCCAACAAAAGTGCCCCAACCCCAACAACCCGAAACCTTAACGACCCCAAAACTGAACCCCAAAGAGCCTAAACCCCAATGACCCTAAACTCCAAAGAAACAGCTCAAACCCCAGTGATCCCAAATCCTAAAAAAAGTACCTAAACACCAATGACCCCAAACCCAATGACTCCAAACCCCAAAGACTTCAGTTCCAAAACCCCAAAGACTCCAAACCCCAAAGAGCCCAAACCCCAGTGACCCCAAAGAGACTCTCCAAAGAGTTCAAACTCCAGTGACCCCAAATCCTAAAGAAAGTGCCTAAACCCCAAAGACTCCAAACCCAGTGACCCCAAAACCCAACAACCCCAAAGAAAGAGCCCAAACCCCAAAGACTTCAGTCCCAAACCCTAAAGACCCCAAACCTAACGACCCCAAAGAAAGAGCCCAAATCCCAACAACCTCAAATACAAAGAGGGAGCTCAAACCCCAATGACCCCAAACCCTAAAGAGTCCAAACACCAAAAATCCCAAATCCCCAAAGACAGAACCCCAACCTCAGTCACCCCAAAACCCAAAAGAAGACTTCAAATCCCAATGATCCCAAATCCTAAAGAAAGTGCCTAAACCCCAAAGACTCCAAACCCCAACAACCCCAGAGAAAGAGCCCAAACCCCAACAACCCCAAAGAGGGAGCTGAAATCCCAATGACCCCAAACCCTAAAGATCCCAAACCTAATGACCCCAAAGAGCCCAAATCCCAACAACCTCAAATACAAAGAGGGAGCTCAAATCCCAATGACCCCAAACCCTAAAGAGTCCAAACTCCCAAAATCCCAAATCCCCAAAGAAAGAGCCCCAACCTCAGTCACCCCAAAACCCAAAGAAAGCGTTCAAATCCCAATGACCCCAAATCCTAAAGAAAGTGCCTAAACCCCAAGGACTCCAAACCCAGCAACCCCAAAGAAAGAGCCCAAACCCCAAAGACTTCAGTCCCAAACCCTAAAGAGCCCAAACCTAACGACCCCAAAGAAAGAGCCCAAATCCCAACAACCTCAAAGAGGGAGCTCAAACTCCAATGACCCCAAACCCTAAAGAGTCCAAACCCCCAAAATCCCAAATCCCCAAAGAAAGAGCCCCAACCTCAGTCACCCCAAAACCCAAAAGAAGACTTCAAATCCAATGACCCCAAATCCTAAAGAAAGTGCCTAAACCCCAAAGACTCCAAACCCCAACAACCCCAAAGAAAGACCCCAAGCCCCAAAGACTTCAGTCCCAAACCCTAAAGACCCCAAACCTAACGACCCCAAAGAAAGACCCAAATCCCAACAATCTCAAAGAGGGAGCTGAAATCCCAATGACCCCAAAGAGTCCAAACACCAAAAATCCCAAATCCCTAAAGAAAGAGCCCCAACCTCAGTCACCCCAAAACCCAAAGGAAGAGTTCAAATCCCAATGACCCCAAATCCTAAAGAAAGAGCTCAAACCCCAAAGACTCCAAACACTAACGACCCCAAAGAAAGAGCCCAAGTCCCAACAATCTCAGAGGGAGCTCAAACCCCAATGACCCCAAACCCTAAAGAGTCCAAACCCCCAAAATCCCAAATCCCCAAAGAAAGAGCCCCAACCTCAGTCACCCCAAAACCCAAAGGAAGACTTCAAATCCCAATGATCCCAAATCCTAAAGAAAGTGCCTAAACCCCAAGGACTCCAAACCCAGCGACCCCAAAGAAAGAGCCCAAATCCCAACAACCTCAAACAGGGAGCTCAAATCCCAATGACCCCAAATCCTAAAGAGTCCAAGCACCAAAAATCCCAAATCTCCAAAGAAAGAGCCCCAACCTCAGTCACCCCAAAACCCAAAAGAAGAGTTCAAATCCCAATGTTCCCAAATCCTAAAGAACGTGCCTAAACCCCAAGGACTCCAAACCCCAACAACCCCAAAGAAAGAGCCCAAACCCCAAAGACCTCAGGCCCAAACCCTAAAGACCCCAAACCTAACGACCCCAAAGAAAGAGCCCAAATCCCAACAACCTCAAATACAAAGAGGGAGCTCAAACCCCGATGACCTCATACCCTAAAGAGTCCAAGCACCAAAATCCCAAATCCCCAAAGAAAGAGCCCCAACCTCAGTCACCCCAAAACCCAAAGGAAGCGTTCAAATCCCAATGACCCCAAATCCTAAAGAAAGAGCTCAAACCCCAAAGACTTCAGTCCCAAGCCCTAAAGACCCCAAACCTAACGACCCCAGAGAAAGTCCCAAATCCCAACAACCTCAAAGAGGGAGCTGAAATCCCAATGACCCCAAACCCTAAAGAGCCCAAGCACCAAAAATCCCAAATCCCCAAAGAAAGAGCCCCAACCTCAGTCACCCCAAAACCCAAAGGAAGAGTTCAAATCCAATGACCCCAAATCCTAAAGAAAGTGCCTAAACCCCAAAGACTCCAAACCCCAACAACCCCAAAGAAAGAGCCCAAACCCCAAAGACTTCAGTCCCAAACCCTAAAGAGCCCAAACCTAACGACCCCAAAGAAAGACCCAAATCTCAACAATCTCAAAGAGGGAGCTGAAATCCCAATGACCCCAAAGAGTCCAAACACCAAAAATCCCAAATCCCTAAAGAAAGAGCCCCAACCTCAGTCACCCCAAAACCCAAAGGAAGAGTTCAAATCCCAATGACCCCAAATCCTAAAGAAAGAGCTCAAACCCCAAAGACTCCAAACACTAACGACCCCAAAGAAAGAGCCCAAGTCCCAACAATCTCAGAGGGAGCTCAAACCCCAATGACCCCAAACCCTAAAGAGTCCAAACCCCCAAAATCCCAAATCCCCAAAGAAAGAGCCCCAACCTCAGTCACCCCAAAACCCAAAGGAAGACTTCAAATCCCAATGACCCTAAATCCTAAAGAAAGAGCTCAAACCCCAAAGAGTCCCAACCCTCTCACCCCCAGTTTCTCCCAGTTCCCCCATTTCCCCCAATCTCCCCCAACTCACACACTTCTCCCCATCCCACATTTTCTCCCAGTTCCCCCATTTCCCCCATTTCTCCCAATCCCCCCATCCCCCATTTCTCCCACTTCCCCCCATTTCCCCCATTTCCCACTATTTCTCCAAATTCCCACTATTTTCCCCCTTCCCCCCCACACCCCAATTTCCTCCAATTCCCCCGATTTCCCCTATTTCTCTCAATTCCCCCATTTCCCCCCAATTCTCCCATTTCTTCCCCATTTCCCCCATTAACTCCCTTCCCCCCCCCCCCCCCCAAAATCAAATTCCTCCTCTTTTAGGGGTTTTGTTCCCAATCCTTCCTGCTTTCTCTGCCCCACGCCGACCCCACAGAGCTCAGAGTTGGAAGGGGGGGACACAGGGGGCGGGTTTGGGATTGGGATCCTGCCCCATTTGGGGCTATTGCCCTATAGCAATGGGGTCGGGGATTGGGGAACGAAGGGCACAAGAGGCGGGGAGGGGGGAAAAGGAAGGAGGAAATTCTTTTCCCTTTGCTCTTCCCCCTTTTCCTTCCCTCTTCCCCCTTTCACTTCCCATCATCGCTTCCCCCTTTTTCCTTCCCTCCCCTTTCCACCTCTCCCCCCATTTCCCCCATCTCCCCCTTTGCCTCCCCGTTTCCCTAGAATTTCCCCCAGTCCCACCGTTCTTATGCCCCCAATCACCCCATACCCCCCTCCCTCTGCCCCCCCCTTACCCCATTACCCCCCATCCCCCTCCCTGTGCCTCTCATTACCCCATAGCCCACCTTCTCTCTCCCCCTTATTCACCCCCCACCGCACCTTCTCCGTACCCCACCTTAACCCCCCCATGCCCCCCACCCTGCACCTTTCCCACCCCCCCAACCCCCCCCCAACCCCTTATCCCACACTCCTTCCCCATACCCCCCTTACCCCCCCACCCCTCACTTTCCTCATACCCTCCTCATCCCCCCACACCCCCCCATCCCACACACCTTCCCCATACCCCCCTTACCCCCCCATGCCCCCCAATCCCACACCCCTTCCCCATACCCCTCTTACCCTCCCATGCCCCCCCACCCCTCACCTTCCCCATATCCCCCCATACTCCCCCCACCCCCCCATCCCACACACCTTCCCCATACCCCCTTTCCCCTCCATGCCCCCTTACCCTTCACCTTCCCCATACTCCCCTTACTCCCCCATTCCCCCCCCACCCCGCACTTTCCCCATACCCCCCCTTACCCCTCCATGCCCCCCAATCCCACACACCTTCCCCATACCCCCCTTTCCTCTCCATGCCCCCTCACCTCTCATCTTCCCCATACCCTCCTCATCCCTCCCCAACCCCCCCCCGACACCCCCACCCCCCACCTTTCCCATACCCCTCCATGCCCCCCCACCTCACACCTTCCCCATACCCCCCCCTTACCCCCCAATCCCACACACCTTCCCCATACCCTCCCTTACCCCCCATGCCCCCCACGCCCCCCCACCCCTCACCTTCCCTATACCCCCCTTACCCCCCACACGCCCCCATCCCACACACCTTCTCCATATCCCCCTTTCCCCTTCATGCCCCCCCACCTCACACTTCTCCCATACCCCCCATACTCCCCCCACACCCCCCATCCCACACACCTTCCCCATACCCCCCCTTTCCCCTTCATGCCCCCCCACCTCACACTTCTCCCATACCCCCCATACTCCCCCCACCCCCCCATCCCACACCCCTTCCCCATACCCCCCTTTCCCCTCCATGCCCCCCCACCTCGCACTTTTCCCATACCCCCCATATTCCCTCCCCCCCTCCATCCCACACACCTCCCCCATACCCCCCTTTCCCCCCATGCCCCCTTACCCTTCACCTTCCCCCTACCCCCCTTACTCCCCCATTCCCCCCCACCCTGCACTTCCTCCATACCCCCTTACCACTCCATGCCCCCCCACCTCGCACTTTTCCCATATCTCCCCCTTTCCCCCCCCCACCCCCCCAATTCCACACACCTTCCCCATACCCCACTTTCCTCTCCATGCCCCTTCACCCCTCATCTTCTCCATACCCTCCTCATCCCCCCACACCCCCATCCCACACCCCTTCCCCATATCCCCCTTACCCCCCCATGCCCCCCCACCCCTCACCTTCCCCATATCCCCCCCTTACCCCTCCATGCCCCCCATCCCACACACCTTCCCCATATCCCCCCTTACTCCCCTACACCCCCCCATCCCACACATCTTTCCCATACCCCTCTTTTCCCCTCCATGTCCCCCACCTCTCACTTTTCCCATAACCCCCCCTTACCCCCCCACCCCCCCAATCCCACACACCTTCCCCATACCCCCCTTTTCTCTCCATGCCCCCTCACCTCTCATCTTCCCCATACCCTCCTTATCACCCCACGACCCCCCCACCCCGCACCTTTCCCATACCCCTCCATGCCCCCCCACCTCGCACTTTTCCCATACCCCCCTAACCCCCCCCACCCCGCCATCCCACACCCCTTCCCCACCTTCCCCATACCCCCCCTTATCCCCCAATCCCACACACCTTCCCCATATCCCCCCTTACTCCCCCACACCCCCCCATCCCACACATCTTTCCCATATCCCTCTTTTCCCCTCCATGTCCCCCCACCTCGTACTTTTCCCATATCCCCCCTTGCCCCCCCCACCCCTCCATCCCACACACCTTTCCCATATCCCTCCTTACCCCCCCCATACCCCCCCATACCACACACCTTCCCCATACCTCCGTTACCCCTCCATGCTTCCTCACCCCTCACCTTCCCCATACCCTCCTTACCCCCCCACGCCCCCCCATTCCACACCCCTTCCCCATAACCCCCCTTACCCCTCCATGCCTCCTCACCTTACCCACGCCCCCCTTGCCCCCCACGCCCCCCATCCCACACCCCTTCCCCATACCCCCCCGTACTCCACCATGCCTCCTCACCTTCCCACACCCCCCTTGCCCCCCACGACCCCCCACGCCCCCCCATCCCACACCCCTTCCCCATACTTCTCCTTACTCCTCCATGCCTCCTCACCTTACCCACACCCCCCTTACCCCCCACGACCCCCCATTCCACACCCCTTCCCCATACCCCTCCTTACCCCTCCATGCCTCCTCACCTTCCCCACACCCCCCTTGCTTCCCACGCCCCCCCATCCCACACCCCTTCCCCATACCTCCCCTTACCCCTCCATGCCTCCTCACCTTCCCCACACCCCCCTTACCCCCACGCCCCCCCATCCCACACCCCTTCCCCATACCCCCCTCCCCCGCACCTTCCCGGCGCATCCCCACCCGCAGACACTTGCGGAGCCGGCAGTACTGGCACTGGTTGCGGTGGGGCTGATCCACGGGGCAATCGCGGCCCCCCCTGCAGCTGTACCGCAGGTTGCGACGCACGGAACGTTTGAAGAAGCTCTTGCAGCCCTCGCACGTTCGTTGCCCGTAGTGCCGTCCGCTCGCCCGATCCCCGCACACCACGCACTCTCCGCCCCCCACCCCCGGAACCCCTTTGTCCGACGTTTTTGGAACGTCCGGGGGGGGTTGAGTGGGATCCGGCCACGGACCGGCGGTCAGAGCCATAGCGGGGAATGTGTGTGTGGGGGGGGGAGAGGGGAGAAAGGAGTGGGGTGAGGATGGAGGAGAGGGGCAATAAGGGGAGCTGGGTGGGGTGGGGAGGGGGTAGTAAGGGAGAGTCGGGGGGCGGAGAGAAAAAGGTTTGGGATGGAAGAAGGGGAGATTTGGGGTGGGGGAGAGGGGAGAAAGGGGATGTGGGAAAAGGGAGCTCCGGGAATAAGGAATGGGAAGAGCCGGGATGGAAAGAGGGGAGGTTTGGAGTGAGAGAGGGGAGAGCTGGGGGTGGGAAGGGGGGAGAGGAGCAATGAGGGGCACCGGGATGGGAGTGGGGGGCACCTGGAATGGGGAACGAGGAGAGCCGGGTGGAAAGAGGGGAGGTTTGGGGTGGGAGAGGGAAGATCGGGGATGGGAATGGAAGAAAGGGGAGAGACGGGATGGGGAAAGAGCTCCGGGATGGGAGAGGGGAGATTTAGGGTGGGAAAGGGGGGAATTGGGGGCGGGGCGGGGGAAAGGAGCGACGGGGGACAACGGGGTGGGGGAGAAGGGGGGATTTGGGGTGGGAGAGGATAGCACCGGGAATAGGGAACGGGGAGAGCCGGGGTAGGAGAGGGGGGCACAGGGAATGGGAATCGGGTTATAGGGGATGGGGAGAGAGCTCCGGGGTGGAGAAAAGGGGAAAGCCGGGATGGGAGAAGGGAGCTCCGGGAATAGGGAACGGGAAAAGATGGGACGGAAGGAAGGGAGGTTTGGGGTGAAAGAGGGGCACCGGGAATTGAGAACTGGATATCGGGGATGGAAAAGGAGCTCCGGGGTGGGAGAGAGAAGCGAGATGGGAGAAGGGAACTCCGGGATGGGAGAGGGAAGCAAAGGGATTGAACGAGGGGAGATTTGGGATGGGAGAGGATAGCAGCACCGGGAATAGGGAACGGGGAGAGCCTGGGTGGGAGAAGAGGGCACCGGGAATGGGGATCCGGAGCTTTAGGGTGGGAGAGGGGGAAACGGGGAATGGGGGTCGGGGAGGTCCGAAGTGGGAGAAGGGAAGACCGGGAATGGGAATCGGGAGCTCCGGGCTGGAAATAGGAGCCCGAGTTGGAGGACGGGGAACTGCGGGATGGGAAAGGGGAGAAGAGGATGGGGATGGAGGGAATGCGGGATGGAGGAGTGGAGCTCCGCGATGGAGAAGGGCTGGAGCAACCGGGAAGGAGGAAGGAGACCCGGGATGGAGAACGGGGCTTCGGAAGGGAAGGGTGGGGAAGGGAGGAACTGAACGGGAGACGCGGGGAGGGGACGGGGCGGGAGGAGGGGACGGGAGGAGGAGTGCGGTGCGGACGGAGGGATGGGGACGGACAGCCGGAGGAGGAGGAGAGAGAAAAGTAAATTCTCCTCCCCGAGGGTCGCCTGGGGGGGAGCGGCTCCGGGGGCGGCTCCCCGGGGTTGGGTTGGGGCGGGGGGGTCCCGACGGAGACCCGGAGCCGCCCTTCCTCCTGAGGCTCTGCCGGACCCGGAGCTGCCCCACACGGGGTCCCGGTGTCCGTCTGTCCGTTTGCTCGGCCAGCTTCGAGCGATGGGCGCGTGTGTGCGAATCCACGCGTGGGTGGAGGTGTGCACGGTGTGCGTGTGCAGCGATGTGAGTGTGCAGTGCACGCCGGGAGGGTGCGAGGAGACGTGTGGGTGCATGGGTTCCTGCGTGTGCACGAGTGTGTGTGAGCGTGCAGTGGGCTCCAGGAGGGTGGTGAGGTGTGCACGAGTGCGTGCGTGGGCACGTGTGTGTGTGAGTGCACGGGCACGCGCATGCATGTCTGTGTGCACCGATCTTTGTATGCACGCGGACGTGCACACGTGTGTAAATATCCTTGTGCACGCGCGTGTGCACGGACGCGTTTGTGCACGGGCGCGCGTGTGCGCAGACCTCCCCCCAGTGTGTGCATGCGCGTGCACGTGGAAAAACGGGTTCACACGAACCTGCGTGTGCACACGCGCGTGCAAACCCGGGAGCGTGTCCCCCGCTGCGCGTGCCCACGTGCGGGCCCGTCGCGCTTAAGCCCCGCCCCCACATGCCCATATAAGGATCGCTGAACTATATATGGTCATAAGGGGGAGGAGCTTTTAGTGACGTCACCAGGCGTACACCAATCAGCAGGAGGGAGGGGGCGTGGCGAGGTGAGGGGCGTGGCGCGGGCGGTAGGGGAGGTCCGTTGGGGGGCGGGGCCTGAGGGAAGGGGGCGGAGCTTGGGGGAAAGGGAATAGGGACAGGGACACCAATAGGGACGGGGAGTGGGGACAGAGAATGGGGACAGGGGGCAGAAACAGGGACAGGGATGGGGCCAGAAATAGGGACAGGGTTGAGGACAGGGGACGTGGAGTTCAGGGCCTCATCCCCATGCCGGGGAATGGCATGGAGACAGAGGGAATGGGGACAGGGGACAGGGATGGGGACAGGGATGGGGACAGGGATGGGGACAGGGACAAGAATTGTGACAGGAAAGACGATAGGGATGGGGATAGGGTCAGAGATACCTGGGCTACATCCCTATGGGAGAGAGGGGACCAGGATGGGGACAGGGAGAGGAACAATAATAGGGACGGGTGTGGGGAATGGGAACAGGGACAGGGGTTAGGAACGGGGGATGGAGATGGGGACAGGGGACAGAGAGCCCAGGGTCACATTCCCATAGGGGAGAGAGTATCAGGAATCATCACAGAATCACTGAGGTTGGAAAAGACCCACAGGATCATCCAGTCCAACCATCCACCCATCACCAATGGTTCTCGCTAAGCCACGTCCCTCAGCACAACACCCAAACGTTCCTTGGACACCTCCAGGTGACTCCATCGCTCCCTGTGCAGCCCATTGCAGTGCCTGACCACTCCTTCAGACAAGCAGTGTTTCCTAACAGCCTGAACCTTCCCTGGCACAGCTGGAAGCCATTCCCTCCACTCCTATCACTGCTACATGAGAGAAGAGGCTGACCCCCAGCTCACTGCAGCCTCCCTTCAGGTAGTTACAGACAGCAATAAGGTCTGCCCTGAGCCTCCTCTCCTCCACGCTGAACAACCCCAGCTCCCTCAGCCGCCCCCCATAAGACCCCATTGTGCCCCAGTCCCCTCGCCCAGCTTAGTTGCCCTTCTTTCTTACAGCGAGGGGCCCAAAACTGGACACAGCACTCGAGGTGTGGCCTCACCAGTGCTGAGTACAGGGGGACAATTATTTCCCTGTTCCTGCTGGTCACACTGTTTCTGATACGAGCCAGGATGCCATTGGCTTTCTTGGCCACCTGGGCACACTGCTGGCTCATGTTCAGCCCAGCATCAATCAACACCTCCAGCTCCATTTCCTCCACGCAGTCTTCCAGCCCCTCTGCCCCAAGCCTGCATGGGGTTGCTGTGGCCAAATCGCAGGACCCAGCACTTGGTCTTGTTGAATCTCATCCTGTTGGCTTCAACCTGTCCACATCCCTCTGCAGGACCTCGCTACCTTCAGGCAGATCGACGCTTCCAGCCAGCTTGGTGTATCTGCAAACTTCCTGAGGGTGCACCCAGTGCCCTCATCCAGCTCATCAGTAAAGATATTAAACAGGATGGGACCCAGCACCGACCCCTGGGATCAGTGACTCCACTCATAACTGGTCGCCAGCTGGATTTAACTCCATTCACCACCACTCCATCAGTTCCTTACCCAGCTAAGAGTGCACCTGTCTAAGCCATGGGCTGCCAGCTTCTGCAGGAGAATGCTGTGGGAGACAGTGCCAAAGGCTTTGCTGAAGTCTAGGTAGACTACAGGAGGGGGATGGGGCAAAAATAAGGACCTCAATGGGATCAGGGGATGGAGACACGGGATGGGGCCAAGGGATGAGGAGAGGGATGGGGATGGGGGTCATGGGACACAGCCCCATAGGGAAAGGGGACAAGGACGGGGCTGGGGACAGGGACAGGAGAGCTGGGGCACAGGCGGCCCTAAATCAGAGCTTTCATTGCTCATAAACTCTGCGTTCCCAGCAGGGTTGGGGGGTGGGGACGCACCATAAATCCCCCCCCGAACTCCTTTTAGGTCAAATTCATGGGCTTTCAGCTGCCGGCAGCAAGAGCCGCGCTCAGGTCGGTGTGGCTGGGGGATTTATGGGGCGGGGGGCGTTTGTGGGGTGGGGGCTTTATGGGGGCTGTTCCGCTCCACGGTGCAGCTTGGTGTCACACCCCACTCGTTTCACGCTTCCACTCGTGTCACCCCCTACTGGTGTCACAGCCCCGCCGTGTCACATCCCCCGTGACAGCCCCGTTGTCCCCCCCCCCGTGGGTAACGCTGCCACCCCCGTCGGTACCCCCCTCCCCATTCCGCCCGCTTTGTTGGATCCGGTGCCGCGGGGGCCGCTGGGAGTCGTAGTTCTGCCGGGACCACGTGACGGAGCGGAAGTGGGCGGAGGGACTTCATTTCCCATCGTGCCCCGCGGCGCAGCGCGATTGCTGCGGAGGGCGGTGAGGGCAGCCAGTGTGTGGGTTGGGGGTGGGTCCGATATGTGGGGGGGGGGGGCTGAGGGGGCGGTGTGGGGGTGGATGGGGGGCACAGAGGGGTTTGGGGGGGGGCTCCGAGGGTCCGGACCCTATAGACGGGGTATTGGGTTGGATTGTTATGGGGGGGAGGTTTGAGGGATGGGGTCGTGTGGGGGTCCTGGGGGAGGTGCAGCATCGGGGGGTCTGCGGGGGGGGCAGATGCTGGGGGGGGGTGTGGGGTGGCGTAGCGGGGGGTTTGGGTGGGGCTCTGTGGGAACAGATCTGGGCCAAGTCCTCAGAGCCCCCCCTCCCGTAACCCTCCATACCCCTCCCCCCCCCCCCGTACCCCATTTATAGGGTCCAGTCCCTCAGAACCCCCCCCAAAACCTCCCCACCCCATCTACCCCCACTGTATAACTGTATAACCCCCCCCCCCATAAACAAGGTCTGATCCTGCAGCACCTCCCGAACCTCCCCACCCCACACACCCCATACCCCCATTTATAGGGTCCGGTCCCTCAGACCCCCCCAAAACCTTCCCACCCCATATACCCTCACTATATAACTGCATACCCCTCCATAAATGAAGTCTAATCCTGCAGCCCCTCCTGAACCTCCCTACCCCCCATACCTCCATTTATAGGGTTCAGTCCCTCAGAACTCCCCCAAAACCTCCCCACCCCATATACCCCCATTGTATAACCATATAACTCCCCCATAAACAAGGTCTGATCCTGCAGCTCCTCCTGAACCTCCCCACCCCATACCCCATTTTTAGGATCTGGTCCCTCAGAACCCCCCCAAAACCTCCCCACCCCATATACCCCCCACTATATAACTGCATACCCCCCCATAAACGAAGTCTAATCCTGCAGCCCCTCCTGAACCTCCCTACCCCTTACCCCCCCATACCCCCATTTATAGGGTCCAGTCCCTCAGAACCCCCCCCAAAACCTCCCCACCCCATATACCCCACTGTATAACTGTATAATCCCCCCCCATAAACAAGGTCTGATCCTGCAGCCCCTCCTGAACCACCCCACCCCACACCCCCCCATACCCCATTTATAGGGTCCGGTCCCTCAGAACCCCCCCCAAAACCTTCCCGCCCCATATACCCCCACTACATAACTGCATACCCCCCCATAAATGAAGTCTAATCCTGCTGCCCCTCTGAACCACCCTACCCCACACCCCCCCATACCCCATTTATAGGATCTGGTCCCTCAGAACCCCCCCTAAACCTTCCCACCCCATATACCCCCACTATATAACTGCATGCCCCCCCCCATAAACGAGCTCTGATCCTGCAGCCCCTCCTGAACCACCCCACCCCATAAACCCTCCATACCCCATTTATAGCGTCCAATCCCTCAGAAGAACCCCACCCCCCCGACCCCTTTCCCAGCTCCCAACCCCCATCCCCCCCATCCCCCCCATCCCCATCCCCACCCCCCCCACTGTCTGACCCCCCCTCCCCTTCTCAGCCCCGATGCCGCCCCCGCCCGTCTCAGCGCTGCCGTCCGGCCCCATCGCCCGCGCCATCCTCTCCAAGCTGACGGCGGCCCTGCAGCCCACCCACCTCCACCTGGAGGACCACTCCCCCCGCCACGGCGGCCCCCCGGCGCCGAGACGCACTTCGGGCTCCTGGTGGTCAGCGGACGCTTCGAGGGGCTCAGCCCCGTCGAACGGCACCGCCTGGTGCACGCCGTGCTGTGCTCCGAGCTCCGGGGGCCGCTGCACGCGCTCAGCATCGTCGCCCGCACCCCCCCAGCAGTGGGAGGAGGACCCCCGGCTGCCCCAGCCGCCCCCGTGCATGGGGGGGTCCAAGCGGGAGAAGCGCGAGGCTGAGGGGGACGCAGCAGCATCGCGATAGGTGCTGCGGTGTCGCGATAGATGCACTGTCGTCGTGATAGGTGCTGCAGCGTCACGATAGATGCAGTGTCGTCGCGATAGGTGCAGCAGTGTCCCGATAGATGCAGTGTCGTCGCGATAGGTGCAGCAGTGTCACGATAGATGCAGTGTCATTGCGATAGATGTTGCAGTGTCATGATAGATGCACTGTCATCGCAGTAGGTGCTGCAGTGTCACAATAAATGCAGTGTTGTCGCGATAGATGTTGCAGTGTCATGATAGATGCACTGTCATCGCAGTAGGTGCTGCAGTGTCACAATAAATGCAGTGTTGTCGCGATAGATGTTGCAGTGTCACGATAGATGCGCTGTCATCGCAATAGGTGCAGCAGTGTCACGATAGATGCAGTGTCGTCACAATAGGTGCTGTAGTGTCATGATAGATGCAGTGTCATCGTGATATATGCAGCAGTGTCACGATAGACACTGTGTCATCGCGATAGGTGCAGCAGTGTCACGATAAATGCAGTGTCATCACGATAGGTGCAGCAGTGTCACAATAGACGCTGTGTCATCACGATAGGTGCAGCAGTGTCATGATAGATGCAGTGTCATCATGATATGTGCAGCAGTGTTGTGATAGATGCTGTGCCATCACAATAAGTGCTGCAGTGTCACGATAGATGCACTGTCGTCGCGATAGGTGCTGCAGTGTCATGGTAGATGCTGTGTTGTGATAGTGCTGCAGTGTCACGATAGATGTTGTCATCGTGATAGCTGTTGCAGTGTCAATATAGATGCACCGTCATTGTGATAGGTGCTGCAGTGTTATGATAGATGCAATGTCTTCACGATAGGTGTGAATCGTGATAGATGCAGTGTGTTGGCGACAGATGCTGCAGTGTCACGATAGCTGCCATGTCATTGACGGCAGATGCTGCGTCATTGTGATTAATGCTGCGTCATTGTGATAACTGCAGTGTCATCACAACAGATACTGTGTCATCGCGACATGCTGTGACATTGCGATAAATGCTGCGTTATTGCGATAAATGCAGTGTCATTGTGACAGATGAAGCATCACTGCAATAAATGCTGTGTCATCATGACAGACACTGTCATTGTGATAAATGCTGTCATCGCGACAGATGCTGAATCATTGTGATAAATGCTGTGTCATTGCGATAAATACTGCGTCATCGTGATAAATGCAGTGTCATGACAGTGGCTGTCTCACTTGAATAAATGCTGTGTCATCATGACAGACACTGCGTCATGGTGACGGATGTGGTGTCTTGGCGACAGACGCATCGTTGCGATAGCTGCTGTGCCATCGCGATATGTTCTGAGTCGTAATAAATGCTGCGTCATCGCAATATGTGCTGCGTCATCGTAGCCATTGCAGCACAACTGGGGGGGTTGGGGTTTTTTGGGACAGATATGAGGGCAGATGTGGGGTGATGGATGGGGGCAGATGGATATGGGGCAGATGGTTATGGGGTGATGTATGGGGGCAGATGGATATGGGGCAGATATGGGGTGATGTATGGGGGCAGATATTGGGGGCAGATATGGGGTGATGTATGGGGGCAGATGGAAATGGGGCAGATGGATATGGGGTGATGGATGGGGGCAGACAGATGGATATGGGGCAGATATGGGGTGATGTATGGGGGCAGATGGAAATGGGGCAGATATGGGGTGATGGATGGGGGCAGATTGAAATGGGGCAGATATGGGGTGATGGATGGGGGTAAATATTAGGGGCAGATATGGGGTAATATATGGGGCAGATGGAAATGGGGCTGATATGGGGTTATGTATGGGGGCATATAGATGGATATGGGGCAGATATGGGGTGATGGATGGGGGCAGACAGATGGATATGGGGCAGATATGGGGTGATTTATGGGGATCAGACAGATGGATATGGGGCAGATATGGGGTGATGGATGGGGGCAGATGGATATGGGGCAGATATGGGGTGATGGATGGGGGCAGACAGATGGATATGGGGCAGGTATGGGGTGATGGATGGGGGCAGATGGATATGGGGCAGGTATAGGGTGATGGATGGGGGCAGATATTGGGAGCAGATATGGGGTGATGTATGGGGGCAGATGGATATGGGGCAGATATGGGGTGATGGATGGAGGCAGATGGATATGGGGCAGATATGGGGTGATGGATGGGGGCAGATATGGGGTGATTTATGGGGACAGATGGATATGGGGCAGATATGGGGTGATGTATGGGGGCAGATAGATGGATATGGGGCAGATATGGGGTGATGTATGGGGGCAGATGGATATGGGGCAGATATGGGGTGATGGATGGGGGCAGATGGATATGGGGCAGGTATGGGGGCAGACAGATGGATATGGGGCAGATATGGGGTGATGGATGGGGGCAGATGGAAATGGGGCAGATGGATATGGGGTGATGGATGGGGGCAGACAGATGGATATGGGGCAGATATGGGGTGATGTCTGGGGCAGATGGAAATGGGGCAGGTATGGGGTGATGGATGGGGGCAGACAGATGGAAATGGGGCAGATATGGGGTGATTTATGGGGATCAGACAGATGGATATGGGGCAGATATGGGGTGATGTATGGGGGCAGACAGATGGATATGGGGCAGATATGGGGTGATGTATGGGGGCAGATGGATATGGGGCAGAGATGGGGTGATGGATGGGGGCAGATGGATATGGGGTGATGTATGGGGGCAGACAGATGGATATGGGGCAGATATGGGGTGATGTATGGGGGCAGATGGATATGGGGGCAGATATGGGGTGATGGATGTGGGCAGATAGATGGATATGGGGCAGGTATGGGGTGATGGACGGGGGCAGATGGAAATGGGGCAGATGGATATGGGATGATGGATGGGGGCAGACAGATGGATATGGGGCAGATATGGGGTGATGTCTGGGGCAGATGGAAATGGGGCAGGTATGGGGTGATGGATGGGGGCAGACAGATGAATATGGGGCAGATATGGGGTGATTTATGGGGATCAGACAGATGGATATGGGGCAGATATGGGGTGATGGATGGGGGCAGACAGATGGATATGGGGGCAGATATGGGGTGATGTCTGGGGCAGATGGAAATGGGGCAGGTATGGGGTGATGGATGGGGGCAGATGGATATGGGGCAGATGGTTATGGGGTGATGTATGGGGGCAGATGGATATGGGGCAGATATGGGGTGATGTATGGGGGCAGATATTGGGGGCAGATATGGGGTGATGTATGGGGGCAGATGGAAATGGGGCAGATGGATATGGGGTGATGGATGGGGGCAGACAGATGGATATGGGGCAGATATGGGGTGATGTATGGGGGCAGATGGAAATGGGGCAGATATGGGGTGATGGATGGGGGCAGATTGAAATGGGGCAGATATGGGGTGATGGATGGGGGTAAATATTAGGGGCAGATATGGGGTAATATATGGGGCAGATGGAAATGGGGCTGATATGGGGTTATGTATGGGGGCATATAGATGGATATGGGGCAGATATGGGGTGATGGATGGGGGCAGACAGATGGATATGGGGCAGATATGGGGTGATTTATGGGGATCAGACAGATGGATATGGGGCAGATACGGGGTGATGTATGGGGGCAGATGGATATGGGGCAGATATGGGGTGATGGATGGGGGCAGACAGATGGATATGGGGTGATGGATGGGGGCAGATGGATATGGGGCAGATATGGGGTGATGGATGGGGGCAGATATGGGGTGATGGATGGGGGCAGATGGATATGGGGCAGATATGGGGTGATGGATGGGGGCAGATATGGGGTGATGGATGGGGCAGATAGATGGATATGGGGCAGATATGGGGTGATGGATGGGGGCAGATATGGGGTGATTTATGGGGACAGACGGATATGGGGCAGATATGGGGTGATGTATGGGGGCAGATGGAAATGGGGCAGATATGGGGTGATGGATGGGGGCAGACAGATGGATATGGGGCAGATAAGGGGTGATGGATGGGGGCAGATATGGGGTGATTTATGGGGGCAGACAGATGGAAATGGGGCAGATATGGGGTGATGTATGGGGGCAGATGGATATTGGGGGGGCAGATATGAGGTGATGTATAGGGGCAGGTAGATCAGGAGGGCAGATATGGGGTGATGTATGGGAGCAGATGGATATGGGGCAGATATGGGGTGATGGATGGGGGCAGATATGGGGTAATTTATGGGGGCAGACAGATGGAAATGGGGCAGATATGGGGTGATGGATGGGGGCAGATGGAAATGGGGCAGATATGGGGTGATGGATGGGGGCAGATATGGGGTGATGGATGGGGGCAGATATGGGCTGATGTATGGGGGCAGATATGGGGTGATGTATGGGGCAGACACGGGGCTGGGGACATTTTCCCTTTTTTTCTGTGTGTCATTTTTTAATTCTTTACAAACATCTAAAAACTACAGCACGGCACGACTGCGCACGGACAGAACTACGGACGCGCTCCTCACGGACCAGCGACACCGAGGCGGGGGGGGGGGGGGGGGGGGGCTAAAGGAGTGTGGGGGGGGGACGGACAGACGGACGGACGGAGGGAGGGGCTGCTCGCGTTCCGGGGGGGGGCTGCAAAGTGCTGTTTGCATAGAGCTCAGCTCCCGTCCTGCGCTGGGACTGAGCCTCGGGGGGGTGGGGGGAGGGGGGGGGGGCACAGCGCTGGGACCCCCCCCCCCCCGCCCCTACATGCCCCCATAGTGGGTTATAGGGTGGGGGGGTTGGGGGGGGGGTTATGGGGTCAGGGGGGTTATAAGGAGGGAGGGAGGGGGAACGTCCCAGCGCTGTATTTGTGCTTTGCAAACCAATGCTGGTTTTGAGGGTTTGGGGGCTGACTTGGGGGGAGGAAGGGGGGGGGGGATTTGGGTTTTAGGTGCCCCCCCCCTCCCCTCCCCCCGCTGCAGCAAAAGGAAAATCATTGAAAGAAAAATAAAGGAAGAAAAAATAAGGGGGGGGGGGGGGGGGTCAGGAGGAGGCGACCCCATTGTGTCCCCCCCCCCCACCACCCCCCCCCGTCTGCTGCTATGGGGCTCACAGCCGTGGGAGTGGGGAGGGGGAGGCTGCAGCCCCATGCACAGCCCCCCCCCCCCCCCCAAAGCAGGAAAGGTGTGCGGGGGGGTGGACACCGCATTCACCCCCAGCCCCCCCCCTCCCCACCCCCCCCTCCTCCCCCCAGCAGCTTCTCACCTTCACCCCACGGTGTTGTGTGCCCCCCCCACCCCCCCATGCAACCCCGCTGCTCCGTGCACCCCAACATACGGTGCCACCAAGGGGGGGGGGGAGGGTCGTGCACCCCAACTTTGCATGCACCCCAATGCACTGAGCACCCCACCGTTCAGTGCGACCCCAAAATGTGGTGCACCCCCCCCCCTCGCCCCCCCACTCTGTTCCCCCCCCCCCACTGATCCAAGCGCCCAAGTCGGGGTGAAGTCGTGCACCCCAACATCCAATGCACCCCCAGGATGTTGTGCACTAAGAGGCCTTGAGCACCCCCCCAAAACGTTGTGCACCCCAATGTTCCGTGCACCCTATGGTGCACCCCCCCGTCTTCTCTTCCTGGGGAGGGGTCTGTTTCCCCCCCCCTCTCCCCCCCCCCAGCATCACCACAGCCCCACAGATGGAGAAACTGAGGCACAGAACCCCACACAGTGCATGGTGAGGATTGAGCCTTCCTCCTCCTCCTCCTCCTCCTCCTCCCCCCCCCCACATCCCAGCCCACAGGGACGTGGGGACCCCCTGCTCCCCCCAGCGAGCAGCGTTGCACAGAGGAGATGAAATGAGGGGGGAGGGAGGAGGAGAAGGGGGGGGCGGCTCAGATTTGGGGTACAGGAAAAGCGACCGGAGGGGGGGGGGGGGGGGGGATGTGCAAATGAATGAAAATCAAAAATCAAAATGAAAATCAAATCCCAGATGCTCCAAGAAGACGTTTCACAGTGTCTAACGAGGACAGAAAAGAGGGGGTGGGGGGGGTGGGGGGGGGGGGGGAGAGGGAAGGGGGGGTGGCAGGAAGGAAGTTGAGATGGGGGTTCGTGGGGTGACCCACCCCCTTCCCCCCCCCTCCCTCACTGCAGGACCTGCCCACGCGTTTCGGGCAGTTTGAGGGCCAGGGAGCTGCCCAGGGCGAGGGCAGCGGAGGCGAGCAGGATGGGCACAGCTTTGGTGATGCCCACGAAGGAGGTGAAGATGCTGATGCCCAGCACGGCTGCCAGCTTGCAGAGAGCATTGAGGAACCCAAACGCCGTCGTCCTGGAGGGGGGGAGTGGAAATTTAGGGGGGGGTTAAAGGGGGTGGCAGTGTGACACAGCCCTGAGGGTGCGTTGCGCAGCAAACAGTGCGGCTGGCAACCCGAAAGCTGCATGTGGCATCCCAAAATCTGGCATCTGGGACCACAAAATATGGCACCCGGCACCCCAAAACCTGGCACCCCCAAAACTCTGGCACCTGGGATGCTAAAATCTGCACCCAGCTCCACAAAAACTGACATCTGCCACCCCAAAATCTGGAAACTGCAACCCCAAAACTTTGTAACTACAACCCAAAACCATTGCAACTGGAACCCCAAAAACTCATGACTGGGTCCCCAAATCCTGACACCGCCAAATCTGCACCTGGCTCCCCATAACCGAGCACCTGGCACCCCAAATCTTGTCAACTGGAACCCCAAAATCTGGCGTTTAGAACCCCAAAACATTGCACTTGGCACCCCAAAATGTGGCATCTGAAACCCCACAACATTGCAAGTAGAACCCCAGAACTCAACCTTACAGTCAAAAATCTGCACGTGCATCTCGAAACTTGGCATCTGGCACCCCAAAACCTGACATCTGGCAATCAAAATCTGCACCTAGCACCCCAAAACCTGCAACTCGAACCTCAAGGCATTGCAACTGGAACCCCAAAACTTGGCACCCCAAAACCTGATAGCTGGCACCTCAATACTTTGCACCTGGAACCCCAAAACATTGCAACTGGATTCCCAAAACATTGGTTCCCCAAAATCTGCACCCGGCTCCCCAAAACTTCACATCTAGCACCCCAAAATCTGGCAGCTGGAACCCAAAAGTCAGCACTCCATCCCCAAAAACATTGCAACCGGAACCCCAAAACCTGCTCCTCCTCAGTGTGATACCTGCAGCTCCCAAATCTGGCATCTGGCACCCAAAAACCCCAAATCTTTGCAACTGGAATGCCATAACATCCCCAAACCTGGCACTCCACATCTACAACTGGCTCTCCAAAACCCGACATGTGGCACCCCAAAATCTGGCATCTGGGACCACAAAATATGGCACTCGGCACCCCAAAACCTGGCACCCCAAAACTCTGGCACCTGGGATGCTAAAATCTGCACCTGACTCCCCAAAAACTGACATCTGCCACCCCAAAATCTGGAAACTGCAACCCCAAAACTTTGTAACTGGAACCCCAAACCATTGCAACTGGAACCCCAAAAACTCATGACTGGGTCCCCAGAGCCTGACACCGCCAAATCTGCACCTGGCTCCCCATAACCGAGCACCTGGCACCCCAAATCTTGGCAACTGGAACCCCAAAATCTGGCGTTTAGAACCCCAAAACATTGCACTTGGCACCCCAAAATGTGGCATCTGAAACCCCACAACATTGCAAGTAGAACCCCAGAACTCAACCTTACAGTCAAAAATCTGCACGTGCATCTCGAAACTTGGCATCTGGCACCCCAAAACCTGACATCTGGCAATCAAAATCTGCACCTGGCACCCCAAAACCTGCAACTCGAACCTCAAGGCATTGCAACTGGAACCCCAAAACTTGGCACCCCAAAACCTGATAGCTGGCACCGCAAAACTTTGCACCTGGAACCCCAAAACATTGCAACTGGATCCACAAAACTCGGTAACCCAAAACTTTGCACCTGGATCCCCAAAACTTCACATCTAGCACCCCAAAATCCGGCAGCTGGAACCCAAAAGTCAGCACTCCATCCCCAAAACATTGCAACCGGAACCCCAAAACCTGCTCCTCCTCTATGTGATACCTGCAGCTCCCAAATCTGGCATCTGGCACCAAAAACCCCAAATCTTTGCAACTGGATTGCCATAACATCCCCAAACCTGGCACTCCACATCTACAACTGGCTCTCCAAAACCCGACATGTGGCACCCCAAAATCTGGCATCTGGGACCACAAGATATGGCACTCGGCACCCCAAAACCTGGCACCCCAAAACTCTGGCACCTGGGATGCTAAAATCTGCACCTGACTCCACAAAAACTGACATCTGCCACCCCAAAATCTGGAAACTGCAACCCCAAAACTTTGTAACTGGAACCCCAAACCATTGCAACTAGAACCCCAAAGCCTTGCGACTGGGTCCCCAAAACTTGACACCACCAAATCTGCACCTGGCTCCCCATAACCGAGCACCTGGCACCCCAAATCTTGGCAACTGGAACCCCAAAATCTGGCATTTAGAACCCCAAAATATTGCACTTGGCACCCCAAAATGTGCCATCTGAAACCCCACAACATTGCAAGTAGAACCCCAGAACTCAACCTTACAGTCAAAAATCTGCACGTGCATCTCGAAACTTGGCACCTGGCACCCCAAAACCTGACATCTGGCAATCAAAATCTGCACCTAGCACCCCAAAACCTGCAACTGGAACCTCAAGGCATTGCAACTGGAACCCCAAAACTTGGCACCCCAAAACCTGATAGCTGGCACCTCAAAACTTTGCACCTGGAACCCCAAAACACTGCAACTGGATCCCCAAAACTCAGTACCCCGAATTCTGCACCTGGTTCCCCAAAACTTCACATCTAGCACCCCAAAATCTGGCAGCTGGAACCCAAAAGTCAGCACTCCATCCCCAAAAACATTGCAACCGGAACCCCAAAACCTGCTCCTCCTCAGTGTGATACCTGCAGCTCCCAAATCTGGCATCTGGCACCCAAAAACCCCAAATCTTTGCAACTGGAATGCCATAACATCCCCAAACCTGGCACTCCACATCTACAACTGGCTCTCCAAAACCCGACATGTGGCACCCCAAAATCTGGCATCTGGGACCCTGAAATATGGCACTCGGCACCCCAAAGCCTGGCACCCCAAAACTTTGGCACCTGGAATGCTAAAATCTGCACCCGACTCCACAAAAACTGACATCTGCCACCCCAAAATCTGGAAACTGCAACCCCAAAACTTTGTAACTGGAACCCCAAACCATTGCAACTGGAACCCCAAAACCTCGCAACTGGGTCCCCAAAACCTGACACCGCCAAATCTGCACCTGGCTCCCCATAACCGAGCACCTGGCACCCCAAAACTTGGCAACTGGAACCCCAAAATCTGGCGTTTAGAACCCCAAAACATTGCACTTGGCATCCCAAAATGTGCCATCTGAAACCCCACAACATTGCAAGTAGAACCCCAGAACTCAACCTTACAGTCAAAAATCTCCACGTGCATCTCGAAACTTGGCACCTGGCACCCCAAAACCTGACATCTGGCACCCCAAAATCTGCACCTGGCACCCCAAAACTTGCAACTGGAACCTCAAGGCATTGCAACTGGAACCCCAAAACTTGGCACCCCAAAACCTGATAGCTGCCACCTCAAAACTCTGCACCTGGAACCCCAAAACATTGCAACTCCACAAAACTCGGTACCCCGAATTCTGCACCTGGCTCCCCAAAACTTCACATCTAGCACCCCAAAATCTGGCAACTGGAACCCAAAAGTCAGCACTCCATCCCCAAAAACATTGCAACCGGAACCCCAAAACTGCTCCTCCTCAGTGTGATACCTGCAGCTCCCAAATCTGGCATCTGGCACACAAAAACCCCAAATCTTTGCAACTGGAATGCCATAACATCCCCAAACCTGGCACTCCACATCTACAACTGGCTCTCCAAAACCCGACATGTGGCACCCCAAAATCTGGCATCTGGGACCACAAAATATGGCACCCGGCACCACAAAACCTGGCACCCCAAAACTCTGGCACCTGGGATGCTAAAATCTGCACCCGACTCCACAAAAACTGACATCTGCCACCCCAAAATCTGGAAACTGCAACCCCAAAACTTTGTAACTGCAACCCAAAACCATTGCAACTGGAACCCCAAAACCTCGCGACTGGGTCCCCAAAACCTGACACCGCCAAATCTGCACCTGACTCCCCATAACCGAGCACCTGGCACCCCAAAACTTGGCAACTGGAACCCCAAAATCTGGCGTTTAGAACCCCAAAACATTGCACTTGGCACCCCAAAATGTGCCATCTGAAACCCCACAACATTGCAAGTAGAACCCCAGAACTCAACCTTACAGTCAAAAATCTCCACGTGCATCTCGAAACTTGGCATCTGGCACCCCAAAACCGGACATCTGGCACCCCAAAACCTGACATCTGGCAATCAAAATCTGCACCTGGCACCCCAAAACTTGCAACTGGAACCTCAAGGCATTGCAACTGGAACCCCAAAACTTGGCACCCCAAAACCTGGTAGCTGGCACCGCAAAACTTTGCACCTGGAACCCCAAAACATTGCAACTGGATCCCCAAAACTCGGAAACCCAAAATCTGCACCTGGCTCCCCAATACTTCACATCTAGCACCCCAAAATCCGGCAGCTGGAACCCAAAAGTCAGCACTCCATCCCCAAAAACATTGCAACCGGAACCCCAAAACCTGCTCCTCCTCAGTGTGATACCTGCAGCTCCCAAATCTGGCATCTGGCACCCAAAAACCCCAAATCTTTGCAACTGGAATGCCATAACATCCCCAAACCTGGCACTCCACATCTACAACTGGCTCTCCAAAACCCAACATGTGGCACCCCAAAATCTGGCATCTGGGACCACAAAATATGGCACTCGGCACCCCAAAACCTGGCACCCCAAAACTCTGGCACCTGGGATGCTAAAATCTGCACCTGACTCCACAAAAACTGACATCTGCCACCCCAAAATCTGGAAACTGCAACCCCAAAACTTTGTAACTGGAACCCCAAACCATTGCAACTGGAACCCCAAAACCTCGCGACTGGGTCCCCAAAACCTGACACCGCCAAATCTGCACCTGGCTCCCCATAATTGAGCACCTGGCACCCCAAATCTTGTCAACTGGAACCCCAAAATCTGGCATTTAGAACCCCAAAATATTGCACTTGGCACCCCAAAATGTGGCTTCTGAAATCCCAAAACATTGCAACTGGATCCCCAAAACTCGGTAACCCAAAATCTGCACCTGGCTCCCCAAAACTTCACATCTAGCACCCCAAAATCCGGCAGCTGGAACCCAAAAGTCAGCACTCCATCCCCAAAAACATTGCAACCGGAACCCCAAAACCTGCTCCTCCTCAGTGTGATACCTGCAGCTCCCAAATCTGGCATCTGGCACCAAAAACCCCAAATCTTTGCAACTGGAATGCCATAACATCCCCAAACCTGGCACTCCACATCTACAACTGGCTCTCCAAAACCCGACATGTGGCACCCCAAAATCTGGCATCTGGGACCACAAAATATGGCACTCGGCACCCCAAAACCTGGCACCCCAAAACTCTGGCACCTGGGATGCTAAAATCTGCACCTGACTCCACAAAAACTGACATCTGCCACCCCAAAATCTGGAAACTGCAACCCCAAAACTTTGTAACTGGAGCCCCAAACCATTGCAACTGGAACTCCAAAACCTCGCGGCTCTGTCCCCAAAACCTGACACCGCCAAATCTGCACCTGGCTCCCCATAATTGAGCACCTGGCACCCCAAATCTTGGCAACTGGAACCCCAAAATCTGGCGTTTAGAACCCCAAAACATTGCACTTGGCACCCCAAAATGTGCCATCTGAAACCCCACAACATTGCAAGTAGAACCCCAGAACTCAAACTTACAGTCAAAAATCTGCACGTGCATCTCGAAACATGGCACCTGGCACCCCAAAACCTGACATCTGGCACCCCAAAACCTGACATCTAGCAATCAAAATCTGCACCTGGCACCCCAAAACCTGCAACTGGAACCTCAAGGCATTGCAACTGGAACCCCAAAACTTGGCACCACAAAACCTGATAGCTAGCACCGCAAAACTTTGCATCTGGAACCCCAAAACATTGCAACTGGATCCCCAAAACTCGGTACCCCGAATTCTGCACCCGGCTCCCCAATACTTCACATCTAGCACCCCAAAATCCGGCAGCTGGAACCCAAAAGTCAGCACTCCATCCCCAAAAACATTGCAACCGGAACCCCAAAACCTGCTCCTCCTCAGTGTGATACCTGCAGCTCCCAAATCTGGCATCTGGCACCCAAAAACCCCAAATCTTTGCAACTGGAATGCCATAACATCCCCAAACCTGGCACTCCACATCTACAACTGGCTCTCCAAAACCCAACATGTGGCACCCCAAAATCTGGCATCTGGGACCACAAAATATGGCACTCGGCACCCCAAAACCTGGCACCCCAAAACTCTGGCACCTGGGATGCTAAAATCTGCACCCGACTCCCCAAAAACTGACATCTGCCACCCCAAAATCTGGAAACTGCAACCCCAAAACTTTGTAACTGGTACCCCAAGCCATTGCAACTGGAACCCCAAAACCTTGCGACTGGGTCCCCAAAACCTGACACCGCCAAATCTGCACCTGGCTCCCCATAACCGAGCACCTGGCACCCCAAAATTTGGCAACTGGAACCCCAAAATCTGGCGTTTAGAACCCCAAAACATTGCACTTGGCACCCCAAAATGTGCCATCTGAAACCCCACAACATTGCAAGTAGAACCCCAGAACTCAACCTTACAGTCAAAAATCTGCACGTGCGCCCCAAAACCTGACATCTGGAACCCCAAAATCTGCACCTGGCACCCCAAGACTTGCAAATGGAATCCCCACACCGGCACCATACAGCCCCCCAAATCTGCACATGGTGCCCAAAAATGCAGCACCTGAAACCCCAAATCTGCACATGGCACCCCGAAACCTTGCAACCCGGGTCCTGCACCCAGCACCCCGTGGTTCCTATGTGGCAATCAAAGCATCACACCCTGCACCCAAAACCTTGCATCTAAAACCCAAAATCTCGCACCCTACACCAAATTCTGGCACCCAGCCCCCAAATCCTTGCACCTAAAGCCCAAAACCTTGCAACCTGCACCCACTCCTTGCACACAGCACCCAAAGCCTTGCATCGAAAACCCCAAATCCTGCAACTGAAACTCAAAATCTTCCACCCTTCATCCAAACCTTGCACCTAAACCCCACAATCTTGCACCCATCACATAACCCTGCATCTAAAACCCCAAACCTTGTACCCCCCACCCAATTCTTCCACCCAGAACTCCAAAACCTTGCACCTAAAACCCAACACCCTGCACCCTGCACCCAATCCTTGCACACAGCTCCTTGCATCCAAAACCCAAAACCTGGCATCGAAAACCCAAAGTCTTGTACCCTGCCCCTAAACCCTGCCATTCAACTCCCCAAATCCTTGCACCCACGACCCAAAATCCTGCATCGAAAACCTAAAACCTGGCACCCTACAAACACTCCTTGCTCCCAGACCCCAAAACTCTGCATCTCATACCCAAAATCTTGCACCTGAAACTCGGAATCTTGCACCCATCACCCAATCCTTGCATCCCAAATCCCAAACCTTGCAACTAAAGCCCAAAGCCTTGCACCCAGACCCTAAACCTTGCAGTCTGCCCCTAACTCTGGCACCCAGCCCCCAAATCCTTGCACCTAAAGCCCAAAACCTTGCAACCTGCACCCACTCCTTGCACACAGCACCCAAAGCCTTGCATCGAAAACCCCAAATCTTGCACCCGAAACTCAAAATCCTCCACCCTTCATCCAACCCTTGCATCTAAAACCCCAAACCTTGCAACTGAAGCCCAAATTCTTGCACCAAACCCCCCAAATCTTGCACCTAAAAACCAAAACCTTGCAACTGAAACTCAAAATCTTCCACCCTTCATCCAAACCTTTGCACCTAAACCCCACAATCTTGCACCCATCACATAACCCTGCATCTAAAACCCCAAACCTTGTACCCCCCACCCAATTCTTCCACCCAGAACTCCAAAACCTTGCACCTAAAACCCAACACCCTGCACCCTGCACCCAATCCTTGCACACAGCTCCTTGCATCCAAAACCCAAAACCTGGCATCTAAAACCCAAAGTCTTGTACCCTGCCCCTAAACCCTTCCATTCGAGTCCCCAAATCCTTGCACCCACGACCCAAAATCCTGCATCGAAAACCTGAAACCTGGCACCCTACAAACACTCCTTGCACCCAGACCCCAAAACTCTGCATCTCATACCCAAAATCTTGCACCTGAAACTCAGAATCTTGCACCCATCACCCAATCCTTGCATCCAAAATCCCAAAACTTGCAACTAAAGCCCAAAGCCTTGCACCCAGACCCTAAACCTTGCAGTCTGTGCATAACTCTGGCACCCAGCCCCCAAATCCTTGCACCTAAAACCCAAAACCTTGCAACCTGCACCCACTCCTTGCACACAGCACCCAAAGCCTTGCATCGAAAACCCCAAATCTTGCACCTGAAACTCAAAATCCTCCACCCTTCATTCAACCCTTGCATCTAAAACCCAAAACCTTGCAACTAAAGCCCAAAATCTTGCAGCGAACCCCCCAAACCTTGCACCTAAAACCCAAAAGCTTGTAGCTGAAACTCAAAATCTTCCACCCTTCATCCAAACCTTTGCACCTAAACCCCACAATCTTGCACCCATCACATAACCCTGCATCTAAAACCCCAAACCTTGTACCCCCCACCCAATTCTTCCACCCAGAACTCCAAAACCTTGCACCTAAAACCCAACACCCTGCACTCTGCACCCAATCCTTGCACACAGCTCCTTGCATCCAAAACCCAAAACCTGGCATCTAAAACCCAAAGTCTTGTACCCTGCCCCTAAACCTTCCATTCAACTCCCCAAATCCTTGCACCCACGACCCAAAATCCTGCATCGAAAACCTGAAACCTGGCACCCTACAAACACTCCTTGCACCCAGACCCCAAAACTCTGCATCTCATACCCAAAATCTTGCACCTGAAACTCAAAATCTTGCACCCATCACCCAATCCTTGCATCCAAAATCCCAAAACTTGCAACTAAAGCCCAAAGCCTTGCACCCAGACCCTAAACCTTGCAGTCTGTGCATAAGTCTGGCACCCAGCCCCCAAATCCTTGCACCTAAAGCCCAAAACCTTGCAACCTGCACCCACTCCTTGCACACAGCACCCAAAGCCTTGCATCGAAAACCCCAAATCTTGCACCTGATACTCAGAATCTTCCACCCTTCATCCAACCCTTGCATCTAAAACCCCAAACCTTGCAACTAAAGCCCAAATTCTTGCACCAAACCCCCCAAAACTTGCATCTAAAACCCAAAACCTTGCACCTGAAACTCAAAATCCTCCACCCTTCATCCAAACCTTTGCACCTAAACCCCACAATCTTGCACCCATCACATAACCCTGCATCTAAAACCCCAAACCTTGTACCCCCCACCCAATTCTTCCACCCAGAACTCCAAAACCTTGCACCTAAAACCCAACACCCTGCACCCTGCACCCAATCCTTGCACACAGCTCCTTGCATCCAAAACCCAAAACCTGGCATCGAAAACCCAAACTCTTGTACCCTGCCCCTAAACCCTGCCATTCAACTCCCCAAATCCTTGCACCCACGACCCAAAATCCTGCATCTCAAACCTAAAACCTGGCACCCTACAAACTCTCCTTGCACCCAGACCCCAAAACTCTGCATCTCATACCCAAAATCTTGCACCTGAAACTCAGAATCTTGCACCCATCACCCAATCCTTGCATCCAAAATCCCAAAACTTGCAACTAAAGAACAAAGCCTTGCACCCAGACCCAAAACCTTGCAGTCTGTGCATAAGTCTGGCACCCAGCCCCCAAATCCTTGCACCTAAAACCCAAAACCTTGCAACCTGCACCCACTCCTTGCACACAGCACCCAAAGCCTTGCATCGAAAACCCCAAATCTTGCACCTGAAACTCAGAATCCTCCACCCTTCATCCAACCCTTGCATCTAAAACCCCTAACGTTGCAACTAAAGCCCAAATTCTTGTAACGAACCCCCCAAAACTTGCACCTAAAACCCAAAACCTTGCACCTGAAACTCAAAATCTTCCACCCTTCATCCAAACCTTTGCACCTAAACCCCACAATCTTGCACCCATCACATAACCCTGCATCTAAAACCCCAAACCTTGTACCCCCCACCCAATTCTTCCACCCAGAACTCCAAAACCTTGCACCTAAAACCCAACACCCTGCACCCTGCACCCAATCCTTGCACCCAGCTCCTTGCATCCAAAACCCAAAACCTGGCATCGAAAACCCAAAGTCTTGTACCCTGCCCCTAAACCCTGCCATTCAACTCCCCAAATCCTTGCACCCACGACCCAAAATCCTGCATCGAAAACCTAAAATCTGGCACCCTACAAACTCTCCTTGCACCCAGACCCCAAAACTCTGCATCTCATACCCAAAATCTTGCACCTGAAACTCAAAATCTTGCACCCATCACCCAATCCTTGCATCCCAAATCCCAAACCTTGCAACTAAAGCCCAAAGCCCTGCACCCAGACCCAAAACCTTGCAACCTGCACCCACTCCTTGCACCCAGTCCCCAAATCCTTGCACCTAAAACCCAAAACCTTGCAACCTGCACCCACTCCTTGCACACAGCACCCAAAGCCTTGCACCTAAAGCCCAAAACCTTGCAACCTGCACCCACTCCTTGCACACAGCACCCAAAGCCTTGCATCGAAAACCCCAAATCTTGCACCTGAAACTCAAAATCTTGCACCTATCACATAACCCTTGCATCCAAAATCCCAAACCTTGCAACTAAAGCCCAAATCTTTGCACCCAGAACTCCAAAACCTTGCACCTAAAACCCAACACCCTGCACCCTGCACCCAATCTTTGCACACAGCTCCTTGCATCCAAAACCCAAAACCTGGCATCGAAAACCCAAAGTCTTGTACCCTGCCCCTAAACCCTTCCATTCGAGTCCCCAAATCCTTGCACCCACAACCCAAAATCCTGCATCTCAAACCTAAAACCTGGCACCCTACAACCACTCCTTGCACCGAGACACCAAAACACTGCATCTAATACCCAAAATCTTGCACCCATCACCCAATCCTTGCATCCCAAATCCCAAACCTTGCAACTAAAGCCCAAAACCTTGCACCCTGCCCCTGAACCCTTGCACTCAAGTCCCCCAAACCTTGCACCCTACACCTAATTCTGGCACCCAGCCCCCAAAACCTTGCAACCTGCACCCACTCCTTGCACACAGCACCCAAAGCCTTGCATCGAAAACCCCAAATCTTGCACCCGAAACTCAAAATCTTCCACCCTTCATCCAGCCCCTTGCATTCTTGCACCCAGCTCCTTGCATCCAAAACCCAAAGCCTTGCATCCAAAACCCCAAATCCTGCACCCTGCCTCCAAACCCCTTGCACTCAAGTCCCCAAAACCTTGCACCCGGACCCCAAACTTTGCACCCAAGCCCCACACCCTTGCACCCAGCACCCCACGCACCTCTTGTCGGATGGATAGAGCTCCACGGTGAGCACATCCAGGGCGTTCCAGGAGGCGATGCTGACGCCACCAAAGAGGCAGAGCAGTGCAATCATGGCAGATTCGCTGTTCCCAAAGGAGAGGAAGAAGCAGCTCACACAGGACATCACGCTGGAGCCGGCTGCCGGGGGACAGAGTGTCAGGGAGGGGACTGAGGCAGCAGGGGGGAAACTGAGGCAGGAGAGGGGAAAATGGGGGAGGAAAAGGGGAAACTGAGGCACCAGAGGGGGACACTGGGACAGGAGAGGGGGGAAACTGAGGCAGGAGAGGAAAAATGGGGATGAGCTGGGGAAACTGAGGCACCAGAGGGGGACACTGAGAGACGAGTGGGGAGGAAATGGGGCAGAAAGGGGGAAAACGGAGCAGCCAAGAGGGAAATTGAGGCAAATATGGGGAAACTGAGGCAGGAGAGGGGAAAATGGGGAGAGGAGAGGGGGAAACTGAGGCACCAGAGAGGGGCACTGGGACAGGAGAGGGGGGAAATGGGGCAGAAGGGAGGAAAATGGAGCAGCAGAAGGGGAAATTGAGGCAAATATGGGGAAACTGAGGCAGGAGAGGGGAAAATGGGGGAGGAGAGGGGGAAACTGAGGCACCAGAGGGGGACACTGGGAGACGAGAGGGAAGGAAATGGGGCAGAAAGGGAGAAAATGGGGCAGCCAAGAGGGAAATTGAGGCAAATATGGAGAAACTGAGGCAGGAGAGGGGAAAATGGGGGAGGAAAAGAGGAAACTGAGGCACCAGAGGGGGGCACTGGGGCAGAAGGGAGGACAATGGAGCAAAAGGGGAAATTGAAGCAGGAGAAGGGAAAATGGGGGAAGAGAGGGGGAAATGGAGGCACCAGAGGGGGACATTGGGAGAGGAGAGGGGGGAAACTGAGGCAGGAGAGGGAAAAATGGGGACGAGGTGGGGAAACTGAGGCACCAGAGGGGGGCACTGGGAGACGGGAGGGGGGAAAATGGGGCAGAAAGGGGGGAAATGAAGCAGCAGAGAGGGAAACTGAGGCAAATATGGGGAAACTGAGGTGGGAGAGGGAAAAATGGGGACGAGGTGGGGAAACTGAGGCACCAGAGGGGGACACTGGGACAGGAGAGGGGGGAAATGGGGCAGAAGGGAGGAAAATGGAGCAGTAGAAGGGGAAATTGGGGCAAATATGGGGAAACTGAGGCAGGAGAGGGGAAAATGGGGGAGGAGAGGGGGAAACTGAGGCACCAGAGGGGGGGCATGGGGACAGGAGAGGGGGGAAATGGGGCAGAAGGGAGGACAATGGAGCAGTAGAAGGGGAAATTGAGGCAAATATGGGGAAACTGAGGCAGGAGAGGGGAAAATGGGGATGAGGTGGGGAAACTGAGGCACCAGAGGGGGGCACTGATATAGGAGGGGGGGGAAATGGGGAAGCAGAGAGAGAAACTGAGGCAAATATGGGGAAACTGAGGCAGGAGAGGGAAAAATGGGGATGAGGTGGGGAAACTGAGGCACCAGAGGGGGACACTGGGAGACGAGTGGGGAGGAAATGGGGCAGAAAGGGGGAAAACGGAGCAGCCAAGAGGGAAATTGAGGCAAATATGGGGAAACTGAGGCAGGAGAGGGGAAAATGGGGAGAGGAGAGGGGGAAACTGAGGCACCAGAGGGGGGGCACTGGGACAGGAGAGGGGGGAAATGGGGCAGAAGGGAGGAAAATGGAGCAGCAGAAGGGGAAATTGAGGCAAATATGGGGAAACTGAGGCAGGAGAGGGGAAAATGGGGGAGGAGAGGGGGAAACTGAGGCACCAGAGGGGGACACTGGGAGACGAGTGGGGAGGAAATGGGGCAGAAAGGGGGAAAACGGAGCAGCCAAGAGGGAAATTGAGGCAAATATGGGGAAACTGAGGCAGGAGAGGGGAAAATGGGGGAGGAAGGGGAAACTGAGGCACCAGAGGGGGACACTGGGAGACGAGTGGGGAGGAAATGGGGCAGAAAGGGGGAAAACGGAGCAGCCAAGAGGGAAATTGAGGCAAATATGGGGAAACTGAGGCAGGAGAGGGGAAAATGGGGGAGGAAAAGGGGAAACTGAGGCACCAGAGGGGGACACTGGGGCAGAAGGGAGGACAATGGAGCAAAAGGGGAAATTGAAGCAGGAGAGGGGAAAATGGGGGAAGAGAGGGGGAAATGGAGGCACCAGAAGGGGACATTGGGAGAGGAGAGGGGGGAAACTGAGGCAGGAGAGGGAAAAATGGGGACGAGGTGGGGAAACTGAGGCACCAGAGGGGGGCACTGGGAGACGGGAGGGGAGGAAATGGGGCAGAAAAGGGGAAAATGGAGCAGCTGAAGGGGAAATTGAGGCAAATATGGGGAAACTGAGGCAGGAGAGGGGAAAATGGGAAGAGGGGGAAACTGAGGCACCAGAGGGGGACACTGATATAGGAGAGGGGGGAAAATGGGGCAGCAGAGAGAGAAACTGAGGCAAATATGGGGAAACTGAGGCAGGAGAAGGGAAAATGGGGAGAGGAGAGGGGGAAACTGAGGCACCAGAGGGGGACACTGGGGGACGAGTGGGGAGGAAATGGGGCAGAAAGGGGGAAAATGGGGCAGCAAAGAGGGAAATTGAGGCAAATATGGGGAAACTGAGGCAGGAGAGGGGAAAATGGGGGAGGAAAAGGGGAAACTGAGGCACCAGAGGGGGGGCACTGGGACAGGAGAGGGGGGAAATGGGGGAGAAGGGAGGAAAACGGAGAAGCAGAAGGGGAAATTGAGGCAAATATGGGGAAACTGAGGCAGGAGAGGGGAAAATGGGGAGAGGAGAGGGGGAAACTGTGGCACCAGAGGGGGACACTGATATAGGAGAGGGGGGAAAATGGGGCAGCAGAGAGAGAAACTGAGGCAAATATGGGGAAACTGAGGCAGGAGGGGGGAAAATGGGGGAGGAGAGGGGGAAACTGAGACACCAGAGGGGGACAATGGGACAGGAGAAGGGAGGAAATGGGGTATAAAGGGGGAAAATGGGGCAGCAAAGAGGGAAATTGAGGCAAATATGGGGAAACTGAGGCAGGAGAGGGGAAAATGGGGGAGGAAAAGGGGAAACTGAGGCACCAGAGGGGGACACTGGGACAGGAGAGGAGGGAAACTGAGGCACAAGAGGGGGACACTGGGAGAGGAGAGGGGGGAAACTGAGGCAGGAGAGGAAGAATGGGGATGAGCTGGGGAAACTGAGGCACCAGAGGGGGACACTGGGAGACGAGTGGGGAGGAAATGGGGCAGAAAGGGGGAAAACGGAGCAGCAAAGAGGGAAATTGAGGCAAATATGGGGAAACTGAGGCAGGAGAGGGGAAAATGGGGAGAGGAGAGGGGGAAACTGAGGCACCAGAGGGGGGCACTGGGACAGGAGAGGGGGGAAATGGGGCAGAAGAGAGGAAAATGGAGAAGCAGAAGGGGAAATTGAGGCAAATATGGGGAAACTGAGGCAGGAGAGGGGAAAATGGGGGAGGAGAGGGGGAAACTGAGGCACCAGAGGGGGGCATCGGGACAGGAGAGGGGGGAAATGGGGCAGAAGGGAGGACAATGGAGCAGCAGAAGGGGAAATTGAGGCAAATATGGGGAAATTGAGGCAGGAGAGGGGAAAATGGGGGAGGAAAGGGGGAAACTGAGGCACCAGAGGGGGGCACTGGGACAGGAGAGGCGGGAAATGGGGTAGAAGAGAGGAAAATGGAGAAGCAGAAGGGGAAATTGAGGCAAATATGGGGAAACTGAGGCAGGAGAGGGGAAAATGGGGGAGGAGAGGGGGAAACTGAGGCACCAGAGGGGGGCACTGGGAGACGAGAGGGAAGGAAATGGGGCAGAAGGGAGGAAAATGGAGCAGCAGAAGGGGAAATTGAGGCAAATATGGGGAAACTGAGGCAGGAGAGGGGAAAATGGGGGAGGAAAAGGGGAAACTGAGGCACCAGAGGGGGACACTGATATAGGAGAGGGGGGAAATAGGGCAGCAGAGAGAGAAACTGAGGCAAATATGGGGAAACTGAGGCAGGAGAGGGAAAAATGGGGATGAGGTGGGGAAACTGAGGCACCAGAGGGGGACACTGGGACAGGAGAGGGGGGAAACTGAGGCAAGAGAGGAAAAATGGGGATGAGCTGGGGAAACTGAGGCACCAGAGGGGGACAGTGGGAGACGAGTGGGGAGGAAATGGGGCAGAAGGGAGGAAAACGGAGCAGCCAAGAGGGAAATTGAGGCAAATATGGGGAAACTGAGGCAGGAGAGGGGAAAATGGGGAGAGGAGAGGGGGAAACTGAGGCACCAAAGGGGGGCACTGGGACAGGAGTGGGGAGAGAATGGGGCAGAAGGGAGGAAAATGGAGCAGCAGAAGGGGAAATTGAGGCAAATATGGAGAAACTGAGGCAGTAGAGAGGAAAATGGGGCAGGAGAGGGGGAAACTGAGGCACCAGAGGGGGGCATGGGGACAGGAGAGGGGGGAAATGGGGCAGACGGGAGGACAATGGAGCAGCAGAAGGGGAAATTGAGGCAAATATGGGGAAACTGAGGCAGGAGAGGGGCACACTGAGTCAGGAGAGGGGAAAATGGGGGAGGGAAGGGGGAAATGGATGCAGGAGAGGGGGACGTTGAGGCAGCAGCACTCACCCAGCATGCGGAGGCGGCCGATCTTGTCCATGAGCAGCGCTGAGACGATGTTCCCAGGCAGCACGGCCAGGGTGCCCAGGAAGCTGACAAAGTAGATCATGTAGGCGTTGTTGTCGTCGCTGAAGTCCAGCTGGCAGCCCTCCTTGTTGTGCAAGAAGGTGCTGTTCAGCATGCGGCTGTTGATGAACTTGTACTCAAAGAGGTCTGGGGGGAGGTAGACAGAGGGGGGGGTTGGAGGCTGCCCTCCCCGGCTCCCGTTTCCCCCTCTCCCACCTCATTTCCCCTCTCTCAACCCAAACCTGTGTTGTAGAAGACGGTGGAGATGAAGGTGCAGTTCTTGAAGAAGGTGTTACTGGAGGTGATGTCCTCGAAGTAGCAGTCCTCAAACAGCGAGTCCTCAAACGTCACCGACTTCATCTTCAGCCCAATGAACCTGGACGGGGGGGGACAGCTGGCACCATCAGCCCCATGTGGGTACCACCAATGCCATCAGCCATGTCCCAGTGCCACTCACCCCATGCTGGTACCATCGGCCCCATCCCAACACCCCCATTGCTTTTGTTTCCATCCCAGCTGTGTCCCAGTGCCACCTGTTCCATCCCATTGCTCCCATTTCCATCCCAGTGCTCCCAGCTCTGTCCCAGTGCCACCTGCTCCATCCCATTGCTCCCATTTCCATCCCAGTGCTCCCAGCCCCATCCCAGTGCCACCTAGCCTGTACTGGTACCATCAACCATCAACCCCATCCCAACACCCCCATCGCAGTGCACCCAGCCCTCATCTCATTGCTCCTGTTTTCATCCCAATGCCTCCAGCCCCATCCCAACGCCCCCAGCCCTGTCCTAATGCCTCTAGCCTCATTGCGATGCCCCCAGCGTCATCCCAGAGTCCCCAACCCATCCCAATGCCTCCAACCCTGTCCCAAAGCCCCCCCAACTCCATCCCAATGCCTCCAGCCCTGTCCCAAAGCCCCCACAGCCCCATCCCAACACCCCCAGTCCTGTTCCAATGTCCCCAGTCCCATCCCAAAGCTTCCAGCCCCATCCCAACGCCCCCAGCCCTGTCCTAATGCCTCTAGCCTCATTCCAATGTCCCCAGCACCATCCCAGAGTCCCCAACCCCATCCCAATGCCTCCAGCATTGTCCCAAAGCCCCTCCAACCCCATCCCAATGCCTCCAACCCTGTCCCAAAGCCCCCAAGCCCCATCCCAACACCCCCAGCCCAGTTCGAATGTCCCCAATCCCATCCCAAAGCTTCCAGCCCCATCCCAACACCCCCAGCCCTGTCCTAATGCCTCTAGCCTCATTCCAATGCCCCCAGTGCCATCCCAGAGTCCCCAACCCATCCCAATGCCTCCAGCATTGTCCCAAAGCCCCCCCAACCCCATCCCAATGCCTCCAGCCCTGTCCCAAAGCCCCCAAGCCCCATCCCAACACCCCCAGCCCTGTTCCAATGTCCCCAATCCCATCCCAAAGCTTCCAGCCCCATCCCAACGCCCCCAGCCCTGTCCTAATGCCTCTAGCCTCATTCCAATGCCCCCAGCGCCATCCCAGAGTCCCCAACCCCATCCCAATGCCTCCAGCCCTGTCCCAAAGCTCCCACAGCCCCATCCCAATGCCTCCAGCCCTGTCCCAAAGCCCCCAAGCCCCATCCCAACACCCCCAGCCCTGTTCCAATGTCCCCAATCCCATCCCAAAGCTTCCAGCCCCATCCCAACGCCCCCAGCCCTGTCCTAATGCCTCTAGCCTCATTCCAATGCCCCCAGCGCCATCCCAGAGTCCCCAACCCCATCCCAATGCCTCCAGCCCTGTCCCAAAGCTCCCACAGCCCCATCCCAATGCCCCCAGCATTGTCCCAATGTCCCCAATCCCGTCCCAAAGCTTTCAGCCCCATCTCAATGCCCCCAGCCCTGTCCTAATGCCTCTAGCCTCATTCCATTGCCCCCAGCACCATCCCAGAGTCCCCAACCCCATCCCAATGCCTCCAGCCCTGTCCCAAAGCCCCCAAGCCCCATCCCAACGCCCCCAGCCCTGTTCCAATGTCCCCAATCCCATCCCAAAGCTTCCAGCCCCATCCCAATGCCCCCAGCCCTGTCCCAGTGTCCCCAATCCCATCCCAATGCTTCCAGACCCATCCCAGTGCCCCCAGCCCTGTCCCAATGTTCCCAACCCCGTCCCAATGCTTCCAGCCCTGTCCTAATGCCTCTAGCCTCATCCCGATGCCTCCAGCCCCATCCCTACGCCCCCAGCTCTGTCCCAATGCCCCCAGCCCCATCTCATTGCTCCTGTTTCCACCCCAGTGCCCCCAGCCCCATCCCACTGCCCCCACCACTCACTTGTCATTGAAGTACTCCCCGCCCTGGTGGATCTGGTTCTCCAGGGTGAAGTTGAAGGTGAAGTGCCGGACCTTCTCGCGGGTGAAGAGTTTGGTGCGTGAGGCGTACTCGATGTTCTGCAGGTGCTTGATCATGTCTGGGAACCACACCGTCAGCCCGTAGTAACTGTGGGGTGAGAGGAGCTGAGCCTGGCACCGTGCACCCGCCCCTGTCACAGTGCCATCAGCTCCATTCTGATGCTGCCTACCCCCATCCCGGTGCCATCAGCCCCCTCCCAGTACCACCAGTCCCATGCTGTTGTCACCCACCATCATACTGCCGCCATCAGCCCCAGCCCAGAACCATCAGCCCCATCCCAGAGCTACCCACCCTATTCCGGGTGGCCAATGCCACCAGTCCCATCCCAATCCCACCGGCACCGTGCTGGCATCACCTACTCCCACACCAGTACCACCAGATCCCAATGCCATCAGTCTCATCCCAGTGCCCCCATCCCCATCCCAATGCCATCAGCCCTATCCCAGTGCCCCCAACTCCCACACCAGTACCACCAGTTCCATCCCAGTGCCATCAGTCTCATCCCAGTGCCCCCATCCCATCCCAATGCCATCAGCCCTATCCCAGTGCCCCCAGCCCCCACCCCAGTATCACCAGTCCCATCCCAGTGCCATCAGTCTCATCCCAGTGCCCCCAGCTCCATCTCAATGCCATCACCATCATCCAATCACCACTAGCCCCACCCCAGCACCACCAGTCCCATCCCAGTGCCACCCATTCAGTCCTGCTGCCATCAGTCCCGTACTGCTGCCACCCACTTCCACTGGTACCAGCAGTCCCATCCTATGCCACCAGCCTCCATACTGGTACCACCAGTTCCATCCCAGTGCCATCAGCCCAGTCCCAGAGCCCCCAGTCCCCATACTGGTACCACCAGTCTTTTCCCAGTACTGTCAGCCCTATCCAGGTGCCACTAGCCCCATCCCAGCACCACCAGCCCCATCCCAATGCTGTCAACCTCATCCCAATATCACCAGTCCCATACCAGTATCATCAGCCTGGTCTCAAAGCCCCAGCCCCATTCTCAGCCCCATCCCAAAGCCCCCAGCCCATCCCATTGCCCCAGCCCCATTCCTAGCCACATCCCATTGCTCCTGTTCCCACTCCAATGCTCCCAGCCCAGTCCCATTACCCCCAGCCCCATTCCCAGTCCAGTTCCATCACTCCTGTTCCCATCTCAATGCCTCCAGCCCCATCCCATTGCTCCCAGCCTCATTTCCAGCCCTATCCCAATGCCCTCAGTCCTGTCCCGTTGTCTCCAGCCCCATCCCCTCACTCGTGTTCCCATCCTTTTACCTCCAACCCCATTCCCATTCCAGTTCCATTGCTCCTGTTCCCATCCCAATGCCCCCAGCCCCATCCCATCTCTCCTGTACCCACCCCATTGCCCCCAGCCCCATTCCCAACCCCACCCCATCGCTCCTGCGCCCAGCCCAATGCCCCCATCCCAGGGACCCACCCAGACCCCACCTGAAGCTCATGGTGAACCACACAGCCATCATCATCAGCGTGATGCGGCGGTACTCGGGCGCGAAGCACTGCTGGAAGTTGCTCCAAACCTGGAGGGCGGGATGAGAGGTGGGACAACAAGGACAAAGCAGGGACCCCATGGCTGTGGGGCAGAACCTGACCCCATACCTGCTGCGAGAGGCTGAGGCAGCGCACCAACCAGCGGCGGTGCCACGCGCCCGTGTCCGCCTGGATCTCAATCAGCTCATCCTCCCTCTTGATGGTCTTGATGTGGGTGACCTGCAGGTGCCCGTGCCTCAGTTTCCCCGCCCGTTGTCACCCCTCTCTTTCCCCCCCATCAGGCGATGCTGCTCCCCGAGGTGGAAATTGGCAGGGGAAGCAGCGGGCGTGGGGGGATACGCACTGGTATGGGGGTGGGTGGCATCAGTATGGGACTTATGGCACTGGGGTGGGGCTGGTGGCACCGGTTGGGGCTGGTGGTGCTGGTCTGGGGGTATTCAGATGGGGCTGATGGCACTGATACAGGGTTGATGGCACTGGTCTGGGGTTATTCAGGTGGGACTGATGGCACCGGTATGGGGGTATTCCTATGGCGCTGGTGGCACTGGTGTGGGGCTGGTGATGCTGGTCTGGGGGTATTCAGATGGGGCTGACGGCACTGGTATAGGGGCACTCAGATGGGGCTGATGGCACCGGGGTAGAGATGATGGCATTGGGACAGGGCTGGTGGCACTGAGATGGGACAGATGAGAGCAGGATGGGGCTGATGGCTCTGGGACGATGGTATCCAGATGGGACTGGTGGCACTGGACAAGTTGGTTGGTGGAGCACTGGTGGGGGGCTGGACCTTACCGAGAAGACCCTCTCAGGGTGGCCCTTGGCCCGCATGTTGGTATCGTGGACCTGCTTCAGCACCATCCAGGCCTCGTCGTGCTTGCCATTCTGCAGGGCAGGGCCAGGGGTCACCCTGGGACCAACGCTGCCCTACCCCCAGCATCCATTTGGGGGGCACCACCCCACCCCCAGCACCTTCCTGGGGTCCCTGCCTCACACCCAGCACCTACCTGGGATCCCTGCCCCATCTGCATGTCCATGTGAGTGCCCTTATCCCATCGCCAGCACCTTTATGGGGGTCCCTGCTCCATCCTAGCAGCCCCCTGGGGGTCCCTATGCCACTGCCAGCACCCACCTGCCAGCACCCACCTGCCCCCAACGCCAGTATCCATCTGGGGGTCCTTACCCCAACTCCAACATCCATTTGTGGGTCCCTCTCCCACCCTCAGCAGCCACCTGGGAGTCTCTGCTCCATTTCCAGCATCCATCTGGGGGTCTCACCCCCACCCCAGCATCCGTACGGGAGTCCTACCCCCACCCATAGCCCCCAGCCCCAGGCAGGACGTGGCCGTGCCCCCCAACCCCGCTGACCTCCAGGTAGAAGCGGGGGCTCTCGGGCATGGTGGTCAGCGCCCCAATGGCGAAGACGGAGGGGAAGGCGCACACAAGGACAAAGACCCTCCAGCTGTGGAACTGGTAAGCCGAGCCCATCTGGAAGCTCCAGCCTGTGAGGAGAGGGCATGGAAGGGGGCTGAGACCCTGCAGAGCTCAACACATGGATGGTGGAAGCTGAGACCCTACTGAGCTCGATGCACACATGGTGGTGGAGCTGAGACCGACAGAACTCGGTGCACGCACGGTGACAGGGCTGAGACCCCACAGAGCTCGGTGCACGCATGGCAGAGGAAGGGACTGAGGCCAGTGCACGCATGGTGACACGGCTGAGACACCGCAGAGCTCAGTGCACACATGGTGGGGGCTGAGATTCCACAGAGCTCAGTGCATGCATGGTGGGAGCTGAGAACTTGAAGAGCTCGGTGCACACATGGTACAGAGTCTGAGACCACACAGAGCTCAGTGCATGCACGGTGACAGGGCTGAGACCCCACAGAGCTCAGTGCACGCATGGTGGTGGGGCTGAGACCTGAGCTCTGCAGGCACATGGATGGCAGTGGGGCTGAGACCCTGCAGAGCTTGGTGCATGAATGGCAGAGGGTCTGAGACACCAAGAGCTTGTTGCATGCATAGGAGTGGGGCTGAGACTCTGCAAAGCTTGGTGCATGGTGAGACCCCAACTGAGACCCCACAGAGCTCAGCGCATACGTGGTGATGGGGCTGAGACCCCACAGAGCTCAGTACATGCACAGTGATCCAGCTGAGAAGCTGCAGAGTTCAGTGAATTCATGACAGAGGGGCTGAGACCCCGCAGAGCTCAGTGCACACGCATGGTGACAGGGCTGAGATCCTGCAGAGCTCGGTGCATGCATGGTGAGCCGGCTGAGACGCTGCAGAACTCAATGCACACATGGTGGGAGCAGAGACCCTGCAGAGCTCAGTGCACGTATGGCACAGAGTCTAAGACCCCACAGAGCTCAGGACATGCACAGTGATCCAGCTGAGATGCTGCAGAGCTCAGTGCACACATGGTGGGAGCTGAGATCCTACAGGGCTCGGTGCATGTGTGGCAGAAGGGCTGAGACTTTGCAGAGCTCAGTACATGTACAGTGATCCAGCTGAGACTCTGCAGAACTCAGTGCACACATGGTTATGGGGCTGAGAACACACAGAGCTCAGTGCACACATGGTTATGGGGCTGAGAACACACACAGCTCCCTGCACACGTGGTTATGGGGCTGAGAACACACAGAGCTCAGTGCACACATGGTTATGGGGCTGAGAACACACAGAGCTGCGTGCACACATGGTTATGGGGCTGAGAACACACAGAGCTCAGTGCACACATGGTTATGGGGTTGAGAACACACAGAGCTCAGTGCACACGTGGTTATGGGGCTGAGGTCCCACAGAGCTCCCTGCACACATGGTTATGGGGCTGAGAACACACACAGAGCTCCCTGCACACATGGTTATGGGGCTGAGAACACACAGAGCTCCCTGCACACGTGGTTATGGGGCTGAGAACACACAGAGCTGCGTGCACACGTGGTTATGGGGTTGAGAACACACAGAGCTCAGTGCACACATGGTGATGGGGCTGAGAACACACACAGCTCAGTGCACACGTGGTTATGGGGCTGAGATCCCACAGAGCTCCCTGCACACATGGTTATGGGGCTGAGAACACACACAGCTCCCTGCACACATGGTTATGGGGTTGAGAACACACAGAGCTCAGTGCACACATGGTTATGGGGCTGAGAACACACAGAGCTCAGTGCACACATGGTTATGGGGCTGAGAACACACAGAACTCAGTGCACACATGGTTATGGGGCTGAGAACACACAGATCTCAGTGCACACGTGGTTATGGGGCTGAGAACACACAGAACTCAGTGCACACATGGTTATGGGGTTGAGAACACACGGAGCTCAGTGCACACATGGTTATGGGGCTGAGAACACACAGAGCTCAGTGCACACATGGTGATGGGGCTGAGAACACACAGAACTCAGTGCACACATGGTTATGGGGCTGAGAACACACACAGCTCCCTGCACACATGGTTATGGGGTTGAGAACACACAGAGCTCAGTGCACACATGGTTATGGGGCTGAGAACACACAGAGCTCTGTGCACACATGGTTATGGGGCTGAGAACACACAGAGCTCAGTGCACACATGGTTATGGGGCTGAGAACACACAGATCTCAGTGCACACGTGGTTATGGGGCTGAGAACACACAGAACTCAGTGCACACATGGTTATGGGGTTGAGAACACACGGAGCTCAGTGCACACATGGTTATGGGGCTGAGAACACACAGAGCTCAGTGCACACATGGTTATGGGGCTGAGAACACACAGAACTCAGTGCACACATGGTTATGGGGTTGAGAACACACGGAGCTCAGTGCACACATGGTTATGGGGCTGAGAACACACACAGCTCAGTGCACACGTGGTTATGGGGCTGAGGTCCCACAGAGCTCCCTGCACGCCCGGTGTTGCCGTTCCCTTACCGTAGTGTGGGATGATGGCCCAGGCCATGGCGGAGGCGTAGATGCCGCCGATCATCCAGAACATGCAGAGCCAGCTCAGGTGCTCACCGCGTTTCTCCTGCGCCAGGAACTCGGAGAAGTAGGAGAAGACGATGGGGATGGAGCCGCCGATGCTGGGGGTGCAAAGAGGGGGGCATCAGGGAGGGAAAGAGGGGGACATCAGCACACCGTCCCCGTGGGGTGCCCTTACCCCACGCCCGAGAGCAGCCTGCAGAAGAGGAAGGTGCCGTAGCCCTGGACGAAGGAGGAGAAGAAGGCGAAGACGCTGTTGACGGAGAGGGAGATGAGGAGGCACTGCCTTCGGCCCAGGCGGTCGGCCAGCCCGCCCCACAGGAACGCGCCCACCATCATTCCCAGGTACACGATGAGCCCTGGGGGGGGACAGCGGTGTCAGCCCTGGGTACCAGGGACCCACATCAGTGATGCTATGGGGGATGGGGGGCTGAGGGGTCCCCCAGTACCACATTGGTGATGCTATGGTGGATGGGGGGCTGAGGGGTCCCCCAGTATCACAACGGTGATGCTATATGGGATGGGGAGCTGAGGGGTCCCCCATACCACATCAGTGATGCCATGTAAGATGGAGAGGAATGAGGAGCCCCCCAGTACCACATTGGTGATGCTATGGGGGATGGGGGGCTGAGAGGTCCCCCAGTACCACATTGGTGATGCTATATGGGATGGGGGGCTGAGGGGTCCCCCATAACACATCAGTGATGCCATATAAGATGGAGGGGAATGAGGAGCCCCCCAGTACCACATTGGTGATGCTATGGGGGATGGGGCACTGAGGGGTCCCCCAGAACCACATTGGTGTTGCTTTGTGTGATATGGGGTGGAGGGATCCCCCAGTACAACAGAGGTGATGCTATGGGGGATGGGGGGCTAAGAGGTCTCCCATAACACATCAGTGATGCCATAAGATGGAGAGGAATGAGGAGACCCCCAGTACCACATCGGTGATGCTATGGGGGATGGAGGGGGTGGAGGGGTCCCCCATAACACAGCAGTGATGCCATATAAGATGGAGGGGAATGAGGAGCCCCTCAGTACCACATTGGTGATGCTATGGGGGATGGGGCACTGAGGGGTCCCCCCATACCACATCAGTGATGCCATGTAAGATGGAGGGGAATGAGGAGCCCCCCAGTACCACATTGGTGATGCTCTGTGGAATGGGGGGCTGAGGGGTCCCCCAGTACCACATAGATGTTGCTTTGGGTGATATGGGGTGGAGGGATCCCCCAGTACAACACAGGTGATGCTACAGTGGATGGGGAGCTGCAGGGGTCCCCCCTTATCACATCAGTGATGTCATGTAAGATGGAGGGGAATTAGGAGTCTCCCAGTACCACATCGGTGATGCTATGGGGGATGGAGGGGGTGGAGGGGTCCCCCAGTACAACACAGGTGATGCTATGGGGGATGGGGGGCTGAGGGGTCTCCCATAACACATCAGTGATGCCATGTAAGATGGAGTGGAATGAGGAGTCCTCCAGTACCACATTGGTGATGCTATGTGGGATGGGGGGCTGAGGGGTCCCCCAGTACCACATTGGTGATGCTATGGGGGATGGGGGGCTGAGGGGTCCCCCAGTATCACAACGGTGATGCTATATGGGATGGGGAGCTGAGGGGTCCCCCATACCACATCAGTGATGCCATGTAAGATGGAGAGGAATGAGGAGCCCCCCAGTACCACATTGGTGATGCTATGGGGGATGGGGCACTGAGGGGTCCCCCAGAACCACATTGGTGTTGCTTTGTGTGATATGGGGTGGAGGGATCCCCCAGTACAACAGAGGTGATGCTATGGGGGATGGGGGGCTAAGAGGTCTCCCATAACACATCAGTGATGCCATAAGATGGAGAGGAATGAGGAGACCCCCAGTACCACATCGGTGATGCTATGGGGGATGGAGGGGGTGGAGGGGTCCCCCATAACACAGCAGTGATGCCATATAAGATGGAGGGGAATGAGGAGCCCCTCAGTACCACATTGGTGATGCTATGGGGGATGGGGCACTGAGGGGTCCCCCCATACCACATCAGTGATGCCATGTAAGATGGAGGGGAATGAGGAGCCCCCCAGTACCACATTGGTGATGCTCTGTGGAATGGGGGGCTGAGGGGTCCCCCAGTACCACATAGATGTTGCTTTGGGTGATATGGGGTGGAGGGATCCCCCAGTACAACACAGGTGATGCTACAGTGGATGGGGAGCTGCAGGGGTCCCCCCTTATCACATCAGTGATGTCATGTAAGATGGAGGGGAATTAGGAGTCTCCCAGTACCACATCGGTGATGCTATGGGGGATGGAGGGGGTGGAGGGGTCCCCCAGTACAACACAGGTGATGCTATGGGGGATGGGGGGCTGAGGGGTCTCCCATAACACATCAGTGATGCCATGTAAGATGGAGTGGAATGAGGAGTCCTCCAGTACCACATTGGTGATGCTATGTGGGATGGGGGGCTGAGGGGTCCCCCAGTACCACATTGGTGATGCTATGGGGGATGGGGGGCTGAGGGGTCCCCCAGTATCACAACGGTGATGCTATATGGGATGGGGAGCTGAGGGGTCCCCCATACCACATCAGTGATGCCATGTAAGATGGAGAGGAATGAGGAGCCCCCCAGTACCACATTGGTGATGCTATGGGGGATGGGGGGCTGAGAGGTCCCCCAGTACCACATTGGTGATGCTATATGGGATGGGGGGCTGAGGGGTCCCCCATAACACATCAGTGATGCCATATAAGATGGAGGGGAATGAGGAGCCCCCCAATACCACATTGGTGATGCTATGTGGGATGGGGGGCTGAGGGATCCCCCAGATCCAGAGGGCTCCTTGGGTGCCAGCCCAGAGCCCCCCCAACAGTCCACATCCATCCCCACGCCTGCACTGATTTGCCAGGTCTTGGGGTGCGGTGGATTCAAATTTGGGATGGTGGGGGGGCACCCCACAGAAGGGGGGAGTGCACTGCAGTGCAGCCAATGCAGTCCTTGCAGCCCCCCCCCCTCTCCCCCAGAGCCGCTCGCAGCATCCCCTTATCAGCAGCGGGCAGCAGTTGGGCTGCAGCACAGAGATAAGCCGGGGGCTGCAGGGCCGGGGGGGGGCACGAGGCACTGCGGAGTTGTGCTGCGGTGCTCGGCCCATCAGCTGCTGCACTGAGACCCCCACAACCCACAGGGAGGGGTCCAGGGAGGGGGGGGAGGATTCCTGGTTCCCTTCTGGTACTCCCCTCCATCTGTGCCCCCCAGATCCTTATATTCCCCCATAGCTTCTCATGTTCCCCCATCTGGTGATGTTCCCCCCCCCCCATCCCATGCCCCTCTACACCCCCACCCACTCCCACAGCTCCATCTGCGTGCACCCACCTGTGTGCCCCACAGCCCCGTGCCCCTCTGTGCTCCCCTGTCTGCGCACACACTCCTGTGTCCCCCTTATGCCATGTCCCACAATGTCCCCTGCCTGCTCATGTCCCCCCCTAACCTCATTTCCTTCCATCTCCCCCAGTTTCCTCACGTGCCCCCACACCTGAGTCCCTCCACACCCTACCACCTCCTGTTCCCCATATCCCATATGTCCCTCCATATCTTATCTTCTCACGTCCCCATTCCCTATATGCTCCCCTCACCTGTGTCCCTCAATATTGCCCTACCTGCTCCTGTCCCCATAGATGTACCCCTCCATACCCCCACCTGAGTTCCTCCACACCCTACCAGCTCCTGTTCTCCATATCCCATATGTCCCTCCATATCTTATCTTCTCACGTCCCCATTCCCTATATGCTCCCCTCACCTGTGTCCCTCAATATTGCCCTACCTGCTCCTGTCCCCATAGATGTACCCCTCCATACCCCCACACCTGAGTCCCTCCAACCCTACCAGTTCCTGTTCTCCATATCCCATATGTCCCTCCATATCTTATCTTCTCACGTCCCCATTCCCTATATGCTCGCCTCACCTGTGTCCCTCAATATTGCCCTACCTGCTCCTGTCCCCATAGATGTACCCCTCCATACTCCCACCTGAGTTCCTCCACACCCTACCAGCTCCTGTTCCCCATATTCCATATGTCCCTCCATATCTTATCTTCTCACGTCCCCATTCCCTATATGCTCGCCTCGCCTGTGTCCCTCAATATTGCCCTACCTGCTCCTGTCCCCATAGATGTACCCCTCCATATCCCACCCACCCACATCCTCACACCTGTTCCTAATACACCACGCCTTCTCCTGTCCCCCATATCCCACGTGTCCTTCTGGGGTCTCTCCATATCCCTTCTGTTCACATTCCCCATAGCTGTGTCCCTGCACTCCCCACTTGTCCATGTCCCCCATATCTCACAAGTCCTTCCATATCTTCTCATGTCCCCACGCTCTGTCTGCTCCTGCCCCCCATATCCCACGTGTCCCCCCATACTCCATCTTCCCATGTCCCCACACCTGTGTTCCTCCACTCTGTAACTTCCCCCGCCCCCTACATCCCACATGTCTCTCCATACCCCACCTGCTTCTGATACTTGAGGCATCCCCTGCAAACCTCAGCCCACCTCCCCACACCCACGCGCCTCCCACCCCAGCCCATCCCCTCTCCCGACTCACCCAGCATGCCCTTGTTGGAGTCGGAGAGGCACATGTCCTTCTCGGCGCTGGGCAGCACGAAGCCCACCACGAACACCTCCACGCCGTCGGCCATCAGCGCCAGTCCCAGCACGAAGTAGAGGCTCCATTGGAAGCGCCCGTGGCCGCACTCCTGCAGGATGAGCTCATACTGCTGCGCCAGCTCCTCCTTGTCCTTGCGCCGCTGCCCCTCGCTGTCATCGAAGGCCCCGGGGGTCACCTCGCCCCCCAGCCTCTCGCCGCCCTTCAGCGAGTCCTGCCTCGGGATGCCCTGGTACTCGCCCTCGTAGATCTCATCCTCCTCGTCGTGCCCTTCGGTGGCATCGCTGGAAGCCCCCTCCTCCTCGGCCGCCCCCTCACCACCCCGGTAGTAGCCGTCCTGCGGCGCGTAATCCTCGTCGTCGTCCTCCTCCTCGAAGCGGCTGTAGGAGCGCTTGGTGTACTCGTCCTGCACGCGGTCCATGCCCTTGCTCACCTTCTTGGCCGCGTGCTTCTTCACCTCCTTGGCGATGTCTTTGGCGCCGCGGATGAAGGCCGTCCGGTCTCGGAAGCTCTCGTCCATGGTGACGTTGGGATGGGACGGCGGCGTGGGGCTTTGGGGGGGGTCTCTGAGTTAGGATTGAGCCCTCACGCCCAGGGGCCGCGGTTGGATGCGGAGGGCCGGGCAGCAGTGCTACCCATCCGCGTGGCCCACACCTGGGGACCCAGACACAACAGTGCCCGCGTTAAGGTGGGGATGTCCTCGTGTCCCACCTCACCCTGGGGTCTGCACATCCAGCGTGGGGCTCGGTGTGCAGCATTTGGATGGAAACTGGAGGATTTGGGGGCACCTCTGCCCCACAACAAGGCTGCAGGGACATGGGCATAGAGAGAACCCAGTGTAGGATCCCCACAGGTGTGGGGAACGTGAGCAGATAGGATCTGGAGGGACACATGGGATATGGGAAACGGGAGAAGATACCCTATGGAGGTATGTAGGAACTGGGACTTGAAAAGGTGGGGTATGGAGGGACACAGCAGCTCCAGAGCCCTCCCCACATCCCCTCCATTCGGAGAAGCAAAGCCCGCATGGTGGGGCACCTCCATCCCAGCAGGATGTCGAGGGGCCACATCTCAGCCTTACCTGCGACCCCAGAGTCTCATGGGGATGGAGGATCCCCAGCACGGACCCACAGCCCCCCACCGACAAGCCAAGGCCCCCAGGCCGCGAGGACGCCCCTGTCCCCACCGCAGCCCCCTACCAGGCCGCCCAGTCCATTGAGAAAAAAAAAGCCCCACCGCCCGCTCAATGGGGCTGGGAAGACGAGGCTGGACCACGAACCAATGAGCTGCAGGGGGCGTGGCCACCCCGCTTGCATCAATGGGGCTGGAGGGGCACGGCCCCGCCGTTCAGCCAATGAGCTTCGGGGGGTGTGGCCACGCAGGAGCCCGCCCTCTGCTCCCACCACCTCCGCGCGGGGTGGGTGGGGGGTCTCAGGGCTGGGACGAGACCCCTGGGGGGATGCTGACCCCAGCACGGCACGCAGCATTGCTCAGGCTGGCAGGACGCCGATGACAGCGAGGGCTTGGGGACAGCCGGCCCTGTGGGTCAGCGCCATGAGGGCCAGAGGATAAGGAAGCTGGAAGACGCTGTGGGGTCGCCACCAAGAAGTGGGACAGCAGGAGGCCCCCAGAAAGCACCAGTGCATTGGGAACCGAGCGGCACTGTCACCTTGCCTCAGAGGGACGGTGAGGGAAGCAGGCCCCATGGACATGGGGGTCCCCAAACCTCCCAGGGCAGCAGGATGGCTCCAGGATGGCTCTGGTAGCCATCCACAGGCAGGGTGTGAAGTGAGGTTTGTGTTGGGGGACCCTTAGGGTGGTATGCAGGCTCGCCCAGCACCAACCCAGCTGCCAAAAGGTGGCAGTGGGTGCAGAGCAGGCATGGGGACCTCGCGTGCCCACCCCAGGAGGCTTCCAGAAAGAGGCTGGCTGCAGGTGCGTTCCATCAGAGCCCCTGGCCAAAGCTGAGAGCCTGAGGCAGAGCCTGGCACGCTCTGACCACCACTGCATCTGAGTTTTGGGAGGAAACGGGGGTCCGGATACACCCCAAAGGCCCCCACCCTGGGGTGTCCAATCCCCCAGCCCCACCAGGCCATGGGCATCACCCCACATTGCCCCTTGCCGAGCACGGCACAATGCGTGCCAGGGACAGACCCACAGCCCCCAGCGGGAATGGGCACCGCTGACCCAGCATGAACCCCCGCCCCCTTCCCTCCCCCCCCCCCCCAAAACGGGCTATTTTTACTTCTGGCAGCACGAACCCGCCAGGCAGCAGTGGCCGCGACTCAGGAGTTGTGCCGCAGGGAGGACGCAGCCGTCACAGCGTGTCTCCCCCCCCCGACTCCCCCCCGTAAGAGCGGGGCTGGGGCGCAGCGTAGAGCTATATTTGGCCTTTCCAAGATATCCGGGGCTGGCGGCAGCTCTCCCCCCGGGGCGGGCACCCAACCCACGCCGGCTCTGCGCAGACACCCTGGGACAGTGCAGTGCTGGCGCTGCGGCACAACACCAACCCCCCCCACCCCCCGCAATCCCAACCCCCTCCCCCCCCCTCCAACTTCCATCCCCGGGCATCAAATCCTCATCACCCGCTGCCCTCCTCGGGTGGAATCCCAGCAGCCCTGGAAGGAGCCGGTCTGCGGCCTTCACCACCACCAAGGTCATCTGGTGCGGGGCCGCTTCCACGGGGCTGTGACGCATTTTGGCAATAGGGATCCGGCAAAGGGAGGGGGGAGCATCGGGGTGGGGGGGGGTACAAGCACCTGCAGGTCACAGCTGGGGGCCGCACAGCATCGGGTCGCCACACAGCAACAGCAGATCCTTTTAGGATGAGGGTTCTGCTTTCCCAGGGAAGGCAGAAATGGCACAGATCACAGCCTAGCAAGATGGGGTGTGGAGATGGGGGTTTCCTAAAAATGCTCTCCTGGCTGCATAAAGGCTCAGCCACCCCATCCCTGATGTCAGCCCTGGCCACCACCGCTGGCCCTGCACAAGGTTATGGGATCCGGACCCCTTTCCTCCCTCTGAACACCCGATCAGTACGGCCCCATATCGCTGCATGCCCCAACCCCCCCCTGGGGGGCTCCCATATTGGGGTCCCCCTGCAGCCCCCTTCCGCAGAACACCACGAACATGGCGACGTGGGGAAGAGTTGGCACTCCCCAGTGCCCAAGGTCACCCCCAGCCCCCACCCCGGGGAGCTGTGGCACTCCCCCTCCCCAAAACCCGCTGGGATCGTTATCCATCCCCATAATGCAATCCCTGCGGTGCGCAGCGCTGAGCGGTAACGAGGGGCTCCCGACCACGCAGAGAAAAGCAGAGTGAAGTGGAGGCAAGGATTTTCAGGACAAAATGGCCACAGCGATGGGAAGGAGAAGGAGAACTCCCCGTCAGCTAGCAACCCCGAGGATGCTAATTAAAAGCAGATGGGAGGGGGAGGGGGGGAGGGGGGGGGGAAACGCTTTATAGAGGCATCCTCCTCTCCTTACCTGTGTCAGCGCGTGGTCTGCTCCGGCACTGGCTGTGAGAAGGAAGGATGCTCCGAGGAGGAAGGATGCTCGTGGGGATCCAGCAGGAGCAGCCCGCGGGTACCAGCCCGGCGTCAGCGCTGCAGCCTCCGCCACACGCACCGAGCGCTGGGAGAGTCCATTGCGACAGCCTGAGAAGGGAGGCGATGGGGAGGGCTGTGCTACAGCGGGGCGGGGGGGAGGGGGGGGTAACGGTGAGAGGCGGGGGGGGGCTCTCGGTTCGTTTCGTTATAGAAGAGCCGAAGGGATGCAACGCTCCGCCGGATGCCTGGAGCTCCCTCGGGATCGGGGCTCCGGTGCTGGGATGGCTCTGTGGGGTGTGAGCTGTGGGTCCCGGCACCGCGGTGGGGGTTTCACGGCGTTCAGAACCGCTTTGGCAGCTTCTCCCCCTGCTCTCACCACGGCCGCGGGCAGATGGAACCACAGCCAGGCAGATCTGAGTCACATCCTCCTCAGGGGTGAATTTCGATTGCTTCAAATCAGATTTTCTCCGCCTGGACAGGTCAGGCCCGGCCCTCCATCAGGATATGGCACAGAGCCCTCCGATGGCTTTTTGGGGCGGTGGGGGGACACAAAGCAACGCTTTCCCACATGCCGTGAGCTGAGCCAGCCTCAGCCCCAGGAACTCAGCCCCAGAGCCATCAGCAGAGCCCTACAGGACACTGACGTCCTTCAAGCAGAGGATGAGGAATGATGTGGGCGCACACGAGACTGAAGTCTGCCACGGGCACAGCGAGGGTTGGAGAGAGTCCCCAGACTGGCACTGGAGCAGCACAGACTCTCAGACCACAGAGCAAGGGTTGAAAGCACAGAACTGAGGCTGGCACGCAGTGGGAGCAGCATAGGGAAGGATGGAGCTGGAAAAGAACTGAGCTCCCATTGGAAATAACCCCCAAATGATGCACTGTGGATCTGTAAGCCAGCTGAAAGAGCTTGAGCACGGCCAAGGCGAGCTGCAGAGCTCCATCTTCCACTCATCCCAGCCAGGCTCCCTCAAATCCCCAACATGCAGACAGTGGGGGGGGGGGCTCTGGTCCCATCCATCCCTTCCCACCCAGCTCGGACCACGGGTGTTCCCTATCCTGGAGGGAGAAGACATCTATTTATTTTTTTTATTTTTTTTGCCAGGAACAGCACTAAAATAGAACTCCATGCTCACACGCACGCATCACATCAGCTTAACCAGAGAGGCAGGGCTGAGGTGGCTGTGAAAATAAACCCGAGGCTGAGCTGCAAATGGCATCAAACGGGAGGATGCAACATCCTGCACCGGAGCTTCTATGGAGCTTTGCTTTGGAGAGGAGCACCTCCTCAGCAGGCAAGGTGACCCAGCTGCAGCACCGAGGAATCGCGTGGATCCAGGTCCAATCGATGGGTGGCACTTTGCCTCTCCCTGGCACGATCGCTTCCACTCCAGGAAAGCTTTTCATTTCATTGCTGGAGCTGCTCTGGGTTTCGCTTGGGGCTGCTTGGTTTTGTCCATTCCCAGCTTGGCACGGATTCCTGTCTGCCATCAGCTCTCAGCTCAGTGCTGGGACCTTCCCTGCATCTCACGCATCCATTTGATGACCCTGAGAGCAGTGCAGCTGCCAGCAGCTCGAAAATATGACACTTTTTCACAGAAACTCCAGTTTTCTACCCCAAAATATGACATTTTCCCCCAAAGAATAGGATATTTTCTCCCAGAAATACAAGTTTATTCCCAAAAAACGGGGCATTTTCTCATAGAAATACTACTTTTATACCCTAAAATGGGACATTTCCTCCCAGAAATACCAGTTTTCTGCCCAGAAATATGACATTTTTTCCCAGAAATTACAGTTTTCTTCAGCAAAATAATGACATTTTCCCCCAGAAATTCCAATTTACTCCTCAGAAATATGACATTTCCCCCCAGAAATTCCAGTCTTCTCACAAAAATGAGAAATTTTCTCACAGAAAGACCAGTTTTCTCCCCAGAAATATGATATCTTCCCCAAGAAATACCAGTTTTCTCTCCAAAATGAGACATTGTCTCCCAGAAATTCCAGTATTCTCTCCAATATGCGACACTTTCTCCCCGAAATACCAGTTTTCTCCCTGAAAATATGACATTTTCTCCAAGAAATACCAACTTTCTCCCAAGAAATATGATCTTTTCTCCCAGAAATTCCAGTTTTCTCCCCAAATATAATATTTTCCACCAGAAATACCAGTTTTCTACCCAGGAATATGACATTTTCACCCAGAAATTCCAGTTTTCTCCCCAAAATTATGACATTTTCCCCCAGAAATACCAGTTTTCTCACCAAAATAGGACGTTTTCTCTTACAAATACCAGCTTTGTCACCAAGATGGGACTTTTTCTCCCAGAAAAAACAGTTCTCTTCCTGAAAATAGGACATTTTCACCCAGAAACTCCAGTTTTCTCCCCAGAAATATGACATTTTCCACCAAAAATACCAGTTTTCTCACCAAAATGGGACATTTTCCCCCAGGAATACCAGATTTCTCCCTGAAAATAGGACATTTTCTCCCAGAAATAACTGTTTTCTCCCCTGAAATATGACATTTTCCCCCGAAATAACTGTTTTCTCTCCAAAATGGGACATTTTCCCCCAGAAAGACCAGATTTCTCCCCAGAAATATGACAAAAATGAGACATTGTCTCCCAGAAAGACCAGTTCTCTCCAGAAAATACAACATTATAACCAAGAAATACCAGCCTTCTCCCCAGAAATAGGACATTTTCTCCTTGAAACAGCAATTTTCTCCCCAAAATATGACATTTTCCCTAGAAATATCAGTTTTCACCCCAAAACATGACATTTTCTACTAGAAATACCAGTCTTCACCAAAAAACCTGACAGTTTCCACCAGAAATACCAGTTTTCTCCCCCAAAATATGACATTGTTTTACCTAAACTTGTATTTTTGGAGAAGATGCCTGATTCTGGGGAGAAAACTGGTCTTTCTGGGAGAAAATGTCCTGTTTTGGGGGAGAAAACGGGTACGTCTTGGAGAAAAGCTCATCTATCTGGGGAGAATAGTGGTATTTCTGGGAGAAAACGTCATAATTGGGGGAGAAAACTGGCAATTCTGGGAGAATGAGTCGTATTTTTAGCGAGAGAACTGGAATTGGTCTGAGAAAATGTCACATTTCTTGGGAGAAAACTGGTATACCTGGAAGAAATGTTCATGTTCTTGGTAGAAAACTGGCATTTCGGGGAGAAAATGTCCTATTTTCTGGAGAAAACTGGTCTTTCTGGAGAAAACTGGTCTTTCTGGGAGAAAATGTCCTAATTTTGGGGAGAAAACTGGAATTTCTGGGGGAAAATGTCCTATTTCAGGGGAGAAGCACATACACTTCATCTAACCCTAACCCTAATCCTGACCCTGACCCTGACCCTGACCCTGACCCTAATCCTAACCAGTTTTCCCTCAATATATGACATTTTCCCCCAGAATTTCCAGTTTTCTCCCTGAAAATAGGACATTTTCCCCCAGAAATTCCAGTTTTCTCCCCTGAAATATGACATATTCCCCCAGAAATTCCAGTTTTCTCCCCTGAAATACGACATTTTCCCCAAGAAATACCAGTTTTCTCCCTGAAAATAGGACATTTTATCCCAGAATTACCACTTTTATCATCAGAAATATGACATTTTCTCCCAGAAATAACAGTTTTCTCACAAAATGGGACATTTTCGCCCAGAAATACCAGTTTTATCACCAAAAACATGACAATTTCTCCCAGAAATACCAGTTTTCTCCCCAGAAATATGACATCTTCCGCAGAAATTCCACTTCTCTCCCCACAAAGATGACATTTTCCCCAAGAAATTTCAATTTTCTCACCAAAAATATGACCTTATATCCCAGAAATACCAGTTTTCTCCCCAGAAATATGACATTTTGCCCCAGAAATAACAGTTTTCCCACCAAAATGGGACATTTGCCCCCAGAAAGATCAGTTTTCTCACCAAAATGGGACTTTTTACCCCAGAAATACCATTTTTCTCCCCAGAAATAGGACATTTTCCCCCAGAAAGACCAGTTTTCTCCTCATGATTCTCACATTTTGCCCCAGAAATACCAGTTTTCTCACCAAAATGGGACTTTTTACCCCAGAAATACCAGTTTTCTTTCCAAAAATATGACATTTTCTCCCGGAAATAACAGTGTTATCCCCTGAAATAAGACATTTTCCCCAAGAAAGACCAGTTTTCTCCAGAAAATATGACATTTTCTCCCAAAAATATGACCGTTTTTCACCTCAACTTGTATTTTTGGAGAAGATGCCTGATTCTGGGGAGAAAACTGGTCTTTCTGGGAGAAAATGTCCTGTTTTGGGGGAGAAAACGGTTACGTATTGGAGAAAAGCTCATCTATCTGGGGAGAATAGTGGTATTTCTGGGAGAAAACGTCATAATTGGGGGAGAAAACTGGCAATTCTGGGAGAATGAGTCGTATTTTTAGAGAGAGAACAGGAATTGGTCTGAGAAAATGTCACATTTCTTGGGAGAAAACTGGTATACCTGGAAGAAATGTTCATGTTCTTGGTAGAAAACTGGCATTTCGGGGAGAAAATGTCCTATTTTCTGGAGAAAATGGTCTTTCTGGAGAAAACTGGTCTTTCTGGGAGAAAATGTCCTAATTTTGGGGAGAAAACTGGAATTTCTGGGGGAAAATGTCCTATTTCAGGGGAGAAGCACATACACTTCATCTAACCCTAACCCTAATCCTGACCCTGACCCTGACCCTGACCCTGACCCTAATCCTAACCAGTTTTCCCTTAATATATGAGATTTTCCACCAGAAATTCCAGTTTTCTCCCTGCAAATAGGACATTTTCCCCCAGAAATTCCAGTTTTCTCCCCTGAAATATGACATATTCCCCCAGATATTCCAGTTTTCTCCCCTGAAATACGACATTTTCCCCAAGAAATTCCAGTTTTCTCCCTGAAAGATGACTTTTTCTCCCACAAAGACCAGTTTTCTCTCCAAAAATATGACATTTTCCCCCAGAAATTCCAGTTTTCTCCCAAAATGGGACATTTTCACCCAGAAATTCCAGTTTTCCCCCCAAATTTTTGACCTTTTCCCCCAAAATACCAGTTTTCTCACCAAAATGGGACATTTTCTCTTACAAATACCAGCTTTGTCACCAAGATGGGACTTTTTCTCCCAGAAAAAACAGTTTTCTCCCTGAAAATAGGACATTTTCCCCCAGAAAGTCCAATTTTCTCCCCAGAAAGATGACATTATATCCCAGAAATGCCAGTTTTCTCCCCAGAAATATGACATTTTCCCCCAGAAATACCAGTTTTCTCCCAAAATGGGACATTTTCACCCAGAAATACCAGTTTTCTCCCCTGAAATATGACATATTCCCCCAGACATTCCTCTCTTCTCACCAAAATGGGACATTTTCCCCCAGAAATTCCAGTTTTCTCCCCTGAAATATGACTTCTTCTCCCACAAAGACCACTTTTCTTTCCAAAAATATGACATTTTCTCCCAGAAATACAAGTTTTCTCCCCAGAAATGTGACATCTTCCGCAGAAATTCCACTTCTCTCCCCACAAAGATGACATTTTCCCCTAGAACTTTCAATTTTCTCACCAAAAATATGACCTTATATCCCAGAAATACCAGTTTTCTTCCCAGAAATATGACATTTTCTCCCAGAAATTCCTGTTTTCTCCTCATAATTCTGACATTTTGCCCCAGAAATAACAGTTTTCCCCCCAAAATGGGACTTTTACCCCAGAAAGATCAGTTTTCTCCCCTGAAATATGACATTTTCTCCCAGAAATAACAGTGTTATCCCCTGAAATAAGACATTTTCCCCAAGAAATACCAGTTTTCTCCCTGAAAATATGACATTTTCACCCAGAAATAACTGTTTTCTCCCCGGAAATATGACATTTTCCCCAAGAAATTCCAGTTTTCTCCCCAGAAATATGACTTCTTCTCCCACAAAGACCAGTTTTCTACCCAGGAATATGACATTTTCACCCAGAAAGACCAGTTTTCTACCCAGGAATATGACATTTTCCCCTATAAGTTCCATTTTTCTCCCCAGAATAATGACATTTTTCCCCCAGAAAGACCAGTTTTCTCACAAAAAAGAGACATAGTCTCCCAGAAATACCAGTTCTCTCCTGAAAATTCAACATTTTAACCTAGAAATACCAACTTTCTCCCCAGAAATAGGACATTTTCTCCTTGAAACTGCAATTTTCTCCCCCCAAAAAAGGACATTTTCTACTAGAAATACCAGTCTTCTCCAGAAAATCTAACAGTTTCCCCCAGAAATACCAGTTTTCTCTCCAAAAATATGACATTTTCTCCCGGAAATAACAGTGTTATCCCCTGAAATAAGACATTTTCCCCAAGAAATGCCAGATTTCTACCCAGGAATATGACTTTTTCCCTGATAAATTCCAGTTTTCTCCCCAGAAAGATGACATTTTTCCCCCAAAATACCAGTTTTCTACCCAGAAATATGACATTTTCCCCCAGAAATTCCAGTTTTCTCCCAAAATGGGACATTTTCACCCAGAAATCCCAGTTTTCTCCCCAGAATTATGACATTTTCCCAAGAAATTCAGGTTTTCTCTCCAAAAATATGTCATTATCTATCACAAATACCAGGTTTCTCCCCAGAAATTGGACATTTTCTACCAGAAATTCCTCTCTTCTCACCAAAATGGGACATTTTCGCCCAGAAAGACCAGTTTTCTCCCCTGAAATATGACATTTTCTTCAACAAATACCAGTTTTCTCGCCAAAATGGGACATTTTCCCCCAGAAATACCAGTTTTCTACCCAGAAATAAAACATTTTCCCCCTAAATACCAGTTTTCTTCCAAAAATATGACATTTTCTACCACAAATACCAGGTTTCTCCCCAGAAATTGGACATTTTCTACCAGAAATAACTGTTATCTCACCAAAATGGGACATTGTCTCCCAGAAATTCCAGTTTTCTCTCCAATATGCGACACTTGCTCCCGCAGATACCAGTTTTCTCCCTGAAAATATGGCATTTTCTCCCAGAAATACCAGTTTTCTACCCAGGAATAAGACATTTTCCCCGATAAATTCCAGTTTTCTCCCCAGGAAGATTACATTTTTCCCCCAAAATATCAGTTTTCTCCCCAAAAATATGACATTTTCCACCAGAAAGTCCAGTTTTCCCTCTGAAAATAGGACATTATATCCCAGAAATGCCAGTTTTCTCCCCAGAAATATGACATTTTCCGCCAAAAATACAAGTTTTCTCACCAAAATGGGACATTTTCCCCCAGAAATACCAGTTTTCTCCCCAAAAATATGACCGTTTTTCACCTCAACTTGTATTTTTGGGAGAAGATGCCTGATTCTGGGGAGAAAACTGGTCTTTCTGGGAGAAAATGTCCTGTTTTGGGGGAGAAAACGGGTACGTCTTGGAGAAAAGCTCATCTATCTGGGGAGAATAGTGGTATTTCTGGGAGAAAACGTCATAATTGGGGGAGAAAACTGGCAATTCTGGGAGAATAAGTCGTATTTTTAGAGAGAGAACTGGAATTGGTATGAGAAAATGTCACATTTATTGGGAGAAAACTGGTATACCTGGAAGCAATTTTCATTTTCTTGGTAGAAAACTGGCATTTCGGGGAGAAAATGTCCTAATTTTGGGGAGAAAACTGGAATATCTGGGGGAAATGTCATATTTCAGGGGAGAAGCACATACACTTCATCTAACCCTAACCCTAATCCTGACCCTGACCCTGACCCTGACCCTGACCCTAATCCTAACCAGTTTTCCCTTAATATATGAGATTTTCCACCAGAAATTCCAGTTTTCTCCCTGCAAATAGGACATTTTCCCCCAGAAATTCCAGTTTTCTCCCCTGAAATATGACATATTCCCCCAGATATTCCAGTTTTCTCCCCTGAAATACGACATTTTCCCCAAGAAATTCCAGTTTTCTCCCTGAAAGATGACTTTTTCTCCCACAAAGACCAGTTTTCTCTCCAAAAATATGACATTTTCCCCCAAAATACCAGTTTTCTCACCAGAAACATGACATTTTCCCCCAGAAATTCCAGTTTTCTCCCAAAATGGGACATTTTCACCCAGAAATTCCAGTTTTCCCCCCAAATTTTTGACCTTTTCCCCCAAAATACCAGTTTTCTCACCAAAATGGGACATTTTCTCTTACAAATACCAGCTTTGTCACCAAGATGGGACTTTTTCTCCCAGAAAAAACAGTTTTCTCCCTGAAAATAGGACATTTTCCCCCAGAAAGTCCAATTTTCTCCCCAGAAAGATGACATTATATCCCAGAAATGCCAGTTTTCTCCCCAGAAATATGACATTTTCCCCAAGAAATACCAGTTTTCTCCCCTGAAATATGACTTTTTCTCCCACAGAGACCAGTTTTCTACCCAGAAAGATGACATTTTCTTCAACAAATACCAGTTTTCTCACCAAAATGGGACATTTTCCCCCAGAAATTCCAGTTTTCTCCCCTGAAATATGACTTCTTCTCCCACAAAGACCACTTTTCTTTCCAAAAATATGACATTTTCTCCCAGAAATACAAGTTTTCTCCCCAGAAATGTGACATCTTCCGCAGAAATTCCACTTCTCTCCCCACAAAGATGACATTTTCCCCTAGAACTTTCAATTTTCTCACCAAAAATATGACCTTATATCCCAGAAATACCAGTTTTCTTCCCAGAAATATGACATTTTCTCCCAGAAATTCCTGTTTTCTCCTCATAATTCTGACATTTTGCCCCAGAAATAACAGTTTTCCCCCCAAAATGGGACTTTTACCCCAGAAAGATCAGTTTTCTCCCCTGAAATATGACATTTTCTCCCAGAAATAACAGTGTTATCCCCTGAAATAAGACATTTTCCCCAAGAAATACCAGTTTTCTCCCTGAAAATATGACATTTTCACCCAGAAATAACTGTTTTCTCCCCGGAAATATGACATTTTCCCCAAGAAATTCCAGTTTTCTCCCCAGAAATATGACTTCTTCTCCCACAAAGACCAGTTTTCTACCCAGGAATATGACATTTTCACCCAGAAAGACCAGTTTTCTACCCAGGAATATGACATTTTCCCCTATAAGTTCCATTTTTCTCCCCAGAATAATGACATTTTTCCCCCAGAAAGACCAGTTTTCTCACAAAAAAGAGACATAGTCTCCCAGAAATACCAGTTCTCTCCTGAAAATTCAACATTTTAACCTAGAAATACCAACTTTCTCCCCAGAAATAGGACATTTTCTCCTTGAAACTGCAATTTTCTCCCCCCAAAAAAGGACATTTTCTACTAGAAATACCAGTCTTCTCCAGAAAATCTAACAGTTTCCCCCAGAAATACCAGTTTTCTCTCCAAAAATATGACATTTTCTCCCGGAAATAACAGTGTTATCCCCTGAAATAAGACATTTTCCCCAAGAAATGCCAGATTTCTACCCAGGAATATGACTTTTTCCCTGATAAATTCCAGTTTTCTCCCCAGAAAGATGACATTTTTCCCCCAAAATACCAGTTTTCTACCCAGAAATATGACATTTTCCCCCAGAAATTCCAGTTTTCTCCCAAAATGGGACATTTTCACCCAGAAATCCCAGTTTTCTCCCCAGAATTATGACATTTTCCCAAGAAATTCAGGTTTTCTCTCCAAAAATATGTCATTATCTATCACAAATACCAGGTTTCTCCCCAGAAATTGGACATTTTCTACCAGAAATTCCTCTCTTCTCACCAAAATGGGACATTTTCGCCCAGAAAGACCAGTTTTCTCCCCTGAAATATGACATTTTCTTCAACAAATACCAGTTTTCTCGCCAAAATGGGACATTTTCCCCCAGAAATACCAGTTTTCTACCCAGAAATAAAACATTTTCCCCCTAAATACCAGTTTTCTTCCAAAAATATGACATTTTCTACCACAAATACCAGGTTTCTCCCCAGAAATTGGACATTTTCTACCAGAAATAACTGTTATCTCACCAAAATGGGACATTGTCTCCCAGAAATTCCAGTTTTCTCTCCAATATGCGACACTTGCTCCCGCAGATACCAGTTTTCTCCCTGAAAATATGGCATTTTCTCCCAGAAATACCAGTTTTCTACCCAGGAATAAGACATTTTCCCCGATAAATTCCAGTTTTCTCCCCAGGAAGATTACATTTTTCCCCCAAAATATCAGTTTTCTCCCCAAAAATATGACATTTTCCGCCAGAAAGTCCAGTTTTCCCTCTGAAAATAGGACATTATATCCCAGAAATGCCAGTTTTCTCCCCAGAAATATGACATTTTCCGCCAAAAATACAAGTTTTCTCACCAAAATGGGACATTTTCCCCCAGAAATACCAGTTTTCTCCCCAAAAATATGACCGTTTTTCACCTCAACTTGTATTTTTGGGAGAAGATGCCTGATTCTGGGGAGAAAACTGGTCTTTCTGGGAGAAAATGTCCTGTTTTGGGGGAGGAAAACGGGTACGTCTTGGAGAAAAGCTCATCTATCTGGGGAGAATAGTGGTATTTCTGGGAGAAAACGTCATAATTGGGGGAGAAAACTGGCAATTCTGGGAGAATAAGTCGTATTTTTGGAGAGAGAACTGGAATTGGTATGAGAAAATGTCATATTTATTGGGAGAAAACTGGTATACCTGGAAGCAATTTTCATGTTCTTGGTAGAAAACTGGCATTTCGGGGAGAAAATGTTCTAATTTTGGGGAGAAAACTGGAATTTCTCGGGGAAATGTCATATTTCAGGGGAGAAGCACATACACTTCATCTAAACCTGACCCTGACCCTGACCCTGACCCAAATCCTAACCAGTCTTCCCTCAATATATGAGATTTTCCCCCAGAAATTCCAGTTTTCTCCCCAAAAATATGACATTTGCCCCAGAAATTCCAGTTTTCTCCACAGAAATAAGGCATTTCCCCCAGATATTCCAGTTTTCTCCATGAAAATATGACATTTTCCCTAAGAAATACCAGTTTTCTCCCTGAAAATAGGACATTTTATCCCAGAAATACCACTTTTATCACCAGAAACATGACATTTTCGCCCAGAAATACCAGTTTTATCACCAAAAACATGACAATTTCTCCCAGAAAGACCAGTTTTCTCCCCAGAAGTATGACATTTTCCCCAAGAAATTCCACTTTACTCCCCAGGAATATGACATTTTCCCCCAGAAATACCAGTTTTCTCACCAGAAATATATTTTCTCCCAGAAATTCCAGTTTTCTCCTCATAATTCTGACATTTTCCCCCAGAAATAACAGTTTTCCCACCAAAATGGGACATTTGCCCCCAGAAAGATCAGTTTTCTCACCAAAATGAGACTTTTTACCTCAGAAATACCAGTTTTCTCTCTGAAAATATGACATTTTCTCCCTGAAATAACAGTGTTATCCCCTGAAATAAGACATTTTTCCCAAGCAATACCAGTTTTCTCCCTGAAAATATGACATTTTCTCCCAGAAATAACTGTTTTCTACCCAGGAATATGACATTTTCTCCAACAAATACCAGTTTTCTCACCAAAATGGGACATTTTCGCACAGAAAGACCAGTATTCTCCCCAGAAATAAGTCATTTTCCCCAATAAATTCCAGTTTTCTCCCCAGAGATATGACATTATCCCCCAAAAAGACCAGTTTTCTTCCAAAAATATTACATTTTCCCCCAAAATACCAGTTTTCTCACCAGAAACATGACATTTTCCCCCAGAACTTCCAGTTTTCTCCCAAAATGGGACATTTTCACCCAGAAATTCAGGTTTTCTCCCTGAAAATATGACATTTTCCCCAAGAAATACCAGATTTCTACCCAGGAATATGACATTTTCCCCAATAAATTCCAGTTTTCTCCCCAGAACGATGACATTTTCCCCCCAAAATATCAGTTTTCTCCCCAGAAATATGACATTTTCACCCAGAAATTCCAGTTTTCTCACCAGAATCATGACATTTTCCCCAAGAAAGTCACGTTTTCTCTCCAAAAATATGTCATTTTCTACCACAAATACCAGGTTTCTCCCCAGAAATTGGACATTTTCTACCAGAAATTCCTCTCTTCTCACCAAAATGGGACATTTTCGTCCAGAAAGACCAGTTTTCTCCCCTGAAATATGACATTTTCTTCAACAAATACCAGTTTTCTCACCAAAATATGACATTTTCACCCAGAAAGACCAGTTTTCTGCCCAGAAATAAGACATTCCCCCCCAAAATACCAGTTTTCTTCCAAAAATGTGACATTTTCTCCCAGAAATTCCAGTTTTCTCTCCAATATGCAACACTTTCTCCCACAGATACCGGTTTTCTCCCTGAAAATATGCCATTTTCTCCCAGAAATACCAGTTTTCTACCCAGGAAGATTACATTTTTCCCCCAAAATATCAGTTTTCTCCCCAAAAATATGACTTTTTCCGCCAGAAAGTCCAGTTTCCTCCCTGAAAATAGGACATTTAATCCCAGAAATGCCAGTTTTCTCCCCAGAAATATGACATTTTCCACCGAAAATAACAGTTTTCTCACCAAAATGGGACATTTTCACCCAGAAATACCAGTTTTCTCCCAAAATGGGACATTTTCACCCCGAAATTCCAGTTTTCTCTCCAAAAATAGGACATTTTCCCCCAGAAATGCCGGTTTTCTCACCAGAAATATGACATTTTCTACCAGAAATTCCAGTGTTCTCCCAAAATGGGACATTTTCACCCAGAAATCCCAGTTTTCTCCCCAGAATTATGACATTTTCCCCCAGAAACTCAGGTTTACTCTCCAAAAATATGTCATTTTCCACCACAAATACCAGGTTTCTCCCCAGAAATTGGACATTTTCACCCAGAAATTCCTCTCTTCTCACCAAAATGGGACATTTTCCGCCAGAAAGACCAGTTTTCTCCCCTGAAATATGACATTTTCTTCAACAAATACCAGTTTTCTCAACAAAATGGGACATTTTCTCCTTGAAACAGCAATTTTCTCCCCTGAAATATGACATTTTCTTCGACAAATACCAGTTTTCTCAACAAAATGGGACAGTTTCCACCAGAAATACCAGTTTTCTCCCCAAAATTATGACCGTTTTTCACCTCAACTTGTATTTTTGGGAGAAGATGCCTGATTCTGGGGAGAAAACTGGTCTTTCTGGGAGAAAATGTCCTGTTTGGGGGAGAAAACGGGTACGTATTGGAGAAAAGCTCATCTGTCTGGGGAGAATAGTGGCATTTCTGTGAGAAAACGTCATAATTGGGGGAGAAAACTGGCAATTCTGGGAGAATGAGTCGTATTTTTAGCGAGAGAACAGGAATTGGTCTGAGAAAATGTCATATTTATTGGGAGAAAACTGGTATACCTGGAAGAAATTTTCATTTTCTTGGTAGAAAACTGGCATTTCGGGGAGAAAATGTCCTAATTTTGGGGAGAAAACTGGAATTTCTGGGGGAAAATGTCATCTTTCAGGGGAGAAGCACATACACTTCATCTAACCCTAACCCTAACCCTAACCCTAATCCTGACCCTGACCCTGACCCTGATCCTGATCCTAACCAGTTTTCCCTCAATATATGAGATTTTCCCCCAGAAATTCCAGTTTTCTCCCTGAAAATAGGATATTTTCCTCCAGATATTCCAGTTTTCTCACCAGAAATATGACATTTTCCCCAAGAAATACGAGTTTTCTCCCTGAAAATAGGACATTTTGTCCCAGAAATACCAGTTTTCTACCCAGGAATATGACATTTTCCCCGATAAATTCCAGTTTTCTCCCCAGAATGATGTCATTTTTCCCCCATAATACCAGTTTTCTCTCCAGAATTATGACATTTTCCCCCAGAAATTCCAGTTTTCTCCCAAAATGGGACATTTTCTACCAGAAATTCCTCTCTTCTCACCAAAATGGGACGTTTTCGCCCAGAAATTCCAGTTTTCTCCCCAGAAATATGACTTCTTCTCCCACAAGGACCAGTTTTCTCTCCAAAATTATGACATTTTCTCCCAGAAATGCAAGTTTTCTCCCCAGAAATATGACATCTTCCGCAGAAATTCCCCACAAAGATGACATTTTCCACAAGAAATTTCAATTTTCTCACCAAAAATATGACCTTATATCCCAGAAATAACAGTTTTCTCCCCAAAATTCTGACATTTTGCCCCAGAAAGATCAGTTTTCTCACCAAAATGGGACTTTTTACCCCACAAAGACCAGTTTTCTCTCCAAAAATATGACATTTTCTCCCGGAAATAACAGTGTTATCCCCTGAAATAAGACGTTTTCCCCAAGAAATTGCAGTTTTCTCCCCGGAAATATGACATTTTCTCCCAAAAATAACTGTTTTCTCACCAGAAATATGACATTTTCCCCCAGAAATTCCAGTTTTCTCCCCAGAATTATGATATTTTTCCCCCAAAATACCAGTTTTCTCCCCAGAATTATGACATTTTCCCCCAGAAATTCAGATTTTCTCTCCAAAAATATGTCATTTCCTATCACAAATACCAGGTTTCTTCCCAGAAATTGGACATTTTCTACCAGAAATTCCTCTCTTCTCACCAAAATGGGACATTTTCCGCCAGAAATACCCGTTTTCCTCCCCAGAAATATGACATTTTCCCCCAGAAAGACCAGTTTTCTCCCCAGAAATATGACATTTTCCCCAGAAATAACTGTTTTCTCACCAAAATGGGACATTGTCTCCCAGAAATACCAGTTTTCGCACCAAAATGATACATTTTATACCAGAAATTCCAGTTTTCTCACCAATATGCGACACTTTCTGCCACAGATACCAGTTTTCTCCCCAAAAATATGTCATTTTCTCCCAGAAATTCCAGTTTTCTCCCCGGAAATATGACATTGTCTCCTTGAAACATCAATTTTCTCCCCCAAACAGGACATTTTCTACTAGAAATGCCAGTCTTCTCCAGAAAATCTGTGAGTTCCCCCAGAAATACCAGTTTTCTCCCCAAAAATATGACAGTTTTTCGCCTAAACTTGTATTTTTTGGAGAAGATGCCTGATTCTGGGGAGAAAACTGGTCTTTCTCGAGAAAATGTCCTATTTTGGGGGAGAAAACGGGTACGTCTTGGAGAAAAGCTCATCTATCTGGGGAGAATAGTGGTATTTCTGGGAGAAAACGTCATAATTGGGGGAGAAAACTGGCAATTCTGGGAGAATGAGTCGTATTTTTAGCGAGAGAACAGGAATTGGTCTGAGAAAATGTCATATTTATTGGGAGAAAACTGGTATACCTGGAAGAAATTTTCATTTTCTTGGTAGAAAGCTGGCATTTTGGGGAGAAAATGTCCTATTTTCTGGAGAAAACCGGTCTTTCTGGGAGAAAATGTCCTAATTTTGGGGAGAAAACTGGAATTTCTGGGAGAAAATGTCATATTTTCAGGGAGAAAACAGGTCTTTCTGGGGGAAAATGTCTTATTTCCCGAGATAACAGTGTTATTTCAGGGAGAAAATGTGATATTTTTGGAGAGAAAACTGGTATTTCTGGGGTAAAAAGTCTCATTTTGGTGAGAAAACTGATCTTTCTGGGGGAAAATGTCCCATTTTGGTGGGAAAACTGGAATTTCTGGGGGAAAATGTCCCATTTTGGAGAGAAAACTGGTCTTTCTGGGAGAAAAAGTCATATTTCAGGGGAGAAGACTTGTATTTCTGGGCGAACACGTCCCATTTTAGGAGAAAACTGGTATTTTTTGAAGAAAATGTCCTATTTCAGGGGAGAAAGCTGGTATTTCTGGCGGAAAATGTCCCATTTTGGTGAGAAGAGAGGAATTTCTGGTAGAAAATGTGCGATTTCTGGGGAGAAACCTGGTATTTGTGGTAGAAAATGACATATTTCAGGGCAGAAAACCGGAATTTCTTGGGGAAAATGTCATAATTCTGGGGAGAAAACTGGAATTTCTGGGAGAAAATGTCATATTTCTGGTGAGAAAACTGGAATTTCTTGGGGAAAATGTCATAATTCTGGGGAGAAAACTGGTATTTCTGGGAGAAAATGTCATATTTTCTGGGAGAAATCTGTTATTTCTTGGAGAAAATGTCCCAATTTCGTGAGAAAACTGGTCTTTCTGGGGGAAAATGTCATCTTTCTGGGGAGAAAAATGGTATTTTGGGGAGAAAATGTCATATTTCTGGGGAGAAAACTGGTCTTTCTGGGGGAAAATGTGATATTCCTGGGGAGAAAACTGGAATTTCTTGGGGAAAATGTCATATTTCAGGGGAGAAAACTGGTCTTTCTGGGGGAAAATGTCCCATTTTGGTGAGAAAACTGGTCTTTGTTGAAGAAAATGTCATATTTCAGGGGAGAAAACTGGTCTTTCTGGACGAAAACGTCCCATTTTGGTGAGAAGAGAGTAATTTCTGGTAGAAAATGTCCAATTTCTGGGGAGAAACCTGGTATTTGTGGTAGAAAATGACATATTTCAGGGGAGAAAACTGTTATTTCTCGGGGAAAATGTCACATTTCTGGGGAGAAAACTGGAATTTCTGGGGGAAAATGTCATATTTCTGGTGAGAAAACTGGAATTTCTGGGGGAAAATGTCATATTTCTGGTGAGAAAACTGGAATTTATCAGGGAAAAAGTCATATTCCTGGGTAGAAAACTGGTATTTCTGGGCGAAAATGTCCCATTTTGGTGAGAAAACTGGTATTTGTTGAAGAAAATGTCATATTTCAGGGGAGAAAACTGGTCTTTCTGGACGAAAACGTCCCATTTTGGTGAGAAGAGAGGAATTTCTGGTAGAAAATGTCCAAGTTCTGGGGAGAAACCTGGTATTTGTGGTAGAAAATGACATATTTTTGGAGAGAAAACCTGAATTTCTTGGGGAAAATGTCATAATTCTGGGGAGAAAACTGGTATTTCTGGGAGAAAACGTCGCATTTTGGTGAGAAAACTGGTATTTGTTGAAGAAAATGTCATCTTTCTGGGTAGAAAACTGGTCTCTGTGGGAGAAAAAGTCATATTTCAGGGGAGAAAACTGGTATTTCTTGGGGAAAATGTCATATTTTCAGGGAGAAATCTGTTATTTCTGGGGGAAAATGTCCCATTTTGGTGAGAAAACCTGAATTTCTTGGGGAAAATGTCATATTTCTGGTGAGAAAACTGGTATTTTGGGGGGAAAATGTCATCTTTCTGGGTAGAAAACTGGAATTTATCGGGGAAAAAGTCATATTCCTGGGTAGAAAACTGGTATTTCTGGGAGAAAATGTCCTATTTTCAGGGAGAAAACTGGTGTCTGTGGGAGAAAGTGTCGCATATTGGAGAGAAAACTGGAATTTCTGGGAGAAAATGTATCATTTTGGTGCGAAAACTGTTATTTCTGGGGGAAAAATGTCATATTTCTGTTGATAAAAGTGGTGTTCCTGGGATAAAATGTCCTATTTTCAGGGAGAAAACTGGTATTTCTTAGGGAAAATGTCATATTTCAGGGGAGAAAACTGGAATATCTGGGGGAAAATGTCATATTATTGGAGAGAAAACTGGACTTTCTGAGGGAAAATGTCCTCTTTTCAGGGAGAAAACTGGAATTTCTGGGGGAAAATCTCATATATTGAGGGAAGACTGGTTAGGATTTGGGTCAGGGTCAGGGTCAGGGTCAGGTTTAGATGAAGTGTATGTGCTTCTCCCCTGAAATATGACATTTCCCCCAGAAATTCCAGTTTTCTCCCCAAAATTAGGACATTTTCTCCCCGAAATGCCAGTTTTCTGCCAAGAAAATGAAAATTGCTTCCAGGTATACCAGTTTTCTCCCAAGAAATGTGACATTTTCTCATACCAATACCAGTTCTCTCTCCAAAAATACGACTCATTCTCCCAGAATTGCCAGTTTTCTCCCCCAATTATGACGTTTTCTCTTCAGAAATGCCACTATTCTCCCCAGATAGATGAGCTTTTCTCCAAGACGTACCCGTTTTCTCCCCCAAAACAGGACATTTTCTCCCAGAAAGACCAGTTTTCTCCCCAGAATCAGGCATCATTGCCAAAAATACAAGTTGAGGTGAAAGATGGTCATATTTTTGGGGAGAAAACTGGTATTTCTGGGGGAAAGTGTCAGATTTTCTGGAGAAGACTGGTATTTCTAGTAGAAAATGTCCTGCTTTGGGGAGAAAATTGCTGTTTCAAGGAGAAAATGTCCTATTTCTGGGGAGAAAGCTGGTATTTCTTGGTTAAAATGTTGTATTTTCTGGAGAGAACTGGTCTTTCTGGGAGACAATGTCTCCTTTTTGTGAGAAAACTGGTATTTCTGGGGGAAAATGTCATATTTCTGGGGAGAAAACTGGTCTTTGTGGTAGAAAATGACATATTTTTGGAGAGAAAACAGGTATTTCTTGGGGAAAATGTCATCTTTCTGGGGAGAAAACTGTAATTTCTGGGCGAAAATGTCCCATTTTGGGAGAAAACTGGAATTTCGGGGGGGAAATGTCATATTTCTGGTGAGAAAACTGGTATTTTGGGGGAAAATGTCATATTTTTGGAGAGAAAACTGGTATTTTGGGGGAAAATGTCATATTCCTGGGTAGAAAACTGCTCTTTGTGGGAGAAAAAGTTATATTTCAGGGGAGAAAACTGGTCTTTCTGGGGGAAAATGTCCTATCTCAGCGGAGAAAACAGGTCTTTCCAGGGAAAATGTCAGATTTTCAGGGATAAAACGGGTATTATTGGGAGAAAATGTCCCTTTTTGGTGAGAAAACTGGAATTTATGGGAGAAAATGTCGTATTTCTGGTGAGAAAACTGGTATTTTGGGGGAAAAATGTCATCTTTCTGGGGAGAAAACTGGAATTTCTTGAGGAAAATGTCATATTCCTGGGTAGAAAACTGGTATTTCTGGGAGAAAATGTCCTATTTTCAGGGAGAAAACTGGTGTCTGTGGGAGAAAGTGTCGCATATTGGAGAGAAAACTGGAATTTCTGGGAGACAATGTCCCATTCTGGTGAGAAAACAGTTATTTCTGGGGAAAATGTCATAATTCTGGGGAGGAAACTGGACTTTCGGGGGGAAAATGTCCCATTTTGGTGAGAAAACTGGTATTTCTTAGGGAAAATGTCATATTTCAGGGGAGAAAACTGGAATATCTGGGGGAAAATGTCATATTATTGGAGAGAAAACTGGACTTTCTGAGGGAAAATGTCCTCTTTTCAGGGAGAAAACTGGAATTTCTGGGGGAAAATCTCATATATTGAGGGAAGACTGGTTAGGATTTGGGTCAGGGTCAGGGTCAGGGTCAGGTTTAGATGAAGTGTATGTGCTTCTCCCCTGAAATATGACATTTCCCCCAGAAATTCCAGTTTTCTCCCCAAAATTAGGACATTTTCTCCCCGAAATGCCAGTTTTCTACCAAGAAAATGAAAATTTCTTCCAGGTATACCAGTTTTCTCCCAATAAATGTGACATTTTCTCATAGCAATTCCAGTTCTCTCTCTAAAAATACGACTCATTCTCCCAGAATTGCCAGTTTTCTCCCCAAATTATGACGTTTTCTCCCAGAAATACCACTATTCTCCCCAGATAGATGAGCTTTTCTCCAAGACGTACCCGTTTTCTCCCCCAAAACAGGACATTTTCTCCCAGAAAGACCAGTTTTCTCCCCAGAATCAGGCATCATCGCCAAAAACTACAAGTTTAGGTGAAAAATGTCATAATTTGGGGGAGAAAACTGGTATTTCTAGGGGTAAAAAACTCCCATTTTGGTGAGAAAACAGGTATTTGTTGAAGAAAATGTCATATTTCAGGGGAGAAAACTGGTCTTTCTGGGGGAAAATGTCATATTTTTGGAGAGAAAACTGGTCTTTCTGGGAGAAAATGTCCCATTTTGGTGAGAAAACTGGTATTTGTTGAAGAAAATGTCATATTTCAGGGGAGAAAACTGGTATTTCTGGGTGAAAATGTCCCATTTTGGTGAGAAGAGAGGAATTTCTGGTAGAAAATGTCATATTTCAGGGGAGAAAACTGGTCTTTCTGGGGGAAAATGTCCCATTTTGGTGAGAAGAGAGGAATTTCTGGTAGAAAATGTCCAATTTCTGGGGAGAAACCTGGTATTTGTGGTAGAAAATGACATATTTTTGGAGAGAAAACCTGAATTTCATGGGGAAAATGTCATAATTCTGGGGAGAAAGCTGGTATTTCTGGGAGAACACGTCGCATTTTGGTGAGAAAACTGGTATTTGTTGAAGAAAATGTCATCTTTCTGGGTAGAAAACTGGAATTTATCGGGGAAAAAGTCATATTCCTGGGTAGAAAACTGGTATTTCTGGGAGAAAATGTCCTATTTTCAGGGAGAAAACTGGTGTCTGTGGGAGAAAGTGTCGCATATTGGAGAGAAAACTGGAATTTCTGGGAGAAAATGTATCATTTTGGTGCGAAAACTGTTATTTCTGGGGGAAAAATGTCATATTTCTGTTGATAAAAGTGGTGTTCCTGGGATAAAATGTCCTATTTTCAGGGAGAAAACTGGTATTTCTTAGGGAAAATGTCATATTTCAGGGGAGAAAACTGGAATATCTGGGGGAAAATGTCATATTATTGGAGAGAAAACTGGACTTTCTGAGGGAAAATGTCCTCTTTTCAGGGAGAAAACTGGAATTTCTGGGGGAAAATCTCATATATTGAGGGAAGACTGGTTAGGATTTGGGTCAGGGTCAGGGTCAGGGTCAGGTTTAGATGAAGTGTATGTGCTTCTCCCCTGAAATATGACATTTCCCCCAGAAATTCCAGTTTTCTCCCCAAAATTAGGACATTTTCTCCCCGAAATGCCAGTTTTCTGCCAAGAAAATGAAAATTGCTTCCAGGTATACCAGTTTTCTCCCAAGAAATGTGACATTTTCTCATACCAATTCCTGTTCTCTCTCCAAAAATACGACTCATTCTCCCAGAATTGCCAGTTTTCTCCCCCAATTATGACGTTTTCTCTTCAGAAATGCCACTATTCTCCCCAGATAGATGAGCTTTTCTCCAAGACGTACCCGTTTTCTCCCCCAAAACAGGACATTTTCTCCCAGAAAGACCAGTTTTCTCCCCAGAATCAGGCATCATTGCCAAAAATACAAGTTGAGGTGAAAGATGGTCATATTTTTGGGGAGAAAACTGGTATTTCTGGGGGAAAGTGTCAGATTTTCTGGAGAAGACTGGTATTTCTAGTAGAAAATGTCCTGCTTTGGGGAGAAAATTGCTGTTTCAAGGAGAAAATGTCCTATTTCTGGGGAGAAAGCTGGTATTTCTTGGTTAAAATGTTGTATTTTCTGGAGAGAACTGGTCTTTCTGGGAGACAATGTCTCCTTTTTGTGAGAAAACTGGTATTTCTGGGGGAAAATGTCATATTTCTGGGGAGAAAACTGGTCTTTGTGGTAGAAAATGACATATTTTTGGAGAGAAAACAGGTATTTCTTGGGGAAAATGTCATCTTTCTGGGGAGAAAACTGTAATTTCTGGGCAAAAATGTCCCATTTTGGGAGAAAACTGGAATTTCGGGGGGGAAATGTCATATTTCTGGTGAGAAAACTGGTATTTTGGGGGAAAATGTCATATTTTTGGAGAGAAAACTGGTATTTTGGGGGAAAATGTCATATTCCTGGGTAGAAAACTGCTCTTTGTGGGAGAAAAAGTTATATTTCAGGGGAGAAAACTGGTCTTTCTGGGGGAAAATGTCCTATCTCAGCGGAGAAAACAGGTCTTTCCAGGGAAAATGTCAGATTTTCAGGGATAAAACGGGTATTATTGGGAGAAAATGTCCCTTTTTGGTGAGAAAACTGGAATTTATGGGAGAAAATGTCGTATTTCTGGTGAGAAAACTGGTATTTTGGGGGAAAAATGTCATCTTTCTGGGGAGAAAACTGGAATTTCTTGAGGAAAATGTCATATTCCTGGGTAGAAAACTGGTATTTCTGGGAGAAAATGTCCTATTTTCAGGGAGAAAACTGGTGTCTGTGGGAGAAAGTGTCGCATATTGGAGAGAAAACTGGAATTTCTGGGAGACAATGTCCCATTCTGGTGAGAAAACAGTTATTTCTGGGGAAAATGTCATAATTCTGGGGAGGAAACTGGACTTTCGGGGGGAAAATGTCCCATTTTGGTGAGAAAACTGGTATTTCTTAGGGAAAATGTCATATTTCAGGGGAGAAAACTGGAATATCTGGGGGAAAATGTCATATTATTGGAGAGAAAACTGGACTTTCTGAGGGAAAATGTCCTCTTTTCAGGGAGAAAACTGGAATTTCTGGGGGAAAATCTCATATATTGAGGGAAGACTGGTTAGGATTTGGGTCAGGGTCAGGGTCAGGGTCAGGTTTAGATGAAGTGTATGTGCTTCTCCCCTGAAATATGACATTTCCCCCAGAAATTCCAGTTTTCTCCCCCAAATTAGGACATTTTCTCCCCGAAATGCCAGTTTTCTACCAAGAAAATGAAAATTTCTTCCAGGTATACCAGTTTTCTCCCAATAAATGTGACATTTTCTCATAGCAATTCCAGTTCTCTCTCTAAAAATACGACTCATTCTCCCAGAATTGCCAGTTTTCTCCCCAAATTATGACGTTTTCTCCCAGAAATACCACTATTCTCCCCAGATAGATGAGCTTTTCTCCAAGACGTACCCGTTTTCTCCCCCAAAACAGGACATTTTCTCCCAGAAAGACCAGTTTTCTCCCCAGAATCAGGCATCATCGCCAAAAACTACAAGTTGAGGTGAAAAATGTCATAATTTTGGGGAGAAAACTGGTATTTCTAGGGGTAAAAAACTCCCATTTTGGTGAGAAAACAGGTATTTGTTGAAGAAAATGTCATATTTCAGGGGAGAAAACTGGTCTTTCTGGGGGAAAATGTCATATTTTTGGAGAGAAAACTGGTCTTTCTGGGAGAAAATGTCCCATTTTGGTGAGAAAACTGGTATTTGTTGAAGAAAATGTCATATTTCAGGGGAGAAAACTGGTATTTCTGGGTGAAAATGTCCCATTTTGGTGAGAAGAGAGGAATTTCTGGTAGAAAATGTCATATTTCAGGGGAGAAAACTGGTCTTTCTGGGGGAAAATGTCCCATTTTGGTGAGAAGAGAGGAATGTCTGGTAGAAAATGTCCAATTTCTGGGGAGAAACCTGGTATTTGTGGTAGAAAATGACATATTTTTGGAGAGAAAACCTGAATTTCATGGGGAAAATGTCATAATTCTGGGGAGAAAGCTGGTATTTCTGGGAGAACACGTCGCATTTTGGTGAGAAAACTGGTATTTGTTGAAGAAAATGTCATCTTTCTGGGTAGAAAACTGGTCTCTGTGGGAGAAAAAGTCATATTTCAGGGGAGAAAACTGTTATTTCTTGGGGAAAATGTCATATTTCTGGTGAGAAAACTGGTATTTTGGGGGAAAAATGTCATCTTTCTGGGGAGAAAACTGGAATTTATCGGGGAAAAAGTCATATTCCTGGGTAGAAAACTGGTCTTTCTGGGGGAAAATGTCCTATCTCAGCGGAGAAAACAGGTCTTTCCAGGGAAAATGTCAGATTTTCAGGGATAAAACGGGTATTATTGGGAGAAAATGTCCCTTTTTGGTGAGAAAACTGGAATTTATGGGAGAAAATGTCGTATTTCTGGTGAGAAAACTGGTATTTTGGGGGAAAAATGTCATCTTTCTGGGGAGAGAACTGGAATTTATCGGGGAAAAAGTCATATTCCTGGGTAGAAAACTGGTATTTCTGGGAGAAAATGTCCTATTTTCAGGGAGAAAACTGGTGTCTGTGGGAGAAAGTGTCGCATATTGGAGAGAAAACTGGAATTTCTGGGAGACAATGTCCCATTCTGGTGAGAAAACAGTTATTTCTGGGGAAAATGTCATAATTCTGGGGAGGAAACTGGACTTTCGGGGGGAAAATGTCCCATTTTGGTGAGAAAACTGGTATTTGTTGAAGAAAATGATATATTTCAGGGGAGAAAACTGGTCTTTCTGGGCGAAAACGTCCCATTTTGGTGAGAAGAGAGGAATTTCTGGTAGAAAATGTCCAATTTCGGGGGAGAAACCTGGTATTTGTGGTAGAAAATGACATATTTGTGGAGAGAAAACCTGAATTTCTTGGGGAAAATGTCATAGTTCTGGGGAGAAAACTGGTATTTCTGGGTGAAAATGTCATATTTTCAGGGAGAAAACTGGAATTTCTGGGGGAAAATCTCATATATTGAGGGAAAACTGGTTAGGATTTGGGTCAGGGTCAGGGTCAGGGTCAGGGTCAGGGTCAGGGTCAGGGTTAGAGGAAGTGTATGTGCTTCTCCCCTGAAATAGGACATTTTCCCCCAGAAATTCCAGTTTTCTCCCCAAAATTATGACATTTTCTCCCCGAAATGCCAGTTTTCTACCAAGAAAATGAAAATTGCTTCCAGGTATACCAGTTTTCTCCCAAGAAATGTGACATTTTCTCAGACCAATTCCTGTTCTCTCTCCAAAAATACGACTCATTCTCCCAGAATTGCCAGTTTTCTCCCCCAATTATGACGTTTTCTCCCAGAAATGCCACTATTCTCCCCAGATAGATGAGCTTTTCTCCAAGACGTACCCGTTTTCTCCCCCAAAACAGGACATTTTCTCCCAGAAAGACCAGTTTTCTCCCCAGAATCAGGCATCTTCTCCCAAAAATACAAGTTTAGGTGAAAGACGGTCATATTTTTGGGGAGAAAACTGGTATTTCTGGGGGAAAGTGTCAGATTTTCTGGAGAAGACTGGTATTTCTAGTAGAAAATGTCCTGCTTTGGGGAGAAAATTGCTGTTTCAAGGAGAAAATGTCCTATTTCTGGGGAGAAAGCTGGTATTTCTTGGTTAAAATGTTGTATTTTCTGGAGAGAACTGGTCTTTCTGGGAGACAATGTCTCCTTTTTGTGAGAAAACTGGTATTTCTGGGGGAAAATGTCATATTTCTGGGGAGAAAACTGGTCTTTGTGGTAGAAAACGACATATTTTTGGAGAGAAAACAGGTATTTCTTGGGGAAAATGTCATCTTTCTGGGGAGAAAACTGGAATTTCTGGGCGAAAATGTCCCATTTTGGGAGAAAACTGGAATTTCGGGGGGGAAATGTCATATTTCTGGTGAGAAAACTGGTATTTTGGGGGAAAATGTCATATTTTTGGAGAGAAAACTGGTATTTTGGGGGAAAATGTCATATTCCTGGGTAGAAAACTGCTCTTTGTGGGAGAAAAAGTTATATTTCAGGGGAGAAAACTGGTCTTTCTGGGGGAAAATGTCCTATCTCAGCGGAGAAAACAGGTCTTTCCAGGGAAAATGTCAGATTTTCAGGGATAAAACGGGTATTATTGGGAGAAAATGTCCCTTTTTGGTGAGAAAACTGGAATTTATGGGAGAAAATGTCGTATTTCTGGTGAGAAAACTGGTATTTTGGGGGAAAAATGTCATCTTTCTGGGGAGAGAACTGGAATTTATCGGGGAAAAAGTCATATTCCTGGGTAGAAAACTGGTATTTCTGGGAGAAAATGTCCTATTTTCAGGGAGAAAACTGGTGTCTGTGGGAGAAAGTGTCGCATATTGGAGAGAAAACTGGAATTTCTGGGAGAAAATGTATCATTTTGGTGCGAAAACTGTTATTTCTGGGGGGAAAATGTCATATTTCTGTTGATAAAAGTGGTGTTCCTGGGATAAAATGTCCTATTTTCAGGGAGAAAACTGGTATTTCTTAGGGAAAATGTCATATTTCAGGGGAGAAAACTGGAATATCTGGGGGAAAATGTCATATTATTGGAGAGAAAACTGGACTTTCTGAGGGAAAATGTCCTCTTTTCAGGGAGAAAACTGGAATTTCTGGGGGAAAATCTCATATATTGAGGGAAGACTGGTTAGGATTTGGGTCAGGGTCAGGGTCAGGGTCAGGTTTAGATGAAGTGTATGTGCTTCTCCCCTGAAATATGACATTTCCCCCAGAAATTCCAGTTTTCTCCCCAAAATTAGGACATTTTCTCCCCGAAATGCCAGTTTTCTACCAAGAAAATGAAAATTTCTTCCAGGTATACCAGTTTTCTCCCAATAAATGTGACATTTTCTCATAGCAATTCCAGTTCTCTCTCTAAAAATACGACTCATTCTCCCAGAATTGCCAGTTTTCTCCCCAAATTATGACGTTTTCTCCCAGAAATACCACTATTCTCCCCAGATAGATGAGCTTTTCTCCAAGACGTACCCGTTTTCTCCCCCAAAACAGGACATTTTCTCCCAGAAAGACCAGTTTTCTCCCCAGAATCAGGCATCATCGCCAAAAACTACAAGTTTAGGTGAAAAATGTCATAATTTGGGGGAGAAAACTGGTATTTCTAGGGGTAAAAAACTCCCATTTTGGTGAGAAAACAGGTATTTGTTGAAGAAAATGTCATATTTCAGGGGAGAAAACTGGTCTTTCTGGGGGAAAATGTCATATTTTTGGAGAGAAAACTGGTCTTTCTGGGAGAAAATGTCCCATTTTGGTGAGAAAACTGGTATTTGTTGAAGAAAATGTCATATTTCAGGGGAGAAAACTGGTATTTCTGGGTGAAAATGTCCCATTTTGGTGAGAAGAGAGGAATTTCTGGTAGAAAATGTCCAATTTCTGGGGAGAAACCTGGTATTTGTGGTAGAAAATGACATATTTTTGGAGAGAAAACCTGAATTTCATGGGGAAAATGTCATAATTCTGGGGAGAAAGCTGGTATTTCTGGGAGAACACGTCGCATTTTGGTGAGAAAACTGGTATTTGTTGAAGAAAATGTCATCTTTCTGGGTAGAAAACTGGTCTCTGTGGGAGAAAAAGTCATATTTCAGGGGAGAAAACTGTTATTTCTTGGGGAAAATGTCATATTTCTGGTGAGAAAACTGGTATTTTGGGGGAAAAATGTCATCTTTCTGGGGAGAAAACTGGAATTTATCGGGGAAAAAGTCATATTCCTGGGTAGAAAACTGGTCTTTCTGGGGGAAAATGTCCTATCTCAGCGGAGAAAACAGGTCTTTCCAGGGAAAATGTCAGATTTTCAGGGATAAAACGGGTATTATTGGGAGAAAATGTCCCTTTTTGGTGAGAAAACTGGAATTTATGGGAGAAAATGTCGTATTTCTGGTGAGAAAACTGGTATTTTGGGGGAAAAATGTCATCTTTCTGGGGAGAGAACTGGAATTTATCGGGGAAAAAGTCATATTCCTGGGTAGAAAACTGGTATTTCTGGGAGAAAATGTCCTATTTTCAGGGAGAAAACTGGTGTCTGTGGGAGAAAGTGTCGCATATTGGAGAGAAAACTGGAATTTCTGGGAGACAATGTCCCATTCTGGTGAGAAAACAGTTATTTCTGGGGAAAATGTCATAATTCTGGGGAGGAAACTGGACTTTCGGGGGGAAAATGTCCCATTTTGGTGAGAAAACTGGTATTTGTTGAAGAAAATGATATATTTCAGGGGAGAAAACTGGTCTTTCTGGGCGAAAACGTCCCATTTTGGTGAGAAGAGAGGAATTTCTGGTAGAAAATGTCCAATTTCGGGGGAGAAACCTGGTATTTGTGGTAGAAAATGACATATTTGTGGAGAGAAAACCTGAATTTCTTGGGGAAAATGTCATAGTTCTGGGGAGAAAACTGGTATTTCTGGGTGAAAATGTCATATTTTCAGGGAGAAAACTGGAATTTCTGGGGGAAAATCTCATATATTGAGGGAAAACTGGTTAGGATTTGGGTCAGGGTCAGGGTCAGGGTCAGGGTCAGGGTCAGGGTCAGGGTTAGAGGAAGTGTATGTGCTTCTCCCCTGAAATAGGACATTTTCCCCCAGAAATTCCAGTTTTCTCCCCAAAATTATGACATTTTCTCCCCGAAATGCCAGTTTTCTACCAAGAAAATGAAAATTGCTTCCAGGTATACCAGTTTTCTCCCAAGAAATGTGACATTTTCTCAGACCAATTCCTGTTCTCTCTCCAAAAATACGACTCATTCTCCCAGAATTGCCAGTTTTCTCCCCCAATTATGACGTTTTCTCCCAGAAATGCCACTATTCTCCCCAGATAGATGAGCTTTTCTCCAAGACGTACCCGTTTTCTCCCCCAAAACAGGACATTTTCTCCCAGAAAGACCAGTTTTCTCCCCAGAATCAGGCATCTTCTCCCAAAAATACAAGTTTAGGTGAAAGACGGTCATATTTTTGGGGAGAAAACTGGTATTTCTGGGGGAAAGTGTCAGATTTTCTGGAGAAGACTGGTATTTCTAGTAGAAAATGTCCTGCTTTGGGGAGAAAATTGCTGTTTCAAGGAGAAAATGTCCTATTTCTGGGGAGAAAGCTGGTATTTCTTGGTTAAAATGTTGTATTTTCTGGAGAGAACTGGTCTTTCTGGGAGACAATGTCTCCTTTTTGTGAGAAAACTGGTATTTCTGGGGGAAAATGTCATATTTCTGGGGAGAAAACTGGTCTTTGTGGTAGAAAACGACATATTTTTGGAGAGAAAACAGGTATTTCTTGGGGAAAATGTCATCTTTCTGGGGAGAAAACTGGAATTTCTGGGCGAAAATGTCCCATTTTGGGAGAAAACTGGAATTTCGGGGGGGAAATGTCATATTTCTGGTGAGAAAACTGGTATTTTGGGGGAAAATGTCATATTTTTGGAGAGAAAACTGGTATTTTGGGGGAAAATGTCATATTCCTGGGTAGAAAACTGCTCTTTGTGGGAGAAAAAGTTATATTTCAGGGGAGAAAACTGGTCTTTCTGGGGGAAAATGTCCTATCTCAGCGGAGAAAACAGGTCTTTCCAGGGAAAATGTCAGATTTTCAGGGATAAAACGGGTATTATTGGGAGAAAATGTCCCTTTTTGGTGAGAAAACTGGAATTTATGGGAGAAAATGTCGTATTTCTGGTGAGAAAACTGGTATTTTGGGGGAAAAATGTCATCTTTCTGGGGAGAGAACTGGAATTTATCGGGGAAAAAGTCATATTCCTGGGTAGAAAACTGGTATTTCTGGGAGAAAATGTCCTATTTTCAGGGAGAAAACTGGTGTCTGTGGGAGAAAGTGTCGCATATTGGAGAGAAAACTGGAATTTCTGGGAGAAAATGTATCATTTTGGTGCGAAAACTGTTATTTCTGGGGGGAAAATGTCATATTTCTGTTGATAAAAGTGGTGTTCCTGGGATAAAATGTCCTATTTTCAGGGAGAAAACTGGTATTTCTTAGGGAAAATGTCATATTTCAGGGGAGAAAACTGGAATATCTGGGGGAAAATGTCATATTATTGGAGAGAAAACTGGACTTTCTGAGGGAAAATGTCCTCTTTTCAGGGAGAAAACTGGAATTTCTGGGGGAAAATCTCATATATTGAGGGAAGACTGGTTAGGATTTGGGTCAGGGTCAGGGTCAGGGTCAGGTTTAGATGAAGTGTATGTGCTTCTCCCCTGAAATATGACATTTCCCCCAGAAATTCCAGTTTTCTCCCCAAAATTAGGACATTTTCTCCCCGAAATGCCAGTTTTCTACCAAGAAAATGAAAATTTCTTCCAGGTATACCAGTTTTCTCCCAATAAATGTGACATTTTCTCATAGCAATTCCAGTTCTCTCTCTAAAAATACGACTCATTCTCCCAGAATTGCCAGTTTTCTCCCCAAATTATGACGTTTTCTCCCAGAAATACCACTATTCTCCCCAGATAGATGAGCTTTTCTCCAAGACGTACCCGTTTTCTCCCCCAAAACAGGACATTTTCTCCCAGAAAGACCAGTTTTCTCCCCAGAATCAGGCATCATCGCCAAAAACTACAAGTTTAGGTGAAAAATGTCATAATTTGGGGGAGAAAACTGGTATTTCTAGGGGTAAAAAACTCCCATTTTGGTGAGAAAACAGGTATTTGTTGAAGAAAATGTCATATTTCAGGGGAGAAAACTGGTCTTTCTGGGGGAAAATGTCATATTTTTGGAGAGAAAACTGGTCTTTCTGGGAGAAAATGTCCCATTTTGGTGAGAAAACTGGTATTTGTTGAAGAAAATGTCATATTTCAGGGGAGAAAACTGGTATTTCTGGGTGAAAATGTCCCATTTTGGTGAGAAGAGAGGAATTTCTGGTAGAAAATGTCATATTTCAGGGGAGAAAACTGGTCTTTCTGGGGGAAAATGTCCCATTTTGGTGAGAAGAGAGGAATTTCTGGTAGAAAATGTCCAATTTCTGGGGAGAAACCTGGTATTTGTGGTAGAAAATGACATATTTTTGGAGAGAAAACCTGAATTTCATGGGGAAAATGTCATAATTCTGGGGAGAAAGCTGGTATTTCTGGGAGAACACGTCGCATTTTGGTGAGAAAACTGGTATTTGTTGAAGAAAATGTCATCTTTCTGGGTAGAAAACTGGTCTCTGTGGGAGAAAAAGTCATATTTCAGGGGAGAAAACTGTTATTTCTTGGGGAAAATGTCATATTTCTGGTGAGAAAACTGGTATTTTGGGGGAAAAATGTCATCTTTCTGGGGAGAAAACTGGAATTTATCGGGGAAAAAGTCATATTCCTGGGTAGAAAACTGGTCTTTCTGGGGGAAAATGTCCTATCTCAGCGGAGAAAACAGGTCTTTCCAGGGAAAATGTCAGATTTTCAGGGATAAAACGGGTATTATTGGGAGAAAATGTCCCTTTTTGGTGAGAAAACTGGAATTTATGGGAGAAAATGTCGTATTTCTGGTGAGAAAACTGGTATTTTGGGGGAAAAATGTCATCTTTCTGGGGAGAGAACTGGAATTTATCGGGGAAAAAGTCATATTCCTGGGTAGAAAACTGGTATTTCTGGGAGAAAATGTCCTATTTTCAGGGAGAAAACTGGTGTCTGTGGGAGAAAGTGTCGCATATTGGAGAGAAAACTGGAATTTCTGGGAGACAATGTCCCATTCTGGTGAGAAAACAGTTATTTCTGGGGAAAATGTCATAATTCTGGGGAGGAAACTGGACTTTCGGGGGGAAAATGTCCCATTTTGGTGAGAAAACTGGTATTTGTTGAAGAAAATGATATATTTCAGGGGAGAAAACTGGTCTTTCTGGGCGAAAACGTCCCATTTTGGTGAGAAGAGAGGAATTTCTGGTAGAAAATGTCCAATTTCGGGGGAGAAACCTGGTATTTGTGGTAGAAAATGACATATTTGTGGAGAGAAAACCTGAATTTCTTGGGGAAAATGTCATAGTTCTGGGGAGAAAACTGGTATTTCTGGGTGAAAATGTCATATTTTCAGGGAGAAAACTGGAATTTCTGGGGGAAAATCTCATATATTGAGGGAAAACTGGTTAGGATTTGGGTCAGGGTCAGGGTCAGGGTCAGGGTCAGGGTTAGGGTTAGGGTTAGAGGAAGTGTATGTGCTTCTCCCCTGAAATAGGACATTTTCCCCCAGAAATTCCAGTTTTCTCCCCAAAATTATGACATTTTCTCCCCGAAATGCCAGTTTTCTACCAAGAAAATGAAAATTGCTTCCAGGTATACCAGTTTTCTCCCAAGAAATGTGACATTTTCTCAGACCAATTCCTGTTCTCTCTCCAAAAATACGACTCATTCTCCCAGAATTGCCAGTTTTCTCCCCCAATTATGACGTTTTCTCCCAGAAATGCCACTATTCTCCCCAGATAGATGAGCTTTTCTCCAAGACGTACCCGTTTTCTCCCCCAAAACAGGACATTTTCTCCCAGAAAGACCAGTTTTCTCCCCAGAATCAGGCATCTTCTCCCAAAAATACAAGTTTAGGTGAAAGACGGTCATATTTTTGGGGAGAAAACTGGTATTTCTGGGGGAAAGTGTCAGATTTTCTGGAGAAGACTGGTATTTCTAGTAGAAAATGTCCTGCTTTGGGGAGAAAATTGCTGTTTCAAGGAGAAAATGTCCTATTTCTGGGGAGAAAGCTGGTATTTCTTGGTTAAAATGTTGTATTTTCTGGAGAGAACTGGTCTTTCTGGGAGACAATGTCTCCTTTTTGTGAGAAAACTGGTATTTCTGGGGGAAAATGTCATATTTCTGGGGAGAAAACTGGTCTTTGTGGTAGAAAACGACATATTTTTGGAGAGAAAACAGGTATTTCTTGGGGAAAATGTCATCTTTCTGGGGAGAAAACTGGAATTTCTGGGCGAAAATGTCCCATTTTGGGAGAAAACTGGAATTTCGGGGGGGAAATGTCATATTTCTGGTGAGAAAACTGGTATTTTGGGGGAAAATGTCATATTTTTGGAGAGAAAACTGGTATTTTGGGGGAAAATGTCATATTCCTGGGTAGAAAACTGCTCTTTGTGGGAGAAAAAGTTATATTTCAGGGGAGAAAACTGGTCTTTCTGGGGGAAAATGTCCTATCTCAGCGGAGAAAACAGGTCTTTCCAGGGAAAATGTCAGATTTTCAGGGATAAAACGGGTATTATTGGGAGAAAATGTCCCTTTTTGGTGAGAAAACTGGAATTTATGGGAGAAAATGTCGTATTTCTGGTGAGAAAACTGGTATTTTGGGGGAAAAATGTCATCTTTCTGGGGAGAGAACTGGAATTTATCGGGGAAAAAGTCATATTCCTGGGTAGAAAACTGGTATTTCTGGGAGAAAATGTCCTATTTTCAGGGAGAAAACTGGTGTCTGTGGGAGAAAGTGTCGCATATTGGAGAGAAAACTGGAATTTCTGGGAGAAAATGTATCATTTTGGTGCGAAAACTGTTATTTCTGGGGGAAAAATGTCATATTTCTGTTGATAAAAGTGGTGTTCCTGGGATAAAATGTCCTATTTTCAGGGAGAAAACTGGTATTTCTTAGGGAAAATGTCATATTTCAGGGGAGAAAACTGGAATATCTGGGGGAAAATGTCATATTATTGGAGAGAAAACTGGACTTTCTGAGGGAAAATGTCCTCTTTTCAGGGAGAAAACTGGAATTTCTGGGGGAAAATCTCATATATTGAGGGAAGACTGGTTAGGATTTGGGTCAGGGTCAGGGTCAGGGTCAGGTTTAGATGAAGTGTATGTGCTTCTCCCCTGAAATATGACATTTCCCCCAGAAATTCCAGTTTTCTCCCCAAAATTAGGACATTTTCTCCCCGAAATGCCAGTTTTCTACCAAGAACATGAAAATTGCTTCCAGGTATACCAGTTTTCTCCCAATAAATATGACATTTTCTCATACCAATTCCAGTTCTCTCTCTAAAAATACGACCTATTCTCCCAGAATTGCCAGTTTTCTCCCCAAATTATGACGTTTTCTCCCAGAAATACCAGCATTCTCCCCAGATAGATGAGCTTTTCTCCAAGACGTACCCGTTTTCTCCCCCAAAACGGGACATTTTCTCCCAGAAAGACCAGTTTTCTCCCCAGAATCAGGCATCATTGCCAAAAACTACAAGTTTAGGTGAAAAATGTCATAATTTTGGGGAGAAAACTGGTATTTCTAGGGGTAAAAAACTCCCATTTTGGTGAGAAAACAGGTATTTGTTGAAGAAAATGTCATATTTCTGGGGAGAAAACTGGTCTTTCTGGGGGAAAATGTCATATTTTTGGAGAGAAAACTGGTCTTTCTGGGAGAAAATGTCCCATTTTGGTGAGAAAACTGGTATTTGTTGAAGAAAATGTCATATTTCAGGGGAGAAAACTGGTATTTCTGGGTGAAAATGTCCCATTTTGGTGAGAAGAGAGGAATTTCAGGTAGAAAATGTCATATTTCAGGGGAGAAAACTGGTCTTTCTGGGGGAAAATGTCCCATTTTGGTGAGAAGAGAGGAATTTCTGGTAGAAAATGTCCAATTTCTGGGGAGAAACCTGGTATTTGTGGTAGAAAATGACATATTTTTGGAGAGAAAACGTGACTTTCTTGGGGAAAATGTCATAATTCTGGGGAGAAAACTGGTATTTCTGGGTGAAAATGTCCCATTTTGGTGAGAAAACTGGTATTTGTTGAAGAAAATGTCATATTTCAGGGGAGAAAACTGGTATTTCTGGGCGAAAATGTCCAATTTTGGGAGAAAACTGGAATTTCTGGGGGAAAATGTCACGTTTCTGGTGAGAAAACTGGTATTTTGGGGGGGAAATGTCATATTTTTTGGAAGAAAACAGGTCTTCCTGGCAGAAAATGTCATATTCCTGGGTAGAAAACAGATATTTCTGGGAGAAAATGTCATCTTTTCACGGAGAAATCTGTTATTTCTTGGAAAAAATGTCATATTTTTGGTGAGAAAACTGGAATTTCTGGGGGAAAATGTCATATTCCTGGGTAGAAAACTGGTATTTCTGGGGGAAAATGTCATATTCCTGGGTAGAAAACTGGTATTTCTGGGGGAAAATGTCATGTTTTCAGGGAGAAAATTGGTATCTGTGAGAGAAGGTGTCGCATATTGGAGAGAAAACTGGAATTTCTGGGAGAAAATGTATCATTTTGGTGCGAAAACTGATCTTTCTGGGGGAAAAATGTCATATTTCTGTTGATAAAAGTGGTGTTCCTGGGATAAAATGTCCTATTTTCAGGGAGAAAACTGGTATTTCTTAGGGAAAATGTCATATTTCAGGGGAGAAAACTGGAATATCTGGGGGAAAATGTCATATTATTGGAGAGAAAACTGGACTTTCTGAGGGAAAATGTCCTCTTTTCAGGGAGAAAACTGGAATTTCTGGGGGAAAATCTCATATATTGAGGGAAGACTGGTTAGGATTTGGGTCAGGGTCAGGGTCAGGGTCAGGTTTAGATGAAGTGTATGTGCTTCTCCCCTGAAATATGACATTTCCCCCAGAAATTCCAGTTTTCTCCCCAAAATTAGGACATTTTCTCCCCGAAATGCCAGTTGTCCACCAAGAACATGAACATTTCTTCCAGGTATACCAGTTTTCTCCCAAGAAATGTGACATTTTCTCCTAGCAATTCCAGTTCTCTCTCTAAAAATACGACTTATTCTCCCAGAATTGCCAGTTTTCTCCCCAAATTATGACGTTTTCTCCCAGAAATGCCACTATTCTCCCCAGATAGATGAGCTTTTCTCCAATACGTACCCGTTTTCTCCCCCAAAACAGGACATTTTCTCCCAGAAAGACCAGTTTTCTCCCCAGAATCAGGCATCATTGCCAAAAACTACAAGTTTAGGTGAAAAATGTCATGATTTTGGGGAGAAAACTGGTATTTCTAGGGGTAAAAAACTCCCATTTTGGTGAGAAAACAGGTATTTGTTGAAGAAAATGTCATATTTCTGGGGAGAAAACTGGTCTTTCTGGGGGAAAATGTCCCATTTTGGTGAGAAGAGAGGAATTTCTGGTAGAAAATGTCCAATATCTGCGGAGAAATCTGGTATTTGTGGGTGAAAATGACATATTTTTGGAGAGAAAACCGGAATTTCTTGGGGAAAATGTCATAATTCTGGGGAGAAAACTGGTATTTCTGGGTGAAAAAGTCACATTTCTGGGGAGAAAACTGGATTTTCTTGGGGAAAATGTCATATTCATGGGTAGAAAACAGTTATTTCTGGGAGAAAATGTCATATTTTCAGGGAGAAATCTGTTATTTCTGGGAGAAAATGTCCCATTTTGGTGGGAAAACTGTTATTTCTGGGGGAAAATGTCATCTTTCTGGGTAGAAAACTGGTATTTTGGGGAAAAATGTCATCTTTCCGGGGAGAAAACTGGAATTTATCAGGGAAAATGTCATATTCCTGGGTAGAAAACTGGTATTTCTGGGAGAAAATGGCATATTTTCAGGGAGAAAACTGGTATCTGTGGGAGAAGGTGTCGCATATTGGAGAGAAAACTGGAATTTCTGGGAGACAGTGTCCCATTTTGGTGAGAAAACAGTTATTTCTGGGGAAAATGTCATAATTCTGGGGAGGAAACTGGAATTTCGGGGGGAAAATTTCCCATTTTGGTGAGAAAACTGGTCTTTGTTGAAGAAAATGACATATTTCAGGGGAGAAAACTGGTATTTCTGGGAGAAAATGTCCCATTTTGGTGAGAAACCTCGTATTTGTTCAAGAAAATGTCATAATTCTGGGGAGAAAATTGGTCTTTCTGGGCGAAAATGTCCCATTTTGGTGAGAAGAGAGGAATTTCTGGTAGAAAATGTCCAATTTCTGGGGAGAAACCTGGTATTTGCGGTAGAAAATGACATATTTTTGGAGAGAAAACCTGAATTTCTTGGGGAAAATGTCATAATTCTGGGGAGAAAACTGGTATTTCTGGGTGAAAATGTCATATTTTCAGGGAGAAAACTGGAATTTCTGGGGGAAAATCTCATATATTGAGGGAAAACTGGTTAGGATTTGGGTCAGGGTCAGGGTCAGGGTCAGGGTTCGGGTTAGGGTTAGGGTTAGAGGAAGTGTATGTGCTTCTCCCCTGAAATAGGACATTTTCCCCCAGAAATTCCAGTTTTCTCCCCAAAATTATGACATTTTCTCCCCGAAATGCCAGTTTTCTGCCAAGAAAATGAAAATTTCTTCCAGGTATACCAGTTTTCTCCCAAGAAATGTGACATTTTCTCATACCAATTCCAGTTCTCTCTCTAAAAATACGACTTATTCTCCCAGAATTGCCAGTTTTCTCCCCCAATTATGACGTTTTCTCCCAGAACTACCAGCATTCTCCCCAGATAGATGAGCTTTTCTCCAAGACGTACCCGTTTTCTCCCCCAAAACAGGACATTTTCTCCCAGAAAGACCAGTTTTCTCCCCAGAATCAGGCATCTTCTCCCAAAAATACAAGTTGAGGTGAAAAACGGTCATATTTTTGGGGAGAAAACTGGTATTTCTGGGGGAAAGTGTCAGATTTTCTGGAGAAGACTGGTATTTCTAGTAGAAAATGTCCTGCTTTGGGGAGAAAATTGCTGTTTCAAGGGAAAAATGTCCTATTTATGGGGAGAAACCTGGTATTTGTAGAAGAAAATGACATTTTTGGAGAGAAAACCTGAATTTCTTGGGGAAAATGTCATAATTCTGGGGAGAAAACTGGAATTTCTGGGAGAAAATGTCCCATTTTGGTGAGAAAACTGGTATTTGTTGAAGAAAATGTCATATTTCTGGGGAGAAAACTGGTCTTTCTGGGTGAAAACGCCCCATTTTGGTGAGAAGAGAGGAATTTCTGGTAGAAAATGTCCAATATCTGCGGAGAAACCTGGTATTTGTGGGTGAAAATGACATATTTTTGGAGAGAAAACGTGACTTTCTTGGGGAAAATGTCATAATTCTGGGGAGAAAACTGTTATTTCTGGGGGAAAATGTCATATTTCTGGTGAGAAAACTGGTTTTGTGGGAGAAAAAGTCATCTCTCTGGGGAGAAACCTGGTATTTCTTGGGGGAAACGTCTTATTCCTGGGTAGAAAACAGTTATTTCTGGGAGAAAATGTCATATTTTCAGGGAGAAATCTGTTATCTCTGGGAGAAAATGTCCTATTTTCGTGAGAAAACTGGTATTTCTGGGGGAAAATGTCATATTTCTGGTGAGAAAACTGGTACTTCTGGGGAAAAATGTCATCTTTCTGGGGAGAAAACTGGAATTTATCGGGGAAAATGTCATATTCCTGGGTAGAAAACTGGTATTTCTGGGCGAAAACGTCCCATTTTGGTAAGAAAACAGGTATTTGTTGAAGAAAATGTCATATTCCAGGGGAGAAAACTGGACTTTCTGTGGGAAAATGTCCCATTTTGGGAGAAAACTGGCATTTTGGGAGAAAATCTCATATTTCTGGTGAGAAAACTGGTCTTTCTGGGGGAAAATGTCCCATTTTGGTGAGAAGAGAGGAATTTCTGGTAGAAAATGTTTAATTTCTGGGGAGAAACCTGGTATTTGTGGTAGAAAATGACATATTTTTGGAGGGAAAACCTGAATTTCTTGGAGAAAATGTCATAATTCTGGGGAGAAAACTGGTATTTCTGGATGAAAACGTCGCATTTTGGGAGAAAACTGGTATTTGTTGAAGAAAATGTCATATTTCAGGGGAGAAAACAGGTCTTTCTGGGGGAAAATGTCATATTTTTGGAGAGAAAACTGGTATTTCTGGGCGAAAATGTCCCATTTTGGTGAGAAAACTGGTATTTGTTGAAGAAAATGTCATATTTCAGGGGAGAAAACTGGTCTTTCTGGACGAAAACGTCCCATTTTGGTGAGAAGAGAGGAATTTCTGGTAGAAAATGTCCAATTTCTGGGGAGAAACCTGGTATTTGTGGTAGAAAATGACATATTTTTGGAGAGAAAACCTGAATTTCTTGGGGAAAATGTCATAATTCTGGGGAGAAAACTGGTATTTCTGGGAGAAAACGTCGCATTTTGGTGAGAAAACTGGTATTTGTTGAAGAAAATGTCATCTTTCTGGGTAGAAAACTGGTCTCTGTGGGAGAAAAAGTCATATTTCAGGGGAGAAAACTGGTATTTCTTGGGGAAAATGTCATATTTTCAGGGAGAAATCTGTTATTTCTGGGGGAAAATGTCCCATTTTGGTGAGAAAACCTGAATTTCTTGGGGCAAATGTCATATTTCTGGTGAGAAAACTGGTATTTTGGGGGAAAAATGTCATCTTTCTGGGGAGAAAACTGGATTTTCTTGGGGAAAACGTCATATTCCTGGGTAGAAAACTGGTATTTCTGGGAGAAAATGTCATATTTTTGGAGAGAAAACTGGAATTTCGGGGGGAAAATGTCTTATTTCAGGGGAGAAAACTGGTCTTTCTGGGGAAAATGTCTCATTTCAGGGGATAACACTGTTATTTCAGGGAGAAAATGTCATATTTTTGGAGAGAAACCTGGTATTTCTGCGGGAAAATGTCCCATTTTGGTGAGAAAACTGATCTTTCTGGGGGAAAATGTCCCATTTTGGTGGGAAAACTGTTATTTCTGGGGCAAAATGTCAGAATTATGAGGAGAAAACTGGTCTTTCTGGGGAGAAAACTGGTCTTTCTGGGATCTCAAGTCATATTTTTGGTGAGAAAATTGAAATTTCTTGGGGAAAATGTCATCTTTCTGGGGAGAGAAGTGGAATTTCTGCGGAAGACGTCATATTTCTGGGGAGAAAACTTGTATTTCTGGGAGAAAATATCATATTTCTGACGATAAAAGTGGTATTTCTGGGATAAAATGTCCTATTTTCAGGGAGAAAACTGGTATTTCTTGGGGAAAATGTCATATTTCAGGGGAGAAAACTGGAATATCTGGGGGAAAATGTCATATTATTGGGGAGAAACTGGAATTTCTGGGGTAAATGTCCTATTTCCAGGGAGAAAACTGGAATTTCTGGGGGAAAATCCCATATATTGAGGGAAGACTGGTTAGGATTTGGGTCAGGGTCAGGGTCAGGGTCAGGGTTAGGGTTAGGGTTAGGGTTAGATGAAGTGTATGTGCTTCTCCCCTGAAAGATGACATTTTCCCCCAGAAATTCCAGTTTTCTCCCCAAAATTAGGACATTTTCTCCCAGAAAGACCAGTTTTCTCCAGAAAGACCAGTTTTCTCCAGAAAATAGGACATTTTCTCCCCAAAATGCCAGTTTTCTACCAAGAACATGAACATTTCTTCCAGGTATACCAGTTTTCTCCCAATAAATATGACATTTTCTCAGACCAATTCCAGTTCTCTCTCCAAAAATACGACTTAATCTCCCAGAATTGCCAGTTTTCTCCCCAAATTATGACGTTTTCTCCCAGAAATGACACTATTCTCCCCAGATAGATGAGCTTTTCTCCAATACGTACCCGTTTTCTCCCCCAAAACAGGACATTTTCTCCCAGAAAGACCAGTTTTCTCCCCAGAATCAGGCATCTTCTCCCAAAAATACAAGTTTAGGTGAAAGACGGTCATATTTTTGGGGAGAAAACTGGTATTTCTGGGGGAAAGTGTCAGATTTTCTGGAGAAGACTGGTATTTCTAGTAGAAAATGTCCTGTTTGGGGGAGAAAATTGCTGTTTCAAGGAGAAAATGTCCTATTTCTGGGGAGAAAGCTGGTATTTCTTGGTTAAAATGTTGTATTTTCTGGAGAGAACTGGTATTTCTGGGAGACAATGTCTCCTTTTTGTGAGAAAACTGGTATTTCTGGGGGAAAATGTCATATTTCTGGGGAGAAAACTGGTCTTTGTGGTAGAAAATGACATATTTTTGGAGAGAAAAATGGTATTTCTTGGGGAAAATGTCATCTTTCTGGGGAGAAAACTGTAATTTCTGGGTGAAAATGTCCCATTTTGGGAGAAAACTGGAATTTCGGGGGGGAAATGTCATATTTCTGGTGAGAAAACTGGTATTTTGGGGGAAAATGTCATATTTTTGGAGAGAAAACTGGTTTATGTGGGAGAAAATGTCATATTTCAGGGGAGAAAACCTGAATTTCTTGGGGAAAATGTCATATTTTTGGTGAGAAAACTGGTATTTTGGGGGAAAATGTCATATTTTTGGAGAGAAAACTGGTATTTTGGGGGAAAATGTCATATTCCTGGGTAGAAAACTGCTCTTTGTGGGAGAAAAAGTTATATTTCAGGGGAGAAAACTGGTCTTTCTGGGGGAAAATGTCCTATCTCAGCGGAGAAAACAGGTCTTTCCAGGGAAAATGTCAGATTTTCAGGGATAAAACGGGTATTATTGGGAGAAAATGTCCCTTTTTGGTGAGAAAACTGGAATTTATGGGAGAAAATGTCGTATTTCTGGTGAGAAAACTGGTATTTTGGGGGAAAAATGTCATCTTTCTGGGGAGAGAACTGGAATTTATCGGGGAAAAAGTCATATTCCTGGGTAGAAAACTGGTATTTCTGGGAGAAAATGTCCTATTTTCAGGGAGAAAACTGGTGTCTGTGGGAGAAAGTGTCGCATATTGGAGAGAAAACTGGAATTTCTGGGAGAAAATGTATCATTTTGGTGCGAAAACTGTTATTTCTGGGGGAAAAATGTCATATTTCTGTTGATAAAAGTGGTGTTCCTGGGATAAAATGTCCTATTTTCAGGGAGAAAACTGGTATTTCTTAGGGAAAATGTCATATTTCAGGGGAGAAAACTGGAATATCTGGGGGAAAATGTCATATTATTGGAGAGAAAACTGGACTTTCTGAGGGAAAATGTCCTATTTTCAGGGAGAAAACTGGAATTTCTGGGGGAAAATCTCATATATTGAGGGAAGACTGGTTAGGATTTGGTTCAGGGTCAGGGTCAGGGTCAGGTTTAGATGAAGTGTATGTGCTTCTCCCCTGAAATATGACATTTCCCCCAGAAATTCCAGTTTTCTCCCCAAAATTATGACATTTTCTCCCCGAAATGCCAGTTTTCTACCAAGAACATGAAAATTGCTTCCAGGTATACCAGTTTTCTCCCAATACATGTGACATTTTCTCAGACCAATTCCAGTTCTCTCGCTAAAAATACGACTCATTCTCCCAGAATTGCCAGTTTTCTCCCCCAATTATGACGTTTTCTCCCAGAAATACCAGCATTCTCCCCAGATAGATGAGCTTTTCTCCAAGACGTACCCGTTTTCTCCCCCAAAACAGGACATTTTCTCCCAGAAAGACCAGTTTTCTCCCCAGAATCAGGCATCATAGCCAAAAACTACAAGTTGAGGTGAAAAATGTCATAATTTTGGGGAGAAAACCGGTATTTCTGGGAGAAAATGTCATATTTTCAGGGAGAAAACAGGTCTTTCTGGGGGAAAATGTCTTATTTCCCGGGATAACAGTGTTATTTCAGGGAGAAAATGTCATATTTTTGGAGAGAAAACTGGTATTTCTGGGGTAAAAAGTCTCATTTTGGTGAGAAAACTGATCTTTCTGGGGGAAAATGTCCCATTTTGGTGGGAAAACTGGAATTTCTGGGGGAAAATGTCCCATTTTGGTGAGAAAACTGGTATTTCTGGGAGAAAAAGTCATATTTCAGGGGAGAAGACTTGTATTTCCGGGCGAACACGTCCCATTTTGGGAGAAAACTGGTATTTGTTGAAGAAAATGTCATATTTCAAGGGAGAAAACTGGTATTTCTGGGGGAAAATGTCCCATTTTGGTGAGAAGAGAGGAATTTCTGGTAGAAAATGTGCTATTTCTGGGGAGAAACCTGGTATTTGTGGTAGAAAATGCCATATTTTCGGAGAGAAAACCTGAGTTTCTGGGGGAAAATGTCATAATTCTGGGGAGAAAACTGGGATTTCTGAGGGAAAATGTCCAATTTTGGGAGAAAACTGGAATTTCTGGTGGAAAATGTCATATTTCCGGTGAGAAAAGTTGTATTTCTGGGAGAAAATGTCATCTTTCTGGGGAGAAAACCGGAATTTCGGGGGGAAAATGTCATAATTCTGGGGAGAAAACTGGAATTTCCGGGAGACAATGTCATATTTTCAGGGAGAAAACTGTAATTTCTGGTGGAAAATGTCTTATTTCAGGGGATAACACTGTTATTACCGGGAGAAAATGTCATATTTTTGGAGAGAAAACCGGTATTTCTGGGGTAAAATGTCCCATTTTGGAGAGAAAACTGATCTTTCTGGGGGAAAATGTCCCATTTTGGTGGGAAAACTGGTATTTGTTGAAGAAAATGTCATAATTCTGGGGAGAAAACTGGTATTTCTGGGCGAAAATGTCCCATTTTGGTGAGAAGAGAAGAATTTCTGGTAGAAAATGTCATATTTCTGGGGAGAAAGCTGATATTTCTGGTAGAAAATGACATATTTTCGGTTAGAAAACCTGAATTTCTTGGGGAAAATGTCATAGTTCTGGGGAGAAAACTGGAATTTCTGGGAGAAAATGTCCCATTTTGGGAGAAAACTGGTATTTTTGGTGGAAAATGTCATATTTCTGGGGAGAAAACTGGTATTTCTGGGAGAAAATGTCATATTCCTGGGGAGAAAAGTGGTGTTTCTGGGGGAAAATGTCATATTTTCAGGGAGAATTCTGTTATTTCTAGGGGAAAATGTCTTATTTCAGGGGATAACACTGTTATTTCTGGGAGAAAATGTCGTATTTTTGGAGAGAAAGCTGGTATTTCTGGAGAAAATGTCATATTTCTGGTGAGAAAACTGGTATTTCTGGGATCTAACGTCATATTTTTGGTGAGAAAACTGAAATTTCTGGGGGAAAATGTCATATTTCAGGGGAGAAAACTGGTATCTGTGGGAGAAAGTGCCGCATATTGGAGAGAAAACTGGGATTTCTGGTAGAAAATGTATCATTTTGGTGCGAAAACTGGAATTTCTGGGAGACAATGTCTCATTTTGGTGAGAAAACAGTTATTTCTGGGGAAAATGTCATATTTCTGGGGAGAAAACTGGTATTTCTGGGGGAAACTGTCAGATTTTCTGGAGAAGACTGGTATTTCTAGTAGAAAATGTCATGCTTAGGGGAGAAAATTGCTGTTTCAAGGAGAAAATGTCCTATTTCTGGGGAGAAAGCTGGTATTTCTTGGTTAAAATGTTGTATTTTCTGGAGAGAACTGGTATTTCTGGGAGACAATGTCTCATTTTGGTGAGAAAACTGGTCTTTCTGGGGGAAAATGTCCTATTTTTGGAGAGAAAACTGGTCATTGTGGGAGAAGAAGTCATATTTCTGGGGAGAAAACTGGAATTTCTTGGGGAAAATGTCGTATTTCAGGGGAGAAAACAGTTATTTCTGGGAGAAAATGTCATATTTTCAGGGAGAAATCTGTTTTGGGGGGGAAAATGTCCCATTTTGGTGAGAAAACTGGTATTTTTGGTGGAAAATGTCATATTTCTGGGGAGAAAAATGGTCTTTCTGGGGGAAAATGTCCCATTTTGGTGGGAAACCTGGTATTTGTTGAAGAAAATGTCATATTTTTGGAGAGAAATCTGATTTTTCTGGGGGAAAATGTCCCGTTTTGGTGAGAAAACTGGTATTTGTTGAAGAAAATGTCATATTTCACGGGAGAAAACTGGTATTTCTTGGGGAAAATGTCTTATTTCTGGGGATAACACTGTTATTTCTGGGAGAAAATGTCATATTTTTGGAGAGAAAACTGGTCTTTCTGGGAGAAAATGTCCCATTTTGGTGAGAAAACTGGTATTTGTTGAAGAAAATGTCATATTTCAGGGGAGAAAACTGGTATTTCTGGGATAGAACGTCATATTTTTGGTGAGAAAATTGAAAATTCTTGGGGGAAAATGTCTTATTTCTGGGGATAACACTGTTATTTCTGTTGGAAAATGTCCAATTTCTGGGGAGAAAACTGGTCTTTCTTGGGGAAAATGTCCCATTTTGGTGAGAAAACTGGTATTTGTTGAAGAAAATGTCATATTTCAGGGGAGAAAACTGGTATTTCTGAGCGAAAATGTCCAATTTTGGGAGAAAACTGGAATTTCTGGGGGAAAATGTCATGTTTCTGGTGAGAAAACTGGTATTTTGGGGGGGAAATGTCATATTTTTTGGAAGAAAACTGGTCTTCCTGGCAGAAAATGTCATATTCCTGGGTAGAAAACAGATATTTCTGGGAGAAAATGTCATATTTTCAGGGAGAAATCTGTTATTTCTTGGAAAAAATGTCATATTTTTGGTGAGAAAACCTGAATTTCTGGGGGAAAATGTCATCTTTCTGGGGAGAAAACTGGAATTTATCGGGGAAAATGTCATATTCCTGGGTAGAAAACTGGTATTTCTGGGAGAAAATGTCATATTTTCAGGGAGAAAACTGGTGTCTGTGGGAGAAAGTGTCGCATATTGGAGAGAAAACTGGAATTTCTGGGAGAAAATGTATCATTTTGGTGCGAAAACTGTTATTTCTGGGGGAAAAATGTCATATTTCTGTTGATAAAAGTGGTGTTCCTGGGATAAAATGTCCTATTTTCAGGGAGAAAACTGGTATTTCTTGGGGAAAATGTCATATTTCAGGGGAGAAAACTGGAATATCTGGGGGAAAATGTCATATTATTGGAGAGAAAACTGGACTTTCTGAGGGAAAATGTCCTATTTTCAGGGAGAAAACTGGAATTTCTGGGGGAAAATCTCATATATTGAGGGAAGACTGGTTAGGATTTGGTTCAGGGTCCGGGTCAGGGTCAGGGTCAGGTTTAGATGAAGTGTATGTGCTTCTCCCCTGAAATATGACATTTCCCCCAGAAATTCCAGTTTTCTCCCCAAAATTATGACATTTTCTCCCCGAAATGCCAGTTTTCTACCAAGAAAATGAAAATTGCTTCCAGGTATACCAGTTTTCTCCCAATACATGTGACATTTTCTCAGACCAATTCCAGTTCTCTCGCTAAAAATACGACTCATTCTCCCAGAATTGCCAGTTTTCTCCCCCAATTATGACGTTTTCTCCCAGAAATACCAGCATTCTCCCCAGATAGATGAGCTTTTCTCCAAGACGTACCCGTTTTCTCCCCCAAAACAGGATATTTTCTCCCAGAAAGACCAGTTTTCTCCCCAGAATCAGGCATCATCGCCAAAAACTACAAGTTGAGGTGAAAAATGTCATAATTTTGGGGAGAAAACCGGTATTTCTGGGAGAAAATGTCATATTTTCAGGGAGAAAACAGGTCTTTCTGGGGGAAAATGTCTTATTTCCCGGGATAACAGTGTTATTTCAGGGAGAAAATGTCATATTTTTGGAGAGAAAACTGGTATTTCTGGGGTAAAAAGTCTCATTTTGGTGAGAAAACTGATCTTTCTGGGGGAAAATGTCCCATTTTGGTGGGAAAACTGGAATTTCTGGGGGAAAATGTCCCATTTTGGTGAGAAAACTGGTATTTCTGGGAGAAAAAGTCATATTTCAGGGGAGAAGACTTGTATTTCCGGGCGAACACGTCCCATTTTGGGAGAAAACTGGTATTTGTTGAAGAAAATGTCATATTTCAAGGGAGAAAACTGGTATTTCTGGGGGAAAATGTCCCATTTTGGTGAGAAGAGAGGAATTTCTGGTAGAAAATGTGCTATTTCTGGGGAGAAACCTGGTATTTGTGGTAGAAAATGCCATATTTTCGGAGAGAAAACCTGAGTTTCTGGGGGAAAATGTCATAATTCTGGGGAGAAAACTGGGATTTCTGAGGGAAAATGTCCAATTTTGGGAGAAAACTGGAATTTCTGGGGGAAAATGTCATATTTCCGGTGAGAAAAGTTGTATTTCTGGGAGAAAATGTCATCTTTCTGGGGAGAAAACCGGAATTTCGGGGGGAAAATGTCATATTCCTGGGTAGAAAACTGGTATTTCCGGGAGACAATGTCATATTTTCAGGGAGAAAACTGTAATTTCTGGTGGAAAATGTCTTATTTCAGGGGATAACACTGTTATTACCGGGAGAAAATGTCATATTTTTGGAGAGAAAACCGGTATTTCTGGGAGAAAATGTCCCATTTTGGAGAGAAAACTGATCTTTCTGGGGGAAAATGTCCCATTTTGGTGGGAAAACTGGTATTTGTTGAAGAAAATGTCATAATTCTGGGGAGAAAACTGGTATTTCTGGGCGAAAATGTCCCATTTTGTTGAGAAGAGAAGAATTTCTGGTAGAAAATGTCATATTTCTGGGGAGAAAGCTGATATTTCTGGTAGAAAATGACATATTTTCGGTTAGAAAACCTGAATTTCTTGGGGAAAATGTCATAGTTCTGGGGAGAAAACTGGAATTTCTGGGAGAAAATGTCCCATTTGGGGAGAAAACTGGTATTTTTGGTGGAAAATGTCATATTTCTGGGGAGAAAACTGGTATTTCTGGGAGAAAATGTCATATTCCTGGGGAGAAAAGTGGTGTTTCTGGGGGAAAATGTCATATTTTCAGGGAGAATTCTGTTATTTCTAGGGGAAAATGTCTTATTTCAGGGGATAACACTGTTATTTCTGGGAGAAAATGTCGTATTTTTGGAGAGAAAGCTGGTATTTCTGGAGAAAATGTCATATTTCTGGTGAGAAAACTGGTATTTCTGGGATCTAACGTCATATTTTTGGTGAGAAAACTGAAATTTCTGGGGGAAAATGTCATATTTCAGGGGAGAAAACTGGTATCTGTGGGAGAAAGTGCCGCATATTGGAGAGAAAACTGGGATTTCTGGTAGAAAATGTATCATTTTGGTGCGAAAACTGGAATTTCTGGGAGACAATGTCTCATTTTGGTGAGAAAACAGTTATTTCTGGGGAAAATGTCATATTTCTGGGGAGAAAACTGGTATTTCTGGGGGAAACTGTCAGATTTTCTGGAGAAGACTGGTATTTCTAGTAGAAAATGTCATGCTTAGGGGAGAAAATTGCTGTTTCAAGGAGAAAATGTCATATTTCTGGGGAGAAAGCTGGTATTTCTTGGTTAAAATGTTGTATTTTCTGGAGAGAACTGGTATTTCTGGGAGACAATGTCTCCTTTTTGTGAGAAAACTGGTCTTTCTGGGGGAAAATGTCCTATTTTCGGAGAGAAAACTGGTCTTTGTGGGAGAAGAAGTCATATTTCTGGGGAGAAAACTGGAATTTCTTGGGGAAAATGTCGTATTTCAGGGGAGAAAACAGTTATTTCTGGGAGAAAATGTCATATTTTCAGGGAGAAATCTGTTTTTGGGGGGAAAATGTCCCATTTTGGTGAGAAGAGAGGAATTTCTGGTAGAAAATGTCTTATTTCTGGGGATAACACTTTTATTTCTGGGAGAAAATGTCATATTTTTGGAGAGAAAACTGGTCTTTCTGGGAGAAAATGTCCCATTTTGGTGAGAAAACTGGTATTTGTTGAAGAAAATGTCATATTTCAGGGGAGAAAACTGGTATTTCTGGGATAGAACGTCATATTTTTGGTGAGAAAATTGAAAATTCTTGGGGGAAAATGTCTTATTTCTGGGGATAACACTGTTATTTCTGTTGGAAAATGTCCAATTTCTTGGGAGAAAACTGGTCTTTCTTGGGGAAAATGTCCCATTTTGGTGAGAAAACTGGTATTTGTTGAAGAAAATGTCATATTTCAGGGGAGAAAACTGGTATTTCTGAGCGAAAATGTCCAATTTTGGGAGAAAACTGGAATTTCTGGGGGAAAATGTCATGTTTCTGGTGAGAAAACTGGTATTTTGGGGGGGAAATGTCATATTTTTTGGAAGAAAACTGGTCTTCCTGGCAGAAAATGTCATATTCCTGGGTAGAAAACAGATATTTCTGGGAGAAAATGTCATATTTTCAGGGAGAAATCTGTTATTTCTTGGAAAAAATGTCATATTTTTGGTGAGAAAACCTGAATTTCTGGGGGAAAATGTCATCTTTCTGGGGAGAAAACTGGAATTTATCGGGGAAAATGTCATATTCCTGGGTAGAAAACTGGTATTTCTGGGAGAAAATGTCATATTTTCAGGGAGAAAACTGGTGTCTGTGGGAGAAAGTGTCGCATATTGGAGAGAAAACTGGAATTTCTGGGAGAAAATGTATCATTTTGGTGCGAAAACTGTTATTTCTGGGGGAAAAATGTCATATTTCTGTTGATAAAAGTGGTGTTCCTGGGATAAAATGTCCTATTTTCAGGGAGAAAACTGGTATTTCTTGGGGAAAATGTCATATTTCAGGGGAGAAAACTGGAATATCTGGGGGAAAATGTCATATTATTGGTGAGAAAACTGGACTTTCTGAGGGAAAATGTCCTATTTTCAGGGAGAAAACTGGAATTTCTGGGGGAAAATCTCATATATTGAGGGAAGACTGGTTAGGATTTGGTTCAGGGTCCGGGTCAGGGTCAGGGTCAGGTTTAGATGAAGTGTATGTGCTTCTCCCCTGAAATATGACATTTCCCCCAGAAATTCCAGTTTTCTCCCCAAAATTATGACATTTTCTCCCAGAAAGACCAGTTTTCTCCAGAAAGACCAGTTTTCTCCAGAAAATAGGACATTTTCGCCCCGAAATGCCAGTTTTCTGCCAAGAAAATGAAAATTGCTTCCAGGTATACCAGTTTTCTCCCAATACATGTGACATTTTCTCAGACCAATTCCAGTTCTCTCGCTAAAAATACGACTCATTCTCCCAGAATTGCCAGTTTTCTCCCCCAATTATGACGTTTTCTCCCAGAAATACCAGCATTCTCCCCAGATAGATGAGCTTTTCTCCAAGACGTACCCGTTTTCTCCCCCAAAACAGGACATTTTCTCCCAGAAAGACCAGTTTTCTCCCCAGAATCAGGCATCATCGCCAAAAACTACAAGTTGAGGTGAAAAATGTCATAATTTTGGGGAGAAAACTGGTATTTCTAGGGGTAAAAAACTCCAATTTTGGTGAGAAAACAGGTATTTGTTGAAGAAAATGTCATAATTCTGGGGAGAAAACTGGTCTTTCTGGGTGAAAATGTCCCATTTTGGTGAGAAAACTGGTATTTGTTGAAGAAAATGTCATATTTCAGGGGAGAAAACTGGAATTTCTGGGGGAAAAAGTCCCATTTTGGTGAGAAGAGAGGAATTTCTGGTAGAAAATGTCATATTTCAGGGGAGAAAACTGGAATTTCTGGGGGAAAAAGTCCCATTTTGGTGAGAAGAGAGGAATTTCTGGTAGAAAATGTCCAATTTCTGGGGAGAAACCTGGTATTTGTGGTAGAAAATGACATATTTTTGGAGAGAAAACCTGAATTTCTTGGGGAAAATGTCATAATTCTGGGGAGAAAACTGGTATTTCTGGGTGAAAACGTCGCATTTTGGTGAGAAAACTGGTATTTGTTGAAGAAAATGTCATCTTTCTGGGTAGAAAACTGGTCTCTGTGGGAGAAAAAGTCATATTTCAGGGGAGAAAACTGGTATTTCTTGGGGAAAATGTCATATTTTCAGGGAGAAATCTGTTATTTCTGGGTGAAAATGTCCCATTTTGGTGAGAAAACCTGAATTTCTGGGGGAAAATGTCATCTTTCTGGTGAGAAAACTGGAATTTATCGGGGAAAAAGTCATATTCCTGGGTAGAAAACTGGTATTTCTGGGAGAAAATGTCATATTTTCAGGGAGAAAACTGGTGTCTGTGGGAGAAAGTGTCGCATATTGGAGAGAAAACAGTTATTTCTGGGTAAAATGTCATATTCGTGGGGAGAAAACTGGTCTTTCTGGGGGAAAAAGTCCCATTTTGGTGAGAAGAGAGGAATTTCTGGTAGAAAATGTCCAATTTCTGGGGAGAAACCTGGTATTTGTGGTAGAAAATGGCATATTTTTGGAGGGAAAACCTGAATTTCTTGGGGAAAATGTCATAATTCTGGGGAGAAAACTGGAATTTCTGGGTGAAAATGTCCCATTTTGGGAGAAAACTGGAATTTCTGGGGGAAAATGTCCCATTTTGGTGAGAAAACTCTTATTTCTGGGAGAAAATGTCATATTTCTGATGATAAAAGTGGTATTTCTGGGATAAAATGTCCTATTTTCAGGGAGAAAACTGGTATTTCTGGGGTAAAAAGTCCCATTGTGGTGAGAAAACTGATCTTTCTGGGGGAAAATGTCCCATTTTGGTGGGAAAACTGTTATTTCTGGGGCAAAATGTCAGAATTATGAGGAGAAAACTGGCCTTTCTGGGAGAAAATGTCATATTTCTGGGGAGAAAACTGGTATTTCTGGTGGAAATTGTCATATTTTCAGGGAGAAAACTGGTATTTCTTGGGGAAAATGTCCCATTTTGGTGAGAAAAATGGTATTTTTGGTGGAAAATGTCATCTTTCTGGGGAGAAAAATGGCCTTTCTGGGATATAATGTCGTCTTTCTGGGGAGAAAACTGGACATTCTGGGTGAAAATGTCCCATTTTGGGAGAAAACAGGAATTTCTGGGGGAAAATGTCCTATTTCCAGGGAGAAAACTGGAATTTCTGGGGGAAAATCTCATATATTGAGGGAAAACTGGTTAGGATTTGGGTCAGGGTCAGGGTCAGGGTCAGGGTCAGGGTCAGGGTCAGGATTAGGGTTAGGGTTAGATGAAGTGTATGTGCTTCTCCCCTGAAATATGACATTTTCCCCCAGAAATTCCAGTTTTCTCCCAAAAATTAGGACATTTTCTCCCAGAAAGACCAGTTTTCTCCAGAAAGACCAGTTTTCTCCAGAAAATAGGACATTTTCGCCCCGAAATGCCAGTTTTCTGCCAAGAAAATGAAAATTGCTTCCAGGTATACCAGTTTTCTCCCAATACATGTGACATTTTCTCAGACCAATTCCAGTTCTCTCGCTAAAAATACGACTCATTCTCCCAGAATTGCCAGTTTTCTCCCCCAATTATGACGTTTTCTCCCAGAAATACCAGCATTCTCCCCAGATAGATGAGCTTTTCTCCAAGACGTACCCGTTTTCTCCCCCAAAACAGGACATTTTCTCCCAGAAAGACCAGTTTTCTCCCCAGAATCAGGCATCATCGCCAAAAACTACAAGTTGAGGTGAAAAATGTCATAATTTTGGGGAGAAAACTGGTATTTCTAGGGGTAAAAAACTCCCATTTTGGTGAGAAAACAGGTATTTGTTGAAGAAAATGTCATATTTCTGGGGAGAAAACTGGTCTTTCTGGGCGAAAAAGTCCCATTTTGGTGAGAAGAGAGGAATTTCTGGTAGAAAATGTCATATTTCAGGGGAGAAAACTGGAATTTCTGGGGGAAAAAGTCCCATTTTGGTGAGAAGAGAGGAATTTCTGGTAGAAAATGTCATATTTCAGGGGAGAAATCTGGTCTTTCTGGGCGAAAAAGTCCCATTTTGGTGAGAAGAGAGGAATTTCTGGTAGAAAATGTCCAATTTCTGGGGAGAAACCTGGTATTTGTGGTAGAAAATGACATATTTTTGGAGAGAAAACCTGAATTTCTTGGGGAAAATGTCATAATTCTGGGGAGAAAACTGGTATTTCTGGGTGAAAACGTCGCATTTTGGTGAGAAAACTGGTATTTGTTGAAGAAAATGTCATCTTTCTGGGTAGAAAACTGGTCTCTGTGGGAGAAAAAGTCATATTTCAGGGGAGAAAACTGGTATTTCTTGGGGAAAATGTCATATTTTCAGGGAGAAATCTGTTATTTCTGGGGGAAAATGTCCCATTTTGGTGAGAAAACCTGAATTTCTGGGGGAAAATGTCATCTTTCTGGGGAGAAAACTGGAATTTATCGGGGAAAAAGTCATATTCCTGGGTAGAAAACTGGTATTTCTGGGAGAAAATGTCATATTTTCAGGGAGAAAACTGATGTCTGTGGGAGAAAGTGTCGCATATTGGAGAGAAAACTGGAATTTCTGGGAGAAAATGTATCATTTTGGTGCGAAAACTGTTATTTCTGGGGGAAAAATGTCATATTTCTGTTGATAAAAGTGGTGTTCCTGGGATAAAATGTCCTATTTTCAGGGAGAAAACTGGTATTTCTTGGGGAAAATGTCATATTTCAGGGGAGAAAACTGGAATATCTGGGGGAAAATGTCATATTTCAGGGGAGAAAACTGGACTTTCTGAGGGAAAATGTCCTATTTTCAGGGAGAAAACTGGAATTTCTGGGGGAAAATCTCATATATTGAGGGAAGACTGGTTAGGATTTGGTTCAGGGTCCGGGTCAGGGTCAGGGTCAGGTTTAGATGAAGTGTATGTGCTTCTCCCCTGAAATATGACATTTCCCCCAGAAATTCCAGTTTTCTCCCCAAAATTATGACATTTTCTCCCCGAAATGCCAGTTTTCTACCAAGAAAATGAAAATTGCTTCCAGGTATACCAGTTTTCTCCCAATACATGTGACATTTTCTCAGACCAATTCCAGTTCTCTCGCTAAAAATACGACTCATTCTCCCAGAATTGCCAGTTTTCTCCCCCAATTATGACGTTTTCTCCCAGAAATACCAGCATTCTCCCCAGATAGATGAGCTTTTCTCCAAGACGTACCCGTTTTCTCCCCCAAAACAGGACATTTTCTCCCAGAAAGACCAGTTTTCTCCCCAGAATCAGGCATCATCGCCAAAAACTACAAGTTGAGGTGAAAAATGTCATAATTTTGGGGAGAAAACTGGTATTTCTAGGGGTAAAAAACTCCCATTTTGGTGAGAAAACAGGTATTTGTTGAAGAAAATGTCATATTTCTGGGGAGAAAACTGGTCTTTCTGGGGGAAAATGTCATATTTTTGGAGAGAAAACTGGTATTTCTGGGGGAAAATGTCCCATTTTGGTGAGAAAACTGGTATTTGTTGAAGAAAATGTCATATTTCAGGGGAGAAAACTGGTCTTTCTGGGCGAAAAAGTCCCATTTTGGTGAGAAGAGAGGAATTTCTGGTAGAAAATGTCATATTTCAGGGGAGAAAACTGGTATTTCTGGGGGAAAAAGTCCCATTTTGGTGAGAAGAGAGGAATTTCTGGTAGAAAATGTCATATTTCAGGGGAGAAAACTGGTCTTTCTGGGGGAAAAAGTCCCATTTTGGTGAGAAGAGAGGAATTTCTGGTAGAAAATGTCCAATTTCTGGGGAGAAACCTGGTATTTGTGGTAGAAAATGACATATTTTTGGAGAGAAAACCTGAATTTCTTGGGGAAAATGTCGTAATTCTGGGGAGAAAACTGGTATTTCTGGGTGAAAACGTCGCATTTTGGTGAGAAAACTGGTATTTGTTGAAGAAAATGTCATCTTTCTGGGTAGAAAACTGGTCTCTGTGGGAGAAAAAGTCATATTTCAGGGGAGAAAACTGGTATTGCTTGGGGAAAATGTCATATTTTCAGGGAGAAATCTGTTATTTCTGGGGGAAAATGTCCCATTTTGGTGAGAAAACCTGAATTTCTTGGGGCAAATGTCATATTTCTGGTGAGAAAACTGGTATTTTGGGGGAAAAATGTCATCTTTCTGGGGATAAACCTGGAATTTATCGGGGAAAATGTCATATTCCTGGGTAGAAAACTGGTATTTCTGGGAGAAAATGTCATATTTTCAGGGAGAAAACTGGTGTCTGTGGGAGAAAGTGTCGCATATTGGAGAGAAAACAGTTATTTCTGGGTAAAATGTCATATTCGTGGGGAGAAAACTGGTCTTTCTGGGCGAAAATGTCCCATTTTGGTGAGAAGAGAGGAATTTCTGGTAGAAAATGTCCAATTTCTGGGGAGAAACCTGGTATTTGTGGTAGAAAATGGCATATTTTTGGAGGGAAAACCTGAATTTCTTGGGGAAAATGTCATAATTCTGGGGAGAAAACTGGAATTTCTGGGTGAAAATGTCCCATTTTGGGAGAAAACTGGAATTTCTGGGGGAAAATGTCCCATTTTGGTGAGAAAACTCTTATTTCTGGGAGAAAATGTCATATTTCTGATGATAAAAGTGGTATTTCTGGGATAAAATGTCCTATTTTCAGGGAGAAAACTGGTATTTCTGGGGTAAAAAGTCCCATTGTGGTGAGAAAACTGATCTTTCTGGGGGAAAATGTCCCATTTTGGTGGGAAAACTGTTATTTCTGGGGCAAAATGTCAGAATTATGAGGAGAAAACTGGCCTTTCTGGGAGAAAATGTCATATTTCTGGGGAGAAAACTGGTATTTCTGGTGGAAATTGTCATATTTTCAGGGAGAAAACTGGTATTTCTTGGGGAAAATGTCCCATTTTGGTGAGAAAAATGGTATTTTTGGTGGAAAATGTCATCTTTCTGGGGAGAAAAATGGCCTTTCTGGGATATAATGTCGTCTTTCTGGGGAGAAAACTGGACATTCTGGGTGAAAATGTCCCATTTTGGGAGAAAACAGGAATTTCTGGGGGAAAATGTCCTATTTCCAGGGAGAAAACTGGAATTTCTGGGGGAAAATCTCATATATTGAGGGAAAACTGGTTAGGATTTGGGTCAGGGTCAGGGTCAGGGTCAGGGTCAGGGTCAGGGTCAGGATTAGGGTTAGGGTTAGATGAAGTGTATGTGCTTCTCCCCTGAAATATGACATTTTCCCCCAGAAATTCCAGTTTTCTCCCAAAAATTAGGACATTTTCTCCCAGAAAGACCAGTTTTCTCCAGAAAGACCAGTTTTCTCCAGAAAATAGGACATTTTCGCCCCGAAATGCCAGTTTTCTGCCAAGAAAATGAAAATTGCTTCCAGGTATACCAGTTTTCTCCCAATACATGTGACATTTTCTCAGACCAATTCCAGTTCTCTCGCTAAAAATACGACTCATTCTCCCAGAATTGCCAGTTTTCTCCCCCAATTATGACGTTTTCTCCCAGAAATACCAGCATTCTCCCCAGATAGATGAGCTTTTCTCCAAGACGTACCCGTTTTCTCCCCCAAAACAGGACATTTTCTCCCAGAAAGACCAGTTTTCTCCCCAGAATCAGGCATCATCGCCAAAAACTACAAGTTGAGGTGAAAAATGTCATAATTTTGGGGAGAAAACTGGTATTTCTAGGGGTAAAAAACTCCCATTTTGGTGAGAAAACAGGTATTTGTTGAAGAAAATGTCATATTTCTGGGGAGAAAACTGGTCTTTCTGGGCGAAAAAGTCCCATTTTGGTGAGAAGAGAGGAATTTCTGGTAGAAAATGTCATATTTCAGGGGAGAAAACTGGAATTTCTGGGGGAAAAAGTCCCATTTTGGTGAGAAGAGAGGAATTTCTGGTAGAAAATGTCATATTTCAGGGGAGAAATCTGGTCTTTCTGGGCGAAAAAGTCCCATTTTGGTGAGAAGAGAGGAATTTCTGGTAGAAAATGTCCAATTTCTGGGGAGAAACCTGGTATTTGTGGTAGAAAATGACATATTTTTGGAGAGAAAACCTGAATTTCTTGGGGAAAATGTCATAATTCTGGGGAGAAAACTGGTATTTCTGGGTGAAAACGTCGCATTTTGGTGAGAAAACTGGTATTTGTTGAAGAAAATGTCATCTTTCTGGGTAGAAAACTGGTCTCTGTGGGAGAAAAAGTCATATTTCAGGGGAGAAAACTGGTATTTCTTGGGGAAAATGTCATATTTTCAGGGAGAAATCTGTTATTTCTGGGGGAAAATGTCCCATTTTGGTGAGAAAACCTGAATTTCTGGGGGAAAATGTCATCTTTCTGGGGAGAAAACTGGAATTTATCGGGGAAAAAGTCATATTCCTGGGTAGAAAACTGGTATTTCTGGGAGAAAATGTCATATTTTCAGGGAGAAAACTGATGTCTGTGGGAGAAAGTGTCGCATATTGGAGAGAAAACTGGAATTTCTGGGAGAAAATGTATCATTTTGGTGCGAAAACTGTTATTTCTGGGGGAAAAATGTCATATTTCTGTTGATAAAAGTGGTGTTCCTGGGATAAAATGTCCTATTTTCAGGGAGAAAACTGGTATTTCTTGGGGAAAATGTCATATTTCAGGGGAGAAAACTGGAATATCTGGGGGAAAATGTCATATTTCAGGGGAGAAAACTGGACTTTCTGAGGGAAAATGTCCTATTTTCAGGGAGAAAACTGGAATTTCTGGGGGAAAATCTCATATATTGAGGGAAGACTGGTTAGGATTTGGTTCAGGGTCCGGGTCAGGGTCAGGGTCAGGTTTAGATGAAGTGTATGTGCTTCTCCCCTGAAATATGACATTTCCCCCAGAAATTCCAGTTTTCTCCCCAAAATTATGACATTTTCTCCCCGAAATGCCAGTTTTCTACCAAGAAAATGAAAATTGCTTCCAGGTATACCAGTTTTCTCCCAATACATGTGACATTTTCTCAGACCAATTCCAGTTCTCTCGCTAAAAATACGACTCATTCTCCCAGAATTGCCAGTTTTCTCCCCCAATTATGACGTTTTCTCCCAGAAATACCAGCATTCTCCCCAGATAGATGAGCTTTTCTCCAAGACGTACCCGTTTTCTCCCCCAAAACAGGACATTTTCTCCCAGAAAGACCAGTTTTCTCCCCAGAATCAGGCATCATCGCCAAAAACTACAAGTTGAGGTGAAAAATGTCATAATTTTGGGGAGAAAACTGGTATTTCTAGGGGTAAAAAACTCCCATTTTGGTGAGAAAACAGGTATTTGTTGAAGAAAATGTCATATTTCTGGGGAGAAAACTGGTCTTTCTGGGGGAAAATGTCATATTTTTGGAGAGAAAACTGGTATTTCTGGGGGAAAATGTCCCATTTTGGTGAGAAAACTGGTATTTGTTGAAGAAAATGTCATATTTCAGGGGAGAAAACTGGTCTTTCTGGGCGAAAAAGTCCCATTTTGGTGAGAAGAGAGGAATTTCTGGTAGAAAATGTCATATTTCAGGGGAGAAAACTGGTATTTCTGGGGGAAAAAGTCCCATTTTGGTGAGAAGAGAGGAATTTCTGGTAGAAAATGTCATATTTCAGGGGAGAAAACTGGTCTTTCTGGGGGAAAAAGTCCCATTTTGGTGAGAAGAGAGGAATTTCTGGTAGAAAATGTCCAATTTCTGGGGAGAAACCTGGTATTTGTGGTAGAAAATGACATATTTTTGGAGAGAAAACCTGAATTTCTTGGGGAAAATGTCGTAATTCTGGGGAGAAAACTGGTATTTCTGGGTGAAAACGTCGCATTTTGGTGAGAAAACTGGTATTTGTTGAAGAAAATGTCATCTTTCTGGGTAGAAAACTGGTCTCTGTGGGAGAAAAAGTCATATTTCAGGGGAGAAAACTGGTATTGCTTGGGGAAAATGTCATATTTTCAGGGAGAAATCTGTTATTTCTGGGGGAAAATGTCCCATTTTGGTGAGAAAACCTGAATTTCTTGGGGCAAATGTCATATTTCTGGTGAGAAAACTGGTATTTTGGGGGAAAAATGTCATCTTTCTGGGGATAAACCTGGAATTTATCGGGGAAAATGTCATATTCCTGGGTAGAAAACTGGTATTTCTGGGAGAAAATGTCATATTTTCAGGGAGAAAACTGGTGTCTGTGGGAGAAAGTGTCGCATATTGGAGAGAAAACAGTTATTTCTGGGTAAAATGTCATATTCGTGGGGAGAAAACTGGTCTTTCTGGGCGAAAATGTCCCATTTTGGTGAGAAGAGAGGAATTTCTGGTAGAAAATGTCCAATTTCTGGGGAGAAACCTGGTATTTGTGGTAGAAAATGGCATATTTTTGGAGGGAAAACCTGAATTTCTTGGGGAAAATGTCATAATTCTGGGGAGAAAACTGGAATTTCTGGGTGAAAATGTCCCATTTTGGGAGAAAACTGGAATTTCTGGGGGAAAATGTCCCATTTTGGTGAGAAAACTCTTATTTCTGGGAGAAAATGTCATATTTCTGATGATAAAAGTGGTATTTCTGGGATAAAATGTCCTATTTTCAGGGAGAAAACTGGTATTTCTGGGGTAAAAAGTCCCATTGTGGTGAGAAAACTGATCTTTCTGGGGGAAAATGTCCCATTTTGGTGGGAAAACTGTTATTTCTGGGGCAAAATGTCAGAATTATGAGGAGAAAACTGGCCTTTCTGGGAGAAAATGTCATATTTCTGGGGAGAAAACTGGTATTTCTGGTGGAAATTGTCATATTTTCAGGTGGAAAACTGGTATTTCTGGGGGAAAATGTCCCATTTTGGTGAGAAAAATGGTATTTTTGGTGGAAAATGTCATCTTTCTGGGGAGAAAAATGGCCTTTCTGGGATATAATGTCATCTTTCTGGGGAGAAAACTGGACATTCTGGGTGAAAATGTCCCATTTTGGGAGAAAACAGGAATTTCTGGGGGAAAATGTCCTATTTCCAGGGAGAAAACTGGAATTTCTGGGGGAAAATCTCATATATTGAGGGAAGACTGGTTAGGATTTGGGTCAGGGTCAGGGTCAGGGTCAGGGTCAGGGTCAGGGTCAGGATTAGGGTTAGGGTTAGGGTTAGGGTTAGATGAAGTGTATGTGCTTCTCCCCTGAAATATGACATTTTCCCCCAGAAATTCCAGTTTTCTCCCCAAAATTAGGACATTTTCTCCCAGAAAGACCAGTTTTCTCCAGAAAGACCAGTTTTCTCCAGAAAATAGGACATTTTCGCCCCGAAATGCCAGTTTTCTGCCAAGAAAATGAAAATTGCTTCCAGGTATACCAGTTTTCTCCCAATACATGTGACATTTTCTCAGACCAATTCCAGTTCTCTCGCTAAAAATACGACTCATTCTCCCAGAATTGCCAGTTTTCTCCCCCAATTATGACGTTTTCTCCCAGAAATACCAGCATTCTCCCCAGATAGATGAGCTTTTCTCCAAGACGTACCCGTTTTCTCCCCCAAAACAGGACATTTTCTCCCAGAAAGACCAGTTTTCTCCCCAGAATCAGGCATCATCGCCAAAAACTACAAGTTGAGGTGAAAAATGTCATAATTTTGGGGAGAAAACTGGTATTTCTAGGGGTAAAAAACTCCCATTTTGGTGAGAAAACAGGTATTTGTTGAAGAAAATGTCATATTTCTGGGGAGAAAACTGGTCTTTCTGGGGGAAAATGTCATATTTTTGGAGAGAAAACTGGTCTTTCTGGGAGAAAATGTCCCATTTTGGTGAGAAAACTGGTATTTGTTGAAGAAAATGTCATATTTCAGGGGAGAAAACTGGTATTTCTGGGCGAAAATGTCCCATTTTGGTGAGAAGAGAGGAATTTCTGGGGGAAAATGTCATCTTTCTGGGTAGAAAACTGGTCTCTGTGGGAGAAAAAGTCATATTTCAGGGGAGAAAACTGGTATTTCTTGGGGAAAATGTCATATTTTCAGGGAGAAATCTGTTATTTCTGGGGGAAAATGTCCCATTTTGGTGAGAAAACCTGAATTTCTTGGGGCAAATGTCATATTTCTGGTGAGAAAACTGGTATTTTGGGGGAAAAATGTCATCTTTCTGGGGATAAAACTGGAATTTATCGGGGAAAATGTCATATTCCTGGGTAGAAAACTGGTATTTCTGGGAGAAAATGTCATATTTTCAGGGAGAAAACTGGTGTCTGTGGGAGAAAGTGTCGCATATTGGAGAGAAAACTGGAATTTCTGGGAGAAAATGTATCATTTTGGTGCGAAAACTGTTATTTCTGGGGGAAAAATGTCATATTTCTGTTGATAAAAGTGGTGTTCCTGGGATAAAATGTCCTATTTTCAGGGAGAAAACTGGTATTTCTTAGGGAAAATGTCATATTTCAGGGGAGAAAACTGGAATATCTGGGGGAAAATGTCATATTATTGGTGAGAAAACTGGACTTTCTGAGGGAAAATGTCCTATTTTCAGGGAGAAAACTGGAATTTCTGGGGGAAAATCTCATATATTGAGGGAAGACTGGTTAGGATTTGGTTCAGGGTCAGGGTCAGGGTCAGGTTTAGATGAAGTGTATGTGCTTCTCCCCTGAAATATGACATTTCCCCCAGAAATTCCAGTTTTCTCCCCAAAATTAGGACATTTTCTCCCCGAAATGCCAGTTTTCTACCAAGAACATGAAAATTGCTTCCAGGTATACCAGTTTTCTCCCAATAAATATGACATTTTCTCAGACCAATTCCAGTTCTCTCGCTAAAAATACGACTTATTCTCCCAGAATTGCCACTTTTCTCCCCAAATTATGACGTTTTCTCCCAGAAATACCAGCATTCTCCCCAGATAGATGAGCTTTTCTCCAAGACGTACCCGTTTTCTCCCCCAAAACAGGACATTTTCTCCCAGAAAGACCAGTTTTCTCCCCAGAATCAGGCATCATCGCCAAAAACTACAAGTTGAGGTGAAAAATGTCATAATTTTGGGGAGAAAACTGGTATTTCTAGGGGTAAAAAACTCCCATTTTGGTGAGAAAACAGGTATTTGTTGAAGAAAATGTCATATTTCTGGGGAGAAAACTGGTCTTTCTGGGGGAAAAAGTCATATTTCAGGGGAGAAAACTGGTCTTTCTGGGCGAAAATGTCCCATTTTGGTGAGAAAACTGGTATTTGTTGAAGAAAATGTCATATTTCAGGGGAGAAAACTGGTATTTCTGGGCGAAAATGTCCCATTTTGGTGAGAAGAGAGGAATTTCTGGTAGAAAATGTCCAATTTCTGGGGAGAAACCTGGTATTTGTGGTAGAAAATGACATATTTTTGGAGAGAAAACCTGAATTTCTTGGGGAAAATGTCATAATTCTGGGGAGAAAACTGGTATTTCTGGGTGAAAACGTCGCATTTTGGTGAGAAAACTGGTATTTGTTGAAGAAAATGTCATCTTTCTGGGTAGAAAACTGGTCTCTGTGGGAGAAAAAGTCATATTTCAGGGGAGAAAACTGGTATTGCTTGGGGAAAATGTCATATTTTCAGGGAGAAATCTGTTATTTCTGGGGGAAAATGTCCCATTTTGGTGAGAAAACCTGAATTTCTTGGGGCAAATGTCATATTTCTGGTGAGAAAACTGGTATTTTGGGGGAAAAATGTCATCTTTCTGGTGAGAAAACTGGAATTTATCGGGGAAAAAGTCATATTCCTGGGTAGAAAACTGGTATTTCTGGGAGAAAATGTCATATTTTCAGGGAGAAAACTGGTGTCTGTGGGAGAAAGTGTCGCATATTGGAGAGAAAACAGTTATTTCTGGGTAAAATGTCATATTCGTGGGGAGAAAACTGGTCTTTCTGGGCGAAAATGTCCCATTTTGGTGAGAAGAGAGGAATTTCTGGTAGAAAATGTCCAATTTCTGGGGAGAAACCTGGTATTTGTGGTAGAAAATGACATATTTTTGGAGAGAAAACCTGAATTTCTTGGGGAAAATGTCATAATTCTGGGGAGAAAACTGGAATTTCTGGGTGAAAATGTCCCATTTTGGGAGAAAACTGGAATTTCTGGGGGAAAATGTCCCATTTTGGTGAGAAAACTCTTATTTCTGGGAGAAAATGTCATATTTCTGATGATAAAAGTGGTATTTCTGGGATAAAATGTCCTATTTTCAGGGAGAAAACTGGTATTTCTGGGGTAAAAAGTCCCATTGTGGTGAGAAAACTGATCTTTCTGGGGGAAAATGTCCCATTTTGGTGGGAAAACTGTTATTTCTGGGGCAAAATGTCAGAATTATGAGGAGAAAACTGGCCTTTCTGGGAGAAAATGTCATATTTCTGGGGAGAAAACTGGTATTTCTGGTGGAAATTGTCATATTTTCAGGTGGAAAACTGGTATTTCTGGGGGAAAATGTCCCATTTTGGTGAGAAAAATGGTATTTTTGGTGGAAAATGTCATCTTTCTGGGGAGAAAAATGGCCTTTCTGGGATATAATGGCATCTTTCTGGGGAGAAAACTGGACATTCTGGGTGAAAATGTCCCATTTTGGGAGAAAACAGGAATTTCTGGGGGAAAATGTCCTATTTCCAGGGAGAAAACTGGAATTTCTGGGGGAAAATCTCATATATTGAGGGAAGACTGGTTAGGATTTGGTTCAGGGTCAGGGTCAGGGTCAGGGTCAGGTTTAGATGAAGTGTATGTGCTTCTCCCCTGAAATATGACATTTCCCCCAGAAATTCCAGTTTTCTCCCCAAAATTAGGACATTTTCTCCCCGAAATGCCAGTTTTCTACCAAGAACATGAAAATTGCTTCCAGGTATACCAGTTTTCTCCCAATACATGTGACATTTTCTCAGACCAATTCCAGTTCTCTCGCTAAAAATACGACTCATTCTCCCAGAATTGCCAGTTTTCTCCCCCAATTATGACGTTTTCTCCCAGAAATACCAGCATTCTCCCCAGATAGATGAGCTTTTCTCCAAGACGTACCCGTTTTCTCCCCCAAAACAGGACATTTTCTCCCAGAAAGACCAGTTTTCTCCCCAGAATCAGGCATCATCGCCAAAAACTACAAGTTGAGGTGAAAAATGTCATAATTTTGGGGAGAAAACTGGTATTTCTAGGGGTAAAAAACTCCCATTTTGGTGAGAAAACAGGTATTTGTTGAAGAAAATGTCATATTTCTGGGGAGAAAACTGGTCTTTCTGGGGGAAAATGTCATATTTTTGGAGAGAAAACTGGTCTTTCTGGGAGAAAATGTCCCATTTTGGTGAGAAAACTGGTATTTGTTGAAGAAAATGTCATATTTCAGGGGAGAAAACTGGTATTTCTGGGTGAAAACGTCGCATTTTGGTGAGAAAACTGGTATTTGTTGAAGAAAATGTCATCTTTCTGGGTAGAAAACTGGTCTCTGTGGGAGAAAAAGTCATATTTCAGGGGAGAAAACTGGTATTGCTTGGGGAAAATGTCATATTTTCAGGGAGAAATCTGTTATTTCTGGGGGAAAATGTCCCATTTTGGTGAGAAAACCTGAATTTCTGGGGGAAAATGTCATCTTTCTGGGGAGAAAACTGGAATTTATCGGGGAAAAAGTCATATTCCTGGGTAGAAAACTGGTATTTCTGGGAGAAAATGTCATATTTTCAGGGAGAAAACTGATGTCTGTGGGAGAAAGTGTCGCATATTGGAGAGAAAACTGGAATTTCTGGGAGAAAATGTATCATTTTGGTGCGAAAACTGTTATTTCTGGGGGAAAAATGTCATATTTCTGTTGATAAAAGTGGTGTTCCTGGGATAAAATGTCCTATTTTCAGGGAGAAAACTGGTATTTCTTGGGGAAAATGTCATATTTCAGGGGAGAAAACTGGAATATCTGGGGGAAAATGTCATATTTCAGGGGAGAAAACTGGACTTTCTGAGGGAAAATGTCCTATTTTCAGGGAGAAAACTGGAATTTCTGGGGGAAAATCTCATATATTGAGGGAAGACTGGTTAGGATTTGGTTCAGGGTCCGGGTCAGGGTCAGGGTCAGGTTTAGATGAAGTGTATGTGCTTCTCCCCTGAAATATGACATTTCCCCCAGAAATTCCAGTTTTCTCCCCAAAATTATGACATTTTCTCCCCGAAATGCCAGTTTTCTACCAAGAAAATGAAAATTGCTTCCAGGTATACCAGTTTTCTCCCAATACATGTGACATTTTCTCAGACCAATTCCAGTTCTCTCGCTAAAAATACGACTCATTCTCCCAGAATTGCCAGTTTTCTCCCCCAATTATGACGTTTTCTCCCAGAAATACCAGCATTCTCCCCAGATAGATGAGCTTTTCTCCAAGACGTACCCGTTTTCTCCCCCAAAACAGGACATTTTCTCCCAGAAAGACCAGTTTTCTCCCCAGAATCAGGCATCATCGCCAAAAACTACAAGTTGAGGTGAAAAATGTCATAATTTTGGGGAGAAAACTGGTATTTCTAGGGGTAAAAAACTCCCATTTTGGTGAGAAAACAGGTATTTGTTGAAGAAAATGTCATATTTCTGGGGAGAAAACTGGTCTTTCTGGGGGAAAATGTCATATTTTTGGAGAGAAAACTGGTATTTCTGGGGGAAAATGTCCCATTTTGGTGAGAAAACTGGTATTTGTTGAAGAAAATGTCATATTTCAGGGGAGAAAACTGGTCTTTCTGGGCGAAAAAGTCCCATTTTGGTGAGAAGAGAGGAATTTCTGGTAGAAAATGTCATATTTCAGGGGAGAAAACTGGTATTTCTGGGGGAAAAAGTCCCATTTTGGTGAGAAGAGAGGAATTTCTGGTAGAAAATGTCATATTTCAGGGGAGAAAACTGGTCTTTCTGGGGGAAAAAGTCCCATTTTGGTGAGAAGAGAGGAATTTCTGGTAGAAAATGTCCAATTTCTGGGGAGAAACCTGGTATTTGTGGTAGAAAATGACATATTTTTGGAGAGAAAACCTGAATTTCTTGGGGAAAATGTCGTAATTCTGGGGAGAAAACTGGTATTTCTGGGTGAAAACGTCGCATTTTGGTGAGAAAACTGGTATTTGTTGAAGAAAATGTCATCTTTCTGGGTAGAAAACTGGTCTCTGTGGGAGAAAAAGTCATATTTCAGGGGAGAAAACTGGTATTGCTTGGGGAAAATGTCATATTTTCAGGGAGAAATCTGTTATTTCTGGGGGAAAATGTCCCATTTTGGTGAGAAAACCTGAATTTCTTGGGGCAAATGTCATATTTCTGGTGAGAAAACTGGTATTTTGGGGGAAAAATGTCATCTTTCTGGGGATAAACCTGGAATTTATCGGGGAAAATGTCATATTCCTGGGTAGAAAACTGGTATTTCTGGGAGAAAATGTCATATTTTCAGGGAGAAAACTGGTGTCTGTGGGAGAAAGTGTCGCATATTGGAGAGAAAACAGTTATTTCTGGGTAAAATGTCATATTCGTGGGGAGAAAACTGGTCTTTCTGGGCGAAAATGTCCCATTTTGGTGAGAAGAGAGGAATTTCTGGTAGAAAATGTCCAATTTCTGGGGAGAAACCTGGTATTTGTGGTAGAAAATGGCATATTTTTGGAGGGAAAACCTGAATTTCTTGGGGAAAATGTCATAATTCTGGGGAGAAAACTGGAATTTCTGGGTGAAAATGTCCCATTTTGGGAGAAAACTGGAATTTCTGGGGGAAAATGTCCCATTTTGGTGAGAAAACTCTTATTTCTGGGAGAAAATGTCATATTTCTGATGATAAAAGTGGTATTTCTGGGATAAAATGTCCTATTTTCAGGGAGAAAACTGGTATTTCTGGGGTAAAAAGTCCCATTGTGGTGAGAAAACTGATCTTTCTGGGGGAAAATGTCCCATTTTGGTGGGAAAACTGTTATTTCTGGGGCAAAATGTCAGAATTATGAGGAGAAAACTGGCCTTTCTGGGAGAAAATGTCATATTTCTGGGGAGAAAACTGGTATTTCTGGTGGAAATTGTCATATTTTCAGGTGGAAAACTGGTATTTCTGGGGGAAAATGTCCCATTTTGGTGAGAAAAATGGTATTTTTGGTGGAAAATGTCATCTTTCTGGGGAGAAAAATGGCCTTTCTGGGATATAATGTCATCTTTCTGGGGAGAAAACTGGACATTCTGGGTGAAAATGTCCCATTTTGGGAGAAAACAGGAATTTCTGGGGGAAAATGTCCTATTTCCAGGGAGAAAACTGGAATTTCTGGGGGAAAATCTCATATATTGAGGGAAGACTGGTTAGGATTTGGGTCAGGGTCAGGGTCAGGGTCAGGGTCAGGGTCAGGGTCAGGATTAGGGTTAGGGTTAGGGTTAGGGTTAGATGAAGTGTATGTGCTTCTCCCCTGAAATATGACATTTTCCCCCAGAAATTCCAGTTTTCTCCCCAAAATTAGGACATTTTCTCCCAGAAAGACCAGTTTTCTCCAGAAAGACCAGTTTTCTCCAGAAAATAGGACATTTTCGCCCCGAAATGCCAGTTTTCTGCCAAGAAAATGAAAATTGCTTCCAGGTATACCAGTTTTCTCCCAATACATGTGACATTTTCTCAGACCAATTCCAGTTCTCTCGCTAAAAATACGACTCATTCTCCCAGAATTGCCAGTTTTCTCCCCCAATTATGACGTTTTCTCCCAGAAATACCAGCATTCTCCCCAGATAGATGAGCTTTTCTCCAAGACGTACCCGTTTTCTCCCCCAAAACAGGACATTTTCTCCCAGAAAGACCAGTTTTCTCCCCAGAATCAGGCATCATCGCCAAAAACTACAAGTTGAGGTGAAAAATGTCATAATTTTGGGGAGAAAACTGGTATTTCTAGGGGTAAAAAACTCCCATTTTGGTGAGAAAACAGGTATTTGTTGAAGAAAATGTCATATTTCTGGGGAGAAAACTGGTCTTTCTGGGGGAAAATGTCATATTTTTGGAGAGAAAACTGGTCTTTCTGGGAGAAAATGTCCCATTTTGGTGAGAAAACTGGTATTTGTTGAAGAAAATGTCATATTTCAGGGGAGAAAACTGGTATTTCTGGGCGAAAATGTCCCATTTTGGTGAGAAGAGAGGAATTTCTGGGGGAAAATGTCATCTTTCTGGGTAGAAAACTGGTCTCTGTGGGAGAAAAAGTCATATTTCAGGGGAGAAAACTGGTATTTCTTGGGGAAAATGTCATATTTTCAGGGAGAAATCTGTTATTTCTGGGGGAAAATGTCCCATTTTGGTGAGAAAACCTGAATTTCTTGGGGCAAATGTCATATTTCTGGTGAGAAAACTGGTATTTTGGGGGAAAAATGTCATCTTTCTGGGGATAAAACTGGAATTTATCGGGGAAAATGTCATATTCCTGGGTAGAAAACTGGTATTTCTGGGAGAAAATGTCATATTTTCAGGGAGAAAACTGGTGTCTGTGGGAGAAAGTGTCGCATATTGGAGAGAAAACTGGAATTTCTGGGAGAAAATGTATCATTTTGGTGCGAAAACTGTTATTTCTGGGGGAAAAATGTCATATTTCTGTTGATAAAAGTGGTGTTCCTGGGATAAAATGTCCTATTTTCAGGGAGAAAACTGGTATTTCTTAGGGAAAATGTCATATTTCAGGGGAGAAAACTGGAATATCTGGGGGAAAATGTCATATTATTGGTGAGAAAACTGGACTTTCTGAGGGAAAATGTCCTATTTTCAGGGAGAAAACTGGAATTTCTGGGGGAAAATCTCATATATTGAGGGAAGACTGGTTAGGATTTGGTTCAGGGTCAGGGTCAGGGTCAGGTTTAGATGAAGTGTATGTGCTTCTCCCCTGAAATATGACATTTCCCCCAGAAATTCCAGTTTTCTCCCCAAAATTAGGACATTTTCTCCCCGAAATGCCAGTTTTCTACCAAGAACATGAAAATTGCTTCCAGGTATACCAGTTTTCTCCCAATAAATATGACATTTTCTCAGACCAATTCCAGTTCTCTCGCTAAAAATACGACTTATTCTCCCAGAATTGCCACTTTTCTCCCCAAATTATGACGTTTTCTCCCAGAAATACCAGCATTCTCCCCAGATAGATGAGCTTTTCTCCAAGACGTACCCGTTTTCTCCCCCAAAACAGGACATTTTCTCCCAGAAAGACCAGTTTTCTCCCCAGAATCAGGCATCATCGCCAAAAACTACAAGTTGAGGTGAAAAATGTCATAATTTTGGGGAGAAAACTGGTATTTCTAGGGGTAAAAAACTCCCATTTTGGTGAGAAAACAGGTATTTGTTGAAGAAAATGTCATATTTCTGGGGAGAAAACTGGTCTTTCTGGGGGAAAAAGTCATATTTCAGGGGAGAAAACTGGTCTTTCTGGGCGAAAATGTCCCATTTTGGTGAGAAAACTGGTATTTGTTGAAGAAAATGTCATATTTCAGGGGAGAAAACTGGTATTTCTGGGCGAAAATGTCCCATTTTGGTGAGAAGAGAGGAATTTCTGGTAGAAAATGTCCAATTTCTGGGGAGAAACCTGGTATTTGTGGTAGAAAATGACATATTTTTGGAGAGAAAACCTGAATTTCTTGGGGAAAATGTCATAATTCTGGGGAGAAAACTGGTATTTCTGGGTGAAAACGTCGCATTTTGGTGAGAAAACTGGTATTTGTTGAAGAAAATGTCATCTTTCTGGGTAGAAAACTGGTCTCTGTGGGAGAAAAAGTCATATTTCAGGGGAGAAAACTGGTATTGCTTGGGGAAAATGTCATATTTTCAGGGAGAAATCTGTTATTTCTGGGGGAAAATGTCCCATTTTGGTGAGAAAACCTGAATTTCTTGGGGCAAATGTCATATTTCTGGTGAGAAAACTGGTATTTTGGGGGAAAAATGTCATCTTTCTGGTGAGAAAACTGGAATTTATCGGGGAAAAAGTCATATTCCTGGGTAGAAAACTGGTATTTCTGGGAGAAAATGTCATATTTTCAGGGAGAAAACTGGTGTCTGTGGGAGAAAGTGTCGCATATTGGAGAGAAAACAGTTATTTCTGGGTAAAATGTCATATTCGTGGGGAGAAAACTGGTCTTTCTGGGCGAAAATGTCCCATTTTGGTGAGAAGAGAGGAATTTCTGGTAGAAAATGTCCAATTTCTGGGGAGAAACCTGGTATTTGTGGTAGAAAATGACATATTTTTGGAGAGAAAACCTGAATTTCTTGGGGAAAATGTCATAATTCTGGGGAGAAAACTGGAATTTCTGGGTGAAAATGTCCCATTTTGGGAGAAAACTGGAATTTCTGGGGGAAAATGTCCCATTTTGGTGAGAAAACTCTTATTTCTGGGAGAAAATGTCATATTTCTGATGATAAAAGTGGTATTTCTGGGATAAAATGTCCTATTTTCAGGGAGAAAACTGGTATTTCTGGGGTAAAAAGTCCCATTGTGGTGAGAAAACTGATCTTTCTGGGGGAAAATGTCCCATTTTGGTGGGAAAACTGTTATTTCTGGGGCAAAATGTCAGAATTATGAGGAGAAAACTGGCCTTTCTGGGAGAAAATGTCATATTTCTGGGGAGAAAACTGGTATTTCTGGTGGAAATTGTCATATTTTCAGGTGGAAAACTGGTATTTCTGGGGGAAAATGTCCCATTTTGGTGAGAAAAATGGTATTTTTGGTGGAAAATGTCATCTTTCTGGGGAGAAAAATGGCCTTTCTGGGATATAATGGCATCTTTCTGGGGAGAAAACTGGACATTCTGGGTGAAAATGTCCCATTTTGGGAGAAAACAGGAATTTCTGGGGGAAAATGTCCTATTTCCACGGAGAAAACTGGAATTTCTGGGGGAAAATCTCATATATTGAGGGAAGACTGGTTAGGATTTGGTTCAGGGTCAGGGTCAGGGTCAGGGTCAGGTTTAGATGAAGTGTATGTGCTTCTCCCCTGAAATATGACATTTCCCCCAGAAATTCCAGTTTTCTCCCCAAAATTAGGACATTTTCTCCCCGAAATGCCAGTTTTCTACCAAGAACATGAAAATTGCTTCCAGGTATACCAGTTTTCTCCCAATACATGTGACATTTTCTCAGACCAATTCCAGTTCTCTCGCTAAAAATACGACTCATTCTCCCAGAATTGCCAGTTTTCTCCCCCAATTATGACGTTTTCTCCCAGAAATACCAGCATTCTCCCCAGATAGATGAGCTTTTCTCCAAGACGTACCCGTTTTCTCCCCCAAAACAGGACATTTTCTCCCAGAAAGACCAGTTTTCTCCCCAGAATCAGGCATCATCGCCAAAAACTACAAGTTGAGGTGAAAAATGTCATAATTTTGGGGAGAAAACTGGTATTTCTAGGGGTAAAAAACTCCAATTTTGGTGAGAAAACTGGTATTTGTTGAAGAAAATGTCATATTTCAGGGGAGAAAACTGGTATTTCTGAGCGAAAATGTCCAATTTTGGTGAGAAAACTGGTATTTGTTGAAGAAAATGTCATATTTCAGGGGAGAAAACTGGTATTTCTGGGGGAAAATGTCCCATTTTGGTGAGAAAACCTGAATTTCTGGGGGAAAATGTCATCTTTCTGGGGATAAAACTGGAATTTATCGGGGAAAATGTCATATTCCTGGGTAGAAAACTGGTATTTCTGGGAGAAAATGTCATATTTTCAGGGAGAAAACTGGTGTCTGTGGGAGAAAGTGTCGCATATTGGAGAGAAAACTGGAATTTCTGGGAGAAAATGTATCATTTTGGTGCGAAAACTGTTATTTCTGGGGGAAAAATGTCATATTTCTGTTGATAAAAGTGGTGTTCCTGGGATAAAATGTCCTATTTTCAGGGAGAAAACTGGTATTTCTTGGGGAAAATGTCATATTTCAGGGGAGAAAACTGGAATATCTGGGGGAAAATGTCATATTTCAGGGGAGAAAACTGGACTTTCTGAGGGAAAATGTCTTATTTTCAGGGAGAAAACTGGAATTTCTGGGGGAAAATCTCATATATTGAGGGAAGACTGGTTAGGATTTGGTTCAGGGTCAGGGTCAGGGTCAGGTTTAGATGAAGTGTATGTGCTTCTCCCCTGAAATATGACATTTCCCCCAGAAATTCCAGTTTTCTCCCCAAAATTATGACATTTTCTCCCCGAAATGCCAGTTTTCTACCAAGAAAATGAAAATTGCTTCCAGGTATACCAGTTTTCTCCCAATACATGTGACATTTTCTCAGACCAATTCCAGTTCTCTCGCTAAAAATACGACTCATTCTCCCAGAATTGCCAGTTTTCTCCCCAAATTATGACGTTTTCTCCCAGAAATACCAGCATTCTCCCCAGATAGATGAGCTTTTCTCCAAGACGTACCCGTTTTCTCCCCCAAAACAGGACATTTTCTCCCAGAAAGACCAGTTTTCTCCCCAGAATCAGGCATCATCGCCAAAAACTACAAGTTGAGGTGAAAAATGTCATAATTTTGGGGAGAAAACTGGTATTTCTAGGGGTAAAAAACTCCCATTTTGGTGAGAAAACAGGTATTTGTTGAAGAAAATGTCATATTTCTGGGGAGAAAACTGGTCTTTCTGGGGGAAAATGTCATATTTTTGGAGAGAAAACTGGTCTTTCTGGGAGAAAATGTCCCATTTTGGTGAGAAAACTGGTATTTGTTGAAGAAAATGTCATATTTCAGGGGAGAAAACTGGTATTTCTGGGCGAAAATGTCCCATTTTGGTGAGAAGAGAGGAATTTCTGGTAGAAAATGTCATATTTCAGGGGAGAAAACTGGTCTTTCTGGGGGAAAAAGTCCCATTTTGGTGAGAAGAGAGGAATTTCTGGTAGAAAATGTCCAATTTCTGGGGAGAAACCTGGTATTTGTGGTAGAAAATGACATATTTTTGGAGAGAAAACCTGAATTTCTTGGGGAAAATGTCATAATTCTGGGGAGAAAACTGGTATTTCTGGGTGAAAACGTCGCATTTTGGTGAGAAAACTGGTATTTGTTGAAGAAAATGTCATCTTTCTGGGTAGAAAACTGGTCTCTGTGGGAGAAAAAGTCATATTTCAGGGGAGAAAACTGGTATTGCTTGGGGAAAATGTCATATTTTCAGGGAGAAATCTGTTATTTCTGGGGGAAAATGTCCCATTTTGGTGAGAAAACCTGAATTTCTTGGGGCAAATGTCATATTTCTTGTGAGAAAACTGGTATTTTGGGGGAAAAATGTCATCTTTCTGGTGAGAAAACTGGAATTTATCGGGGAAAAAGTCATATTCCTGGGTAGAAAACTGGTATTTCTGGGCGAAAATGTCATATTTTCAGGGAGAAAACTGGTGTCTGTGGGAGAAAGTGTCGCATATTGGAGAGAAAACAGTTATTTCTGGGTAAAATGTCATATTCGTGGGGAGAAAACTGGTCTTTCTGGGCGAAAATGTCCCATTTTGGTGAGAAGAGAGGAATTTCTGGTAGAAAATGTCCAATTTCTGGGGAGAAACCTGGTATTTGTGGTAGAAAATGACATATTTTTGGAGAGAAAACCTGAATTTCTTGGGGAAAATGTCATAATTCTGGGGAGAAAACTGGAATTTCTGGGTGAAAATGTCCCATTTTGGGAGAAAACTGGAATTTCTGGGGGAAAATGTCCCATTTTGGTGAGAAAACTCTTATTTCTGGGAGAAAATGTCATATTTCTGATGATAAAAGTGGTATTTCTGGGATAAAATGTCCTATTTTCAGGGAGAAAACTGGTATTTCTGGGGTAAAAAGTCCCATTGTGGTGAGAAAACTGATCTTTCTGGGGGAAAATGTCCCATTTTGGTGGGAAAACTGTTATTTCTGGGGCAAAATGTCAGAATTATGAGGAGAAAACTGGCCTTTCTGGGAGAAAATGTCATATTTCTGGGGAGAAAACTGGTATTTCTGGTGGAAATTGTCATATTTTCAGGTGGAAAACTGGTATTTCTGGGGGAAAATGTCCCATTTTGGTGAGAAAAATGGTATTTTTGGTGGAAAATGTCATCTTTCTGGGGAGAAAAATGGCCTTTCTGGGATATAATGGCATCTTTCTGGGGAGAAAACTGGACATTCTGGGTGAAAATGTCCCATTTTGGGAGAAAACAGGAATTTCTGGGGGAAAATGTCCTATTTCCACGGAGAAAACTGGAATTTCTGGGGGAAAATCTCATATATTGAGGGAAGACTGGTTAGGATTTGGTTCAGGGTCAGGGTCAGGGTCAGGGTCAGGTTTAGATGAAGTGTATGTGCTTCTCCCCTGAAATATGACATTTCCCCCAGAAATTCCAGTTTTCTCCCCAAAATTAGGACATTTTCTCCCCGAAATGCCAGTTTTCTACCAAGAACATGAAAATTGCTTCCAGGTATACCAGTTTTCTCCCAATACATGTGACATTTTCTCAGACCAATTCCAGTTCTCTCGCTAAAAATACGACTCATTCTCCCAGAATTGCCAGTTTTCTCCCCCAATTATGACGTTTTCTCCCAGAAATACCAGCATTCTCCCCAGATAGATGAGCTTTTCTCCAAGACGTACCCGTTTTCTCCCCCAAAACAGGACATTTTCTCCCAGAAAGACCAGTTTTCTCCCCAGAATCAGGCATCATCGCCAAAAACTACAAGTTGAGGTGAAAAATGTCATAATTTTGGGGAGAAAACTGGTATTTCTAGGGGTAAAAAACTCCAATTTTGGTGAGAAAACTGGTATTTGTTGAAGAAAATGTCATATTTCAGGGGAGAAAACTGGTATTTCTGAGCGAAAATGTCCAATTTTGGTGAGAAAACTGGTATTTGTTGAAGAAAATGTCATATTTCAGGGGAGAAAACTGGTATTTCTGGGGGAAAATGTCCCATTTTGGTGAGAAAACCTGAATTTCTGGGGGAAAATGTCATCTTTCTGGGGATAAAACTGGAATTTATCGGGGAAAATGTCATATTCCTGGGTAGAAAACTGGTATTTCTGGGAGAAAATGTCATATTTTCAGGGAGAAAACTGGTGTCTGTGGGAGAAAGTGTCGCATATTGGAGAGAAAACTGGAATTTCTGGGAGAAAATGTATCATTTTGGTGCGAAAACTGTTATTTCTGGGGGAAAAATGTCATATTTCTGTTGATAAAAGTGGTGTTCCTGGGATAAAATGTCCTATTTTCAGGGAGAAAACTGGTATTTCTTGGGGAAAATGTCATATTTCAGGGGAGAAAACTGGAATATCTGGGGGAAAATGTCATATTTCAGGGGAGAAAACTGGACTTTCTGAGGGAAAATGTCTTATTTTCAGGGAGAAAACTGGAATTTCTGGGGGAAAATCTCATATATTGAGGGAAGACTGGTTAGGATTTGGTTCAGGGTCAGGGTCAGGGTCAGGTTTAGATGAAGTGTATGTGCTTCTCCCCTGAAATATGACATTTCCCCCAGAAATTCCAGTTTTCTCCCCAAAATTATGACATTTTCTCCCCGAAATGCCAGTTTTCTACCAAGAAAATGAAAATTGCTTCCAGGTATACCAGTTTTCTCCCAATACATGTGACATTTTCTCAGACCAATTCCAGTTCTCTCGCTAAAAATACGACTCATTCTCCCAGAATTGCCAGTTTTCTCCCCAAATTATGACGTTTTCTCCCAGAAATACCAGCATTCTCCCCAGATAGATGAGCTTTTCTCCAAGACGTACCCGTTTTCTCCCCCAAAACAGGACATTTTCTCCCAGAAAGACCAGTTTTCTCCCCAGAATCAGGCATCATCGCCAAAAACTACAAGTTGAGGTGAAAAATGTCATAATTTTGGGGAGAAAACTGGTATTTCTAGGGGTAAAAAACTCCCATTTTGGTGAGAAAACAGGTATTTGTTGAAGAAAATGTCATATTTCTGGGGAGAAAACTGGTCTTTCTGGGGGAAAATGTCATATTTTTGGAGAGAAAACTGGTCTTTCTGGGAGAAAATGTCCCATTTTGGTGAGAAAACTGGTATTTGTTGAAGAAAATGTCATATTTCAGGGGAGAAAACTGGTATTTCTGGGCGAAAATGTCCCATTTTGGTGAGAAGAGAGGAATTTCTGGTAGAAAATGTCATATTTCAGGGGAGAAAACTGGTCTTTCTGGGGGAAAAAGTCCCATTTTGGTGAGAAGAGAGGAATTTCTGGTAGAAAATGTCCAATTTCTGGGGAGAAACCTGGTATTTGTGGTAGAAAATGACATATTTTTGGAGAGAAAACCTGAATTTCTTGGGGAAAATGTCATAATTCTGGGGAGAAAACTGGTATTTCTGGGTGAAAACGTCGCATTTTGGTGAGAAAACTGGTATTTGTTGAAGAAAATGTCATCTTTCTGGGTAGAAAACTGGTCTCTGTGGGAGAAAAAGTCATATTTCAGGGGAGAAAACTGGTATTGCTTGGGGAAAATGTCATATTTTCAGGGAGAAATCTGTTATTTCTGGGGGAAAATGTCCCATTTTGGTGAGAAAACCTGAATTTCTTGGGGCAAATGTCATATTTCTTGTGAGAAAACTGGTATTTTGGGGGAAAAATGTCATCTTTCTGGTGAGAAAACTGGAATTTATCGGGGAAAAAGTCATATTCCTGGGTAGAAAACTGGTATTTCTGGGAGAAAATGTCATATTTTCAGGGAGAAAACTGGTGTCTGTGGGAGAAAGTGTCGCATATTGGAGAGAAAACAGTTATTTCTGGGTAAAATGTCATATTCGTGGGGAGAAAACTGGTCTTTCTGGGCGAAAATGTCCCATTTTGGTGAGAAGAGAGGAATTTCTGGTAGAAAATGTCCAATTTCTGGGGAGAAACCTGGTATTTGTGGTAGAAAATGGCATATTTTTGGAGGGAAAACCTGAATTTCTTGGGGAAAATGTCATAATTCTGGGGAGAAAACTGGAATTTCTGGGTGAAAATGTCCCATTTTGGGAGAAAACTGGAATTTCTGGGGGAAAATGTCCCATTTTGGTGAGAAAACTCTTATTTCTGGGAGAAAATGTCATATTTCTGATGATAAAAGTGGTATTTCTGGGATAAAATGTCCTATTTTCAGGGAGAAAACTGGTATTTCTGGGGTAAAAAGTCCCATTGTGGTGAGAAAACTGATCTTTCTGGGGGAAAATGTCCCATTTTGGTGGGAAAACTGTTATTTCTGGGGCAAAATGTCAGAATTATGAGGAGAAAACTGGCCTTTCTGGGAGAAAATGTCATATTTCTGGGGAGAAAACTGGTATTTCTGGTGGAAATTGTCATATTTTCAGGTGGAAAACTGGTATTTCTGGGGGAAAATGTCCCATTTTGGTGAGAAAAATGGTATTTTTGGTGGAAAATGTCATCTTTCTGGGGAGAAAAATGGCCTTTCTGGGATATAATGTCATCTTTCTGGGGAGAAAACTGGACATTCTGGGTGAAAATGTCCCATTTTGGGAGAAAACAGGAATTTCTGGGGGAAAATGTCCTATTTCCAGGGAGAAAACTGGAATTTCTGGGGGAAAATCTCATATATTGAGGGAAAACTGGTTAGGATTTGGGTCAGGGTCAGGGTCAGGGTCAGGGTCAGGGTCAGGGTCAGGATTAGGGTTAGGGTTAGGGTTAGGGTTAGATGAAGTGTATGTGCTTCTCCCCTGAAATATGACATTTTCCCCCAGAAATTCCAGTTTTCTCCCCAAAATTAGGACATTTTCTCCCAGAAAGACCAGTTTTCTCCAGAAAGACCAGTTTTCTCCAGAAAATAGGACATTTTCTCCCCGAAATGCCAGTTTTCTGCCAAGAAAATGAAAATTGCTTCCAGGTATACCAGTTTTCTCCCAATACATGTGACATTTTCTCAGACCAATTCCAGTTCTCTCGCTAAAAATACGACTCATTCTCCCAGAATTGCCAGTTTTCTCCCCCAATTATGACGTTTTCTCCCAGAAATACCAGCATTCTCCCCAGATAGATGAGCTTTTCTCCAAGACGTACCCGTTTTCTCCCCCAAAACAGGACATTTTCTCCCAGAAAGACCAGTTTTCTCCCCAGAATCAGGCATCATCGCCAAAAACTACAAGTTGAGGTGAAAAATGTCATAATTTTGGGGAGAAAACTGGTATTTCTAGGGGTAAAAAACTCCCATTTTGGTGAGAAAACAGGTATTTGTTGAAGAAAATGTCATATTTCTGGGGAGAAAACTGGTCTTTCTGGGGGAAAATGTCATATTTTTGGAGAGAAAACTGGTCTTTCTGGGAGAAAATGTCCCATTTTGGTGAGAAAACTGGTATTTGTTGAAGAAAATGTCATATTTCAGGGGAGAAAACTGGTATTTCTGGGTGAAAACGTCGCATTTTGGTGAGAAAACTGGTATTTGTTGAAGAAAATGTCATCTTTCTGGGTAGAAAACTGGTCTCTGTGGGAGAAAAAGTCATATTTCAGGGGAGAAAACTGGTATTTCTTGGGGAAAATGTCATATTTTCAGGGAGAAATCTGTTATTTCTGGGGGAAAATGTCCCATTTTGGTGAGAAAACCTGAATTTCTTGGGGCAAATGTCATATTTCTGGTGAGAAAACTGGTATTTTGGGGGAAAAATGTCATCTTTCTGGTGAGAAAACTGGAATTTATCGGGGAAAAAGTCATATTCCTGGGTAGAAAACTGGTATTTCTGGGAGAAAATGTCATATTTTCAGGGAGAAAACTGGTGTCTGTGGGAGAAAGTGTCGCATATTGGAGAGAAAACTGGAATTTCTGGGAGAAAATGTATCATTTTGGTGCGAAAACTGTTATTTCTGGGGGAAAAATGTCATATTTCTGTTGATAAAAGTGGTGTTCCTGGGATAAAATGTCCTATTTTCAGGGAGAAAACTGGTATTTCTTGGGGAAAATGTCATATTTCAGGGGAGAAAACTGGAATATCTGGGGGAAAATGTCATATTATTGGAGAGAAAACTGGACTTTCTGAGGGAAAATGTCCTATTTTCAGGGAGAAAACTGGAATTTCTGGGGGAAAATCTCATATATTGAGGGAAGACTGGTTAGGATTTGGTTCAGGGTCAGGGTCAGGGTCAGGTTTAGATGAAGTGTATGTGCTTCTCCCCTGAAATATGACATTTCCCCCAGAAATTCCAGTTTTCTCCCCAAAATTAGGACATTTTCTCCCCGAAATGCCAGTTTTCTACCAAGAAAATGAAAATTGCTTCCAGGTATACCAGTTTTCTCCCAATAAATATGACATTTTCTCAGACCAATTCCAGTTCTCTCGCTAAAAATACGACTTATTCTCCCAGAATTGCCAGTTTTCTCCCCAAATTATGACGTTTTCTCCCAGAAATACCAGCATTCTCCCCAGATAGATGAGCTTTTCTCCAAGACGTACCCGTTTTCTCCCCCAAAACAGGACATTTTCTCCCAGAAAGACCAGTTTTCTCCCCAGAATCAGGCATCATCGCCAAAAACTACAAGTTGAGGTGAAAAATGTCATAATTTTGGGGAGAAAACTGGTATTTCTAGGGGTAAAAAACTCCCATTTTGGTGAGAAAACAGGTATTTGTTGAAGAAAATGTCATATTTCTGGGGAGAAAACTGGTCTTTCTGGGGGAAAATGTCATATTTTTGGAGAGAAAACTGGTCTTTCTGGGAGAAAATGTCCCATTTTGGTGAGAAAACTGGTATTTGTTGAAGAAAATGTCATATTTCAGGGGAGAAAACTGGTATTTCTGGGTGAAAACGTCGCATTTTGGTGAGAAAACTGGTATTTGTTGAAGAAAATGTCATCTTTCTGGGTAGAAAACTGGTCTCTGTGGGAGAAAAAGTCATATTTCAGGGGAGAAAACTGGTATTGCTTGGGGAAAATGTCATATTTTCAGGGAGAAATCTGTTATTTCTGGGGGAAAATGTCCCATTTTGGTGAGAAAACCTGAATTTCTTGGGGCAAATGTCATATTTCTGGTGAGAAAACTGGTATTTTGGGGGAAAAATGTCATCTTTCTGGTGAGAAAACTGGAATTTATCGGGGAAAAAGTCATATTCCTGGGTAGAAAACTGGTATTTCTGGGAGAAAATGTCATATTTTCAGGGAGAAAACTGGTGTCTGTGGGAGAAAGTGTCGCATATTGGAGAGAAAACTGGAATTTCTGGGAGAAAATGTATCATTTTGGTGCGAAAACTGTTATTTCTGGGGGAAAAATGTCATATTTCTGTTGATAAAAGTGGTGTTCCTGGGATAAAATGTCCTATTTTCAGGGAGAAAACTGGTATTTCTTGGGGAAAATGTCATATTTCAGGGGAGAAAACTGGAATATCTGGGGGAAAATGTCATATTATTGGAGAGAAAACTGGACTTTCTGAGGGAAAATGTCCTATTTTCAGGGAGAAAACTGGAATTTCTGGGGGAAAATCTCATATATTGAGGGAAGACTGGTTAGGATTTGGTTCAGGGTCAGGGTCAGGGTCAGGTTTAGATGAAGTGTATGTGCTTCTCCCCTGAAATATGACATTTCCCCCAGAAATTCCAGTTTTCTCCCCAAAATTAGGACATTTTCTCCCCGAAATGCCAGTTTTCTACCAAGAAAATGAAAATTGCTTCCAGGTATACCAGTTTTCTCCCAATAAATATGACATTTTCTCAGACCAATTCCAGTTCTCTCGCTAAAAATACGACTTATTCTCCCAGAATTGCCAGTTTTCTCCCCAAATTATGACGTTTTCTCCCAGAAATACCAGCATTCTCCCCAGATAGATGAGCTTTTCTCCAAGACGTACCCGTTTTCTCCCCCAAAACAGGACATTTTCTCCCAGAAAGACCAGTTTTCTCCCCAGAATCAGGCATCATCGCCAAAAACTACAAGTTGAGGTGAAAAATGTCATAATTTTGGGGAGAAAACTGGTATTTCTAGGGGTAAAAAACTCCCATTTTGGTGAGAAAACAGGTATTTGTTGAAGAAAATGTCATATTTCTGGGGAGAAAACTGGTCTTTCTGGGGGAAAAAGTCATATTTCAGGGGAGAAAACTGGTCTTTCTGGGCGAAAATGTCCCATTTTGGTGAGAAAACTGGTATTTGTTGAAGAAAATGTCATATTTCAGGGGAGAAAACTGGTATTTCTGGGCGAAAATGTCCCATTTTGGTGAGAAGAGAGGAATTTCTGGTAGAAAATGTCCAATTTCTGGGGAGAAACCTGGTATTTGTGGTAGAAAATGACATATTTTTGGAGAGAAAACCTGAATTTCTTGGGGAAAATGTCATAATTCTGGGGAGAAAACTGGTATTTCTGGGTGAAAACGTCGCATTTTGGTGAGAAAACTGGTATTTGTTGAAGAAAATGTCATCTTTCTGGGTAGAAAACTGGTCTCTGTGGGAGAAAAAGTCATATTTCAGGGGAGAAAACTGGTATTTCTTGGGGAAAATGTCATATTTTCAGGGAGAAATCTGTTATTTCTGGGGGAAAATGTCCCATTTTGGTGAGAAAACCTGAATTTCTTGGGGCAAATGTCATATTTCTGGTGAGAAAACTGGTATTTTGGGGGAAAAATGTCATCTTTCTGGGGATAAACCTGGAATTTATCGGGGAAAATGTCATATTCCTGGGTAGAAAACTGATATTTCTGGGCGAAAATGTCATATTTTCAGGGAGAAAACTGGTGTCTGTGGGAGAAAGTGTCGCATATTGGAGAGAAAACAGTTATTTCTGGGTAAAATGTCATATTCGTGGGGAGAAAACTGGTCTTTCTGGGCGAAAATGTCCCATTTTGGTGAGAAGAGAGGAATTTCTGGTAGAAAATGTCCAATTTCTGGGGAGAAACCTGGTATTTGTGGTAGAAAATGACATATTTTTGGAGAGAAAACCTGAATTTCTTGGGGAAAATGTCATAATTCTGGGGAGAAAACTGGAATTTCTGGGTGAAAATGTCCCATTTTGGGAGAAAACTGGAATTTCTGGGGGAAAATGTCCCATTTTGGTGAGAAAACTCTTATTTCTGGGAGAAAATGTCATATTTCTGATGATAAAAGTGGTATTTCTGGGATAAAATGTCCTATTTTCAGGGAGAAAACTGGTATTTCTGGGGTAAAAAGTCCCATTGTGGTGAGAAAACTGATCTTTCTGGGGGAAAATGTCCCATTTTGGTGGGAAAACTGTTATTTCTGGGGCAAAATGTCAGAATTATGAGGAGAAAACTGGCCTTTCTGGGAGAAAATGTCATATTTCTGGGGAGAAAACTGGTATTTCTGGTGGAAATTGTCATATTTTCAGGTGGAAAACTGGTATTTCTGGGGGAAAATGTCCCATTTTGGTGAGAAAAATGGTATTTTTGGTGGAAAATGTCATCTTTCTGGGGAGAAAAATGGCCTTTCTGGGATATAATGTCATCTTTCTGGGGAGAAAACTGGACATTCTGGGTGAAAATGTCCCATTTTGGGAGAAAACAGGAATTTCTGGGGGAAAATGTCCTATTTCCAGGGAGAAAACTGGAATTTCTGGGGGAAAATCTCATATATTGAGGGAAGACTGGTTAGGATTTGGGTCAGGGTCAGGGTCAGGGTCAGGGTCAGGGTCAGGGTCAGGATTAGGGTTAGGGTTAGGGTTAGGGTTAGATGAAGTGTATGTGCTTCTCCCCTGAAATATGACATTTTCCCCCAGAAATTCCAGTTTTCTCCCCAAAATTAGGACATTTTCTCCCAGAAAGACCAGTTTTCTCCCCAGAATCAGGCATCATCGCCAAAAACTACAAGTTGAGGTGAAAAATGTCATAATTTTGGGGAGAAAACTGGTATTTCTAGGGGTAAAAAACTCCCATTTTGGTGAGAAAACAGGTATTTGTTGAAGAAAATGTCATATTTCTGGGGAGAAAACTGGTCTCTGTGGGAGAAAAAGTCATATTTCAGGGGAGAAAACTGGTTTTTCTTGGGGAAAATGTCATATTTTCAGGGAGAAATCTGTTATTTCTGGGGGAAAATGTCCCATTTTGGTGAGAAAAATGGTATTTTTGGTGGAAAATGTCATCTTTCTGGGGAGAAAAATGGCCTTTCTGGGATATAATGTCATCTTTCTGGGGAGAAAACTGGACATTCTGGGTGAAAATGTCCCATTTTGGGAGAAAACAGGAATTTCTGGGGGAAAATGTCCTATTTCCAGGGAGAAAACTGGAATTTCTGGGGGAAAATCTCATATATTGAGGGAAGACTGGTTAGGATTTGGTTCAGGGTCAGGGTCAGGGTCAGGGTCAGGTTTAGATGAAGTGTATGTGCTTCTCCCCTGAAATATGACATTTCCCCCAGAAATTCCAGTTTTCTCCCCAAAATTATGACATTTTCTCCCCGAAATGCCAGTTTTCTACCAAGAACATGAAAATTGCTTCCAGGTATACCAGTTTTCTCCCAATACATGTGACATTTTCTCAGACCAATTCCAGTTCTCTCGCTAAAAATACGACTCATTCTCCCAGAATTGCCAGTTTTCTCCCCCAATTATGACGTTTTCTCCCAGAAATACCAGCATTCTCCCCAGATAGATGAGCTTTTCTCCAAGACGTACCCGTTTTCTCCCCCAAAACAGGACATTTTCTCCCAGAAAGACCAGTTTTCTCCCCAGAATCAGGCATCATCGCCAAAAACTACAAGTTGAGGTGAAAAATGTCATAATTTTGGGGAGAAAACTGGTATTTCTAGGGGTAAAAAACTCCAATTTTGGTGAGAAAACAGGTATTTGTTGAAGAAAATGTCATATTTCTGGGGAGAAAACTGGTCTTTCTGGGCGAAAATGTCCCATTTTGGTGAGAAAACTGGTATTTGTTGAAGAAAATGTCATATTTCAGGGGAGAAAACTGGTATTTCTGGGGGAAAATGTCCCATTTTGGTGAGAAAACCTGAATTTCTGGGGGAAAATGTCATCTTTCTGGGGATAAAACTGGAATTTATCGGGGAAAATGTCATATTCCTGGGTAGAAAACTGGTATTTCTGGGAGAAAATGTCATATTTTCAGGGAGAAAACTGGTGTCTGTGGGAGAAAGTGTCGCATATTGGAGAGAAAACTGGAATTTCTGGGAGAAAATGTATCATTTTGGTGCGAAAACTGTTATTTCTGGGGGAAAAATGTCATATTTCTGTTGATAAAAGTGGTGTTCCTGGGATAAAATGTCCTATTTTCAGGGAGAAAACTGGTATTTCTTGGGGAAAATGTCATATTTCAGGGGAGAAAACTGGAATATCTGGGGGAAAATGTCATATTTCAGGGGAGAAAACTGGACTTTCTGAGGGAAAATGTCCTATTTTCAGGGAGAAAACTGGAATTTCTGGGGGAAAATCTCATATATTGAGGGAAGACTGGTTAGGATTTGGTTCAGGGTCAGGGTCAGGGTCAGGTTTAGATGAAGTGTATGTGCTTCTCCCCTGAAATATGACATTTCCCCCAGAAATTCCAGTTTTCTCCCCAAAATTAGGACATTTTCTCCCCGAAATGCCAGTTTTCTACCAAGAACATGAAAATTGCTTCCAGGTATACCAGTTTTCTCCCAATACATGTGACATTTTCTCAGACCAATTCCAGTTCTCTCGCTAAAAATACGACTCATTCTCCCAGAATTGCCAGTTTTCTCCCCCAATTATGACGTTTTCTCCCAGAAATACCAGCATTCTCCCCAGATAGATGAGCTTTTCTCCAAGACGTACCCGTTTTCTCCCCCAAAACAGGACATTTTCTCCCAGAAAGACCAGTTTTCTCCCCAGAATCAGGCATCATCGCCAAAAACTACAAGTTGAGGTGAAAAATGTCATAATTTTGGGGAGAAAACTGGTATTTCTAGGGGTAAAAAACTCCCATTTTGGTGAGAAAACAGGTATTTGTTGAAGAAAATGTCATATTTCTGGGGAGAAAACTGGTCTTTCTGGGGGAAAATGTCATATTTTTGGAGAGAAAACTGGTCTTTCTGGGAGAAAATGTCCCATTTTGGTGAGAAAACTGGTATTTGTTGAAGAAAATGTCATATTTCAGGGGTGAAAACTGGTATTTCTGGGCGAAAATGTCCCATTTTGGTGAGAAGAGAGGAATTTCTGGTAGAAAATGTCATATTTCAGGGGAGAAAACTGGTCTTTCTGGGGGAAAATGTCCCATTTTGGTGAGAAGAGAGGAATGTCTGGTAGAAAATGTCCAATTTCTGGGGAGAAACCTGGTATTTGTGGTAGAAAATGACATATTTTTGGAGAGAAAACCTGAATTTCTTGGGGAAAATGTCATAATTCTGGGGAGAAAACTGGTATTTCTGGGTGAAAACGTCGCATTTTGGTGAGAAAACTGGTATTTGTTGAAGAAAATGTCATCTTTCTGGGTAGAAAACTGGTCTCTGTGGGAGAAAAAGTCATATTTCAGGGGAGAAAACTGGTATTGCTTGGGGAAAATGTCATATTTTCAGGGAGAAATCTGTTATTTCTGGGGGAAAATGTCCCATTTTGGTGAGAAAACCTGAATTTCTTGGGGCAAATGTCATATTTCTTGTGAGAAAACTGGTATTTTGGGGGAAAAATGTCATCTTTCTGGTGAGAAAACTGGAATTTATCGGGGAAAAAGTCATATTCCTGGGTAGAAAACTGGTATTTCTGGGAGAAAATGTCATATTTTCAGGGAGAAAACTGGTGTCTGTGGGAGAAAGTGTCGCATATTGGAGAGAAAACAGTTATTTCTGGGTAAAATGTCATATTCGTGGGGAGAAAACTGGTCTTTCTGGGCGAAAATGTCCCATTTAGGTGAGAAGAGAGGAATTTCTGGTAGAAAATGTCCAATTTCTGGGGAGAAACCTGGTATTTGTGGTAGAAAATGGCATATTTTTGGAGGGAAAACCTGAATTTCTTGGGGAAAATGTCATAATTCTGGGGAGAAAACTGGAATTTCTGGGTGAAAATGTCCCATTTTGGGAGAAAACTGGAATTTCTGGGGGAAAATGTCCCATTTTGGTGAGAAAACTCTTATTTCTGGGAGAAAATGTCATATTTCTGATGATAAAAGTGGTATTTCTGGGATAAAATGTCCTATTTTCAGGGAGAAAACTGGTATTTCTGGGGTAAAAAGTCCCATTGTGGTGAGAAAACTGATCTTTCTGGGGGAAAATGTCCCATTTTGGTGGGAAAACTGTTATTTCTGGGGCAAAATGTCAGAATTATGAGGAGAAAACTGGCCTTTCTGGGAGAAAATGTCATATTTCTGGGGAGAAAACTGGTATTTCTGGTGGAAATTGTCATATTTTCAGGTGGAAAACTGGTATTTCTGGGGGAAAATGTCCCATTTTGGTGAGAAAAATGGTATTTTTGGTGGAAAATGTCATCTTTCTGGGGAGAAAAATGGCCTTTCTGGGATATAATGTCATCTTTCTGGGGAGAAAACTGGACATTCTGGGTGAAAATGTCCCATTTTGGGAGAAAACAGGAATTTCTGGGGGAAAATGTCCTATTTCCAGGGAGAAAACTGGAATTTCTGGGGGAAAATCTCATATATTGAGGGAAAACTGGTTAGGATTTGGGTCAGGGTCAGGGTCAGGGTCAGGGTCAGGGTCAGGGTCAGGATTAGGGTTAGGGTTAGGGTTAGGGTTAGATGAAGTGTATGTGCTTCTCCCCTGAAATATGACATTTTCCCCCAGAAATTCCAGTTTTCTCCCCAAAATTAGGACATTTTCTCCCAGAAAGACCAGTTTTCTCCAGAAAGACCAGTTTTCTCCAGAAAATAGGACATTTTCGCCCCGAAATGCCAGTTTTCTGCCAAGAAAATGAAAATTGCTTCCAGGTATACCAGTTTTCTCCCAATACATGTGACATTTTCTCAGACCAATTCCAGTTCTCTCGCTAAAAATACGACTCATTCTCCCAGAATTGCCAGTTTTCTCCCCCAATTATGACGTTTTCTCCCAGAAATACCAGCATTCTCCCCAGATAGATGAGCTTTTCTCCAAGACGTACCCGTTTTCTCCCCCAAAACAGGACATTTTCTCCCAGAAAGACCAGTTTTCTCCCCAGAATCAGGCATCATCGCCAAAAACTACAAGTTGAGGTGAAAAATGTCATAATTTTGGGGAGAAAACTGGTATTTCTAGGGGTAAAAAACTCCCATTTTGGTGAGAAAACAGGTATTTGTTGAAGAAAATGTCATATTTCTGGGGAGAAAACTGGTCTTTCTGGGGGAAAATGTCATATTTTTGGAGAGAAAACTGGTCTTTCTGGGAGAAAATGTCCCATTTTGGTGAGAAAACTGGTATTTGTTGAAGAAAATGTCATATTTCAGGGGAGAAAACTGGTATTTCTGGGTGAAAACGTCGCATTTTGGTGAGAAAACTGGTATTTGTTGAAGAAAATGTCATCTTTCTGGGTAGAAAACTGGTCTCTGTGGGAGAAAAAGTCATATTTCAGGGGAGAAAACTGGTATTTCTTGGGGAAAATGTCATATTTTCAGGGAGAAATCTGTTATTTCTGGGGGAAAATGTCCCATTTTGGTGAGAAAACCTGAATTTCTTGGGGCAAATGTCATATTTCTGGTGAGAAAACTGGTATTTTGGGGGAAAAATGTCATCTTTCTGGGGATAAAACTGGAATTTATCGGGGAAAATGTCATATTCCTGGGTAGAAAACTGGTATTTCTGGGAGAAAATGTCATATTTTCAGGGAGAAAACTGGTGTCTGTGGGAGAAAGTGTCGCATATTGGAGAGAAAACTGGAATTTCTGGGAGAAAATGTATCATTTTGGTGCGAAAACTGTTATTTCTGGGGGAAAAATGTCATATTTCTGTTGATAAAAGTGGTGTTCCTGGGATAAAATGTCCTATTTTCAGGGAGAAAACTGGTATTTCTTGGGGAAAATGTCATATTTCAGGGGAGAAAACTGGAATATCTGGGGGAAAATGTCATATTATTGGAGAGAAAACTGGACTTTCTGAGGGAAAATGTCCTATTTTCAGGGAGAAAACTGGAATTTCTGGGGGAAAATCTCATATATTGAGGGAAGACTGGTTAGGATTTGGTTCAGGGTCAGGGTCAGGGTCAGGTTTAGATGAAGTGTATGTGCTTCTCCCCTGAAATATGACATTTCCCCCAGAAATTCCAGTTTTCTCCCCAAAATTAGGACATTTTCTCCCCGAAATGCCAGTTTTCTACCAAGAAAATGAAAATTGCTTCCAGGTATACCAGTTTTCTCCCAATAAATATGACATTTTCTCAGACCAATTCCAGTTCTCTCGCTAAAAATACGACTTATTCTCCCAGAATTGCCACTTTTCTCCCCAAATTATGACGTTTTCTCCCAGAAATACCAGCATTCTCCCCAGATAGATGAGCTTTTCTCCAAGACGTACCCGTTTTCTCCCCCAAAACAGGACATTTTCTCCCAGAAAGACCAGTTTTCTCCCCAGAATCAGGCATCATCGCCAAAAACTACAAGTTGAGGTGAAAAATGTCATAATTTTGGGGAGAAAACTGGTATTTCTAGGGGTAAAAAACTCCCATTTTGGTGAGAAAACAGGTATTTGTTGAAGAAAATGTCATATTTCTGGGGAGAAAACTGGTCTTTCTGGGGGAAAAAGTCATATTTCAGGGGAGAAAACTGGTCTTTCTGGGCGAAAATGTCCCATTTTGGTGAGAAAACTGGTATTTGTTGAAGAAAATGTCATATTTCAGGGGAGAAAACTGGTATTTCTGGGCGAAAATGTCCCATTTTGGTGAGAAGAGAGGAATTTCTGGTAGAAAATGTCCAATTTCTGGGGAGAAACCTGGTATTTGTGGTAGAAAATGACATATTTTTGGAGAGAAAACCTGAATTTCTTGGGGAAAATGTCATAATTCTGGGGAGAAAACTGGTATTTCTGGGTGAAAACGTCGCATTTTGGTGAGAAAACTGGTATTTGTTGAAGAAAATGTCATCTTTCTGGGTAGAAAACTGGTCTCTGTGGGAGAAAAAGTCATATTTCAGGGGAGAAAACTGGTATTGCTTGGGGAAAATGTCATATTTTCAGGGAGAAATCTGTTATTTCTGGGGGAAAATGTCCCATTTTGGTGAGAAAACCTGAATTTCTTGGGGCAAATGTCATATTTCTGGTGAGAAAACTGGTATTTTGGGGGAAAAATGTCATCTTTCTGGTGAGAAAACTGGAATTTATCGGGGAAAAAGTCATATTCCTGGGTAGAAAACTGGTATTTCTGGGAGAAAATGTCATATTTTCAGGGAGAAAACTGGTGTCTGTGGGAGAAAGTGTCGCATATTGGAGAGAAAACAGTTATTTCTGGGTAAAATGTCATATTCGTGGGGAGAAAACTGGTCTTTCTGGGCGAAAATGTCCCATTTTGGTGAGAAGAGAGGAATTTCTGGTAGAAAATGTCCAATTTCTGGGGAGAAACCTGGTATTTGTGGTAGAAAATGGCATATTTTTGGAGGGAAAACCTGAATTTCTTGGGGAAAATGTCATAATTCTGGGGAGAAAACTGGAATTTCTGGGTGAAAATGTCCCATTTTGGGAGAAAACTGGAATTTCTGGGGGAAAATGTCCCATTTTGGTGAGAAAACTCTTATTTCTGGGAGAAAATGTCATATTTCTGATGATAAAAGTGGTATTTCTGGGATAAAATGTCCTATTTTCAGGGAGAAAACTGGTATTTCTGGGGTAAAAAGTCCCATTGTGGTGAGAAAACTGTTATTTCTGGGGGAAAATGTCCCATTTTGGTGGGAAAACTGTTATTTCTGGGGCAAAATGTCAGAATTATGAGGAGAAAACTGGCCTTTCTGGGAGAAAATGTCATATTTCTGGGGAGAAAACTGGTATTTCTGGTGGAAATTGTCATATTTTCAGGTGGAAAACTGGTATTTCTGGGGGAAAATGTCCCATTTTGGTGAGAAAAATGGTATTTTTGGTGGAAAATGTCATCTTTCTGGGGAGAAAAATGGCCTTTCTGGGATATAATGTCATCTTTCTGGGGAGAAAACTGGACATTCTGGGTGAAAATGTCCCATTTTGGGAGAAAACAGGAATTTCTGGGGGAAAATGTCCTATTTCCAGGGAGAAAACTGGAATTTCTGGGGGAAAATCTCATATATTGAGGGAAGACTGGTTAGGATTTGGGTCAGGGTCAGGGTCAGGGTCAGGGTCAGGGTCAGGGTCAGGATTAGGGTTAGGGTTAGGGTTAGGGTTAGATGAAGTGTATGTGCTTCTCCCCTGAAATATGACATTTTCCCCCAGAAATTCCAGTTTTCTCCCCAAAATTAGGACATTTTCTCCCAGAAAGACCAGTTTTCTCCAGAAAGACCAGTTTTCTCCAGAAAATAGGACATTTTCGCCCCGAAATGCCAGTTTTCTGCCAAGAAAATGAAAATTGCTTCCAGGTATACCAGTTTTCTCCCAATACATGTGACATTTTCTCAGACCAATTCCAGTTCTCTCGCTAAAAATACGACTCATTCTCCCAGAATTGCCAGTTTTCTCCCCCAATTATGACGTTTTCTCCCAGAAATACCAGCATTCTCCCCAGATAGATGAGCTTTTCTCCAAGACGTACCCGTTTTCTCCCCCAAAACAGGACATTTTCTCCCAGAAAGACCAGTTTTCTCCCCAGAATCAGGCATCATCGCCAAAAACTACAAGTTGAGGTGAAAAATGTCATAATTTTGGGGAGAAAACTGGTATTTCTAGGGGTAAAAAACTCCCATTTTGGTGAGAAAACAGGTATTTGTTGAAGAAAATGTCATATTTCTGGGGAGAAAACTGGTCTTTCTGGGGGAAAATGTCATATTTTTGGAGAGAAAACTGGTCTTTCTGGGAGAAAATGTCCCATTTTGGTGAGAAAACTGGTATTTGTTGAAGAAAATGTCATATTTCAGGGGAGAAAACTGGTATTTCTGGGTGAAAACGTCGCATTTTGGTGAGAAAACTGGTATTTGTTGAAGAAAATGTCATCTTTCTGGGTAGAAAACTGGTCTCTGTGGGAGAAAAAGTCATATTTCAGGGGAGAAAACTGGTATTTCTTGGGGAAAATGTCATATTTTCAGGGAGAAATCTGTTATTTCTGGGGGAAAATGTCCCATTTTGGTGAGAAAACCTGAATTTCTTGGGGCAAATGTCATATTTCTGGTGAGAAAACTGGTATTTTGGGGGAAAAATGTCATCTTTCTGGGGATAAAACTGGAATTTATCGGGGAAAATGTCATATTCCTGGGTAGAAAACTGGTATTTCTGGGAGAAAATGTCATATTTTCAGGGAGAAAACTGGTGTCTGTGGGAGAAAGTGTCGCATATTGGAGAGAAAACTGGAATTTCTGGGAGAAAATGTATCATTTTGGTGCGAAAACTGTTATTTCTGGGGGAAAAATGTCATATTTCTGTTGATAAAAGTGGTGTTCCTGGGATAAAATGTCCTATTTTCAGGGAGAAAACTGGTATTTCTTGGGGAAAATGTCATATTTCAGGGGAGAAAACTGGAATATCTGGGGGAAAATGTCATATTATTGGAGAGAAAACTGGACTTTCTGAGGGAAAATGTCCTATTTTCAGGGAGAAAACTGGAATTTCTGGGGGAAAATCTCATATATTGAGGGAAGACTGGTTAGGATTTGGTTCAGGGTCAGGGTCAGGGTCAGGTTTAGATGAAGTGTATGTGCTTCTCCCCTGAAATATGACATTTCCCCCAGAAATTCCAGTTTTCTCCCCAAAATTAGGACATTTTCTCCCCGAAATGCCAGTTTTCTACCAAGAATATGAAAATTGCTTCCAGGTATACCAGTTTTCTCCCAATAAATATGACATTTTCTCAGACCAATTCCAGTTCTCTCGCTAAAAATACGACTTATTCTCCCAGAATTGCCACTTTTCTCCCCAAATTATGACGTTTTCTCCCAGAAATACCAGCATTCTCCCCAGATAGATGAGCTTTTCTCCAAGACGTACCCGTTTTCTCCCCCAAAACAGGACATTTTCTCCCAGAAAGACCAGTTTTCTCCCCAGAATCAGGCATCATCGCCAAAAACTACAAGTTGAGGTGAAAAATGTCATAATTTTGGGGAGAAAACTGGTATTTCTAGGGGTAAAAAACTCCCATTTTGGTGAGAAAACAGGTATTTGTTGAAGAAAATGTCATATTTCTGGGGAGAAAACTGGTCTTTCTGGGGGAAAATGTCATATTTCAGGGGAGAAAACTGGTCTTTCTGGGAGAAAATGTCCCATTTTGGTGAGAAAACTGGTATTTGTTGAAGAAAATGTCATATTTCAGGGGAGAAAACTGGTCTTTCTGGGCGAAAAAGTCCCATTTTGGTGAGAAGAGAGGAATTTCTGGTAGAAAATGTCATATTTCCGGGGAGAAAACTGGTCTTTCTGGGGGAAAAAGTCCCATTTTGGTGAGAAGAGAGGAATTTCTGGTAGAAAATGTCCAATTTCTGGGGAGAAACCTGGTATTTGTGGTAGAAAATGGCATATTTTTGGAGAGAAAACCTGAATTTCTTGGGGAAAATGTCATAATTCTGGGGAGAAAACTGGTATTTCTGGGTGAAAACGTCGCATTTTGGTGAGAAAACTGGTATTTGTTGAAGAAAATGTCATCTTTCTGGGTAGAAAACTGGTCTCTGTGGGAGAAAAAGTCATACTTCAGGGGAGAAAACTGGTATTTCTTGGGGAAAATGTCATATTTTCAGGGAGAAATCTGTTATTTCTGGGGGAAAATGTCCCATTTTGGTGAGAAAACCTGAATTTCTTGGGGCAAATGTCATATTTCTGGTGAGAAAACTGGTATTTTGGGGGAAAAATGTCATCTTTCTGGGGATAAACCTGGAATTTATCGGGGAAAATGTCATATTCCTGGGTAGAAAACTGGTATTTCTGGGCGAAAATGTCATATTTTCAGGGAGAAAACTGGTGTCTGTGGGAGAAAGTGTCGCATATTGGAGAGAAAACAGTTATTTCTGGGTAAAATGTCATATTCGTGGGGAGAAAACTGGTCTTTCTGGGCGAAAATGTCCCATTTTGGTGAGAAGAGAGGAATTTCTGGTAGAAAATGTCCAATTTCTGGGGAGAAACCTGGTATTTGTGGTAGAAAATGGCATATTTTTGGAGGGAAAACCTGAATTTCTTGGGGAAAATGTCATAATTCTGGGGAGAAAACTGGAATTTCTGGGTGAAAATGTCCCATTTTGGGAGAAAACTGGAATTTCTGGGGGAAAATGTCCCATTTTGGTGAGAAAACTCTTATTTCTGGGAGAAAATGTCATATTTCTGATGATAAAAGTGGTATTTCTGGGATAAAATGTCCTATTTTCAGGGAGAAAACTGGTATTTCTGGGGTAAAAAGTCCCATTGTGGTGAGAAAACTGATCTTTCTGGGGGAAAATGTCCCATTTTGGTGGGAAAACTGTTATTTCTGGGGCAAAATGTCAGAATTATGAGGAGAAAACTGGCCTTTCTGGGAGAAAATGTCATATTTCTGGGGAGAAAACTGGTATTTCTGGTGGAAATTGTCATATTTTCAGGTGGAAAACTGGTATTTCTGGGGGAAAATGTCCCATTTTGGTGAGAAAAATGGTATTTTTGGTGGAAAATGTCATCTTTCTGGGGAGAAAAATGGCCTTTCTGGGATATAATGTCATCTTTCTGGGGAGAAAACTGGACATTCTGGGTGAAAATGTCCCATTTTGGGAGAAAACAGGAATTTCTGGGGGAAAATGTCCTATTTCCAGGGAGAAAACTGGAATTTCTGGGGGAAAATCTCATATATTGAGGGAAGACTGGTTAGGATTTGGGTCAGGGTCAGGGTCAGGGTCAGGGTCAGGGTCAGGGTCAGGATTAGGGTTAGGGTTAGGGTTAGGGTTAGATGAAGTGTATGTGCTTCTCCCCTGAAATATGACATTTTCCCCCAGAAATTCCAGTTTTCTCCCCAAAATTAGGACATTTTCTCCCAGAAAGACCAGTTTTCTCCCCAGAATCAGGCATCATCGCCAAAAACTACAAGTTGAGGTGAAAAATGTCATAATTTTGGGGAGAAAACTGGTATTTCTAGGGGTAAAAAACTCCCATTTTGGTGAGAAAACAGGTATTTGTTGAAGAAAATGTCATATTTCTGGGGAGAAAACTGGTCTCTGTGGGAGAAAAAGTCATATTTCAGGGGAGAAAACTGGTTTTTCTTGGGGAAAATGTCATATTTTCAGGGAGAAATCTGTTATTTCTGGGGGAAAATGTCCCATTTTGGTGAGAAAACCTGAATTTCTGGGGGAAAATGTCATCTTTCTGGGGAGAAAACTGGAATTTATCGGGGAAAATGTCATATTCCTGGGTAGAAAACTGGTATTTCTGGGAGAAAATGTCATATTTCCAGGGAGAAAACTGGTGTCTGTGGGAGAAAGTGTCGCATATTGGAGAGAAAACTGGAATTTCTGGGAGAAAATGTATCATTTTGGTGCGAAAACTGTTATTTCTGGGGGAAAAATGTCATATTTCTGTTGATAAAAGTGGTGTTCCTGGGATAAAATGTCCTATTTTCAGGGAGAAAACTGGTATTTCTTGGGGAAAATGTCATATTTCAGGGGAGAAAACTGGAATATCTGGGGGAAAATGTCATATTATTGGAGAGAAAACTGGACTTTCTGAGGGAAAATGTCCTATTTTCAGGGAGAAAACTGGAATTTCTGGGGGAAAATCTCATATATTGAGGGAAGACTGGTTAGGATTTGGTTCAGGGTCAGGGTCAGGGTCAGGTTTAGATGAAGTGTATGTGCTTCTCCCCTGAAATATGACATTTCCCCCCGAAATTCCAGTTTTCTCCCCAAAATTATGACATTTTCTCCCCGAAATGCCAGTTTTCTACCAAGAACATGAAAATTGCTTCCAGGTATACCAGTTTTCTCCCAATACATGTGACATTTTCTCAGACCAATTCCAGTTCTCTCGCTAAAAATACGACTCATTCTCCCAGAATTGCCAGTTTTCTCCCCCAATTATGACGTTTTCTCCCAGAAATACCAGCATTCTCCCCAGATAGATGAGCTTTTCTCCAAGACGTACCCGTTTTCTCCCCCAAAACAGGACATTTTCTCCCAGAAAGACCAGTTTTCTCCCCAGAATCAGGCATCATCGCCAAAAACTACAAGTTGAGGTGAAAAATGTCATAATTTTGGGGAGAAAACTGGTATTTCTAGGGGTAAAAAACTCCCATTTTGGTGAGAAAACAGGTATTTGTTGAAGAAAATGTCATATTTCTGGGGAGAAAACTGGTCTTTCTGGGAGAAAATGTCCCATTTTGGTGAGAAAACTGGTATTTGTTGAAGAAAATGTCATATTTCAGGGGAGAAAACTTGTATTTCTGGGTGAAAATGTCCCATTTTGGTGAGAAGAGAGGAATTTCTGGTAGAAAATGTCATATTTCAGGGGAGAAAACTGGTCTTTCTGGGGGAAAAAGTCCCATTTTGGTGAGAAGAGAGGAATTTCTGGTAGAAAATGTCCAATCTCTGGGGAGAAACCTGGTATTTGTGGTAGAAAATGACATATTTTTGGAGAGAAAACCTGAATTTCTTGGGGAAAATGTCATAATTCTGGGGAGAAAACTGGTATTTCTGGGTGAAAACGTCGCATTTTGGTGAGAAAACTGGTATTTGTTGAAGAAAATGTCATCTTTCTGGGTAGAAAACTGGTCTCTGTGGGAGAAAAAGTCATATTTCAGGGGAGAAAACTGGTATTTCTTGGGGAAAATGTCATATTTTCAGGGAGAAATCTGTTATTTCTGGGGGAAAATGTCCCATTTTGGTGAGAAAACCTGAATTTCTTGGGGCAAATGTCATATTTCTGGTGAGAAAACTGGTATTTTGGGGGAAAAATGTCATCTTTCTGGTGAGAAAACTGGAATTTATCGGGGAAAAAGTCATATTCCTGGGTAGAAAACTGGTATTTCTGGGCGAAAATGTCATATTTTCAGGGAGAAAACTGGTGTCTGTGGGAGAAAGTGTCGCATATTGGAGAGAAAACAGTTATTTCTGGGTAAAATGTCATATTCGTGGGGAGAAAACTGGTCTTTCTGGGCGAAAATGTCCCATTTTGGTGAGAAGAGAGGAATTTCTGGTAGAAAATGTCCAATTTCTGGGGAGAAACCTGGTATTTGTGGTAGAAAATGGCATATTTTTGGAGGGAAAACCTGAATTTCTTGGGGAAAATGTCATAATTCTGGGGAGAAAACTGGAATTTCTGGGTGAAAATGTCCCATTTTGGGAGAAAACTGGAATTTCTGGGGGAAAATGTCCCATTTTGGTGAGAAAACTCTTATTTCTGGGAGAAAATGTCATATTTCTGATGATAAAAGTGGTATTTCTGGGATAAAATGTCCTATTTTCAGGGAGAAAACTGGTATTTCTGGGGTAAAAAGTCCCATTGTGGTGAGAAAACTGATCTTTCTGGGGGAAAATGTCCCATTTTGGTGGGAAAACTGTTATTTCTGGGGCAAAATGTCAGAATTATGAGGAGAAAACTGGCCTTTCTGGGAGAAAATGTCATATTTCTGGGGAGAAAACTGGTATTTCTGGTGGAAATTGTCATATTTTCAGGTGGAAAACTGGTATTTCTGGGGGAAAATGTCCCATTTTGGTGAGAAAAATGGTATTTTTGGTGGAAAATGTCATCTTTCTGGGGAGAAAAATGGCCTTTCTGGGATATAATGTCATCTTTCTGGGGAGAAAACTGGACATTCTGGGTGAAAATGTCCCATTTTGGGAGAAAACAGGAATTTCTGGGGGAAAATGTCCTATTTCCAGGGAGAAAACTGGAATTTCTGGGGGAAAATCTCATATATTGAGGGAAAACTGGTTAGGATTTGGGTCAGGGTCAGGGTCAGGGTCAGGATTAGGGTTAGGGTTAGGGTCAGGTTTAGATGAAGTGTATGTGCTTCTCCCCTGAAATATGACATTTTCCCCCAGAAATTCCAGTTTTCTCCCCAAAATTAGGACATTTTCTCCCAGAAAGACCAGTTTTCTCCAGAAAGACCAGTTTTCTCCAGAAAATAGGAAATTTTCGCCCCGAAATGCCAGTTTTCTACCAAGAACATGAAAATTGCTTCCAGGTATACCAGTTTTCTCCCAATACATGTGACATTTTCTCAGACCAATTCCAGTTCTCTCGCTAAAAATACGACTCATTCTCCCAGAATTGCCAGTTTTCTCCCCAAATTATGACATTTTCTCCCAGAAATACCAGCATTCTCCCCAGATAGATGAGCTTTTCTCCAAGACGTACCCGTTTTCTCCCCCAAAACAGGACATTTTCTCCCAGAAAGACCAGTTTTCTCCCCAGAATCAGGCATCATCGCCAAAAACTACAAGTTGAGGTGAAAAATGTCATAATTTTGGGGAGAAAACTGGCATTTCTAGGGGTAAAAAACTCCCATTTTGGTGAGAAAACAGGTATTTGTTGAAGAAAATGTCATATTTCTGGGGAGAAAACTGGTCTTTCTGGGGGAAAATGTCATATTTTTGGAGAGAAAACTGGTCTTTCTGGGAGAAAATGTCCCATTTTGGTGAGAAAACTGGTATTTGTTGAAGAAAATGTCATATTTCAGGGGAGAAAACTGGTATTTCTGGGTGAAAATGTCCCATTTTGGTGAGAAGAGAGGAATTTCTGGTAGAAAATGTCCAAATTCAGGGGAGAAACCTGGTATTTGTGGTAGAAAATGACATATTTTTGGAGAGAAAACCTGAATTTCTGGTAGAAAATGTCATAATTCTGGGGAGAAAACTGGAATTTCTGGGGGAAAATGTCCCATTTTGGGAGAAAACTGGAATTTCTGGGGGAAAATGTCATCTTTCTGGAGAGAAAACTGGTGTTTCTGGGGGAAAATGTCATATTACAGGGGAGAAAACTGGTATCTGTGGGAGAAAGTGTCGCATATTGGAGAGAAATCTGGAATTTCTGGGTGAAAATGTCCCATTTTGGGAGAAAACTGGAATTTCTGGGAGACAGTGTCTCATTTTTGTGAGAAAACAGTTATTTCTGCGGAAAATGTCATATTTCTGGGGAGAAAACTGGTATTTCTGGGGGAAACTGTCAGATTTTCTGGGGAAGACTGGTATTTCTAGTAGAGAATTTCATGTTTTGAGGACAAAAATTGCTGTTTCAAGGAGAAAATGTCCTATTTCTGGGGAGAAAGCTGGTATTTCTTGGTTAAAATGTTGTATTTTCTGGAGAGAACGGGTATTTCTGGGAGACAATGTCTCATTTTTGTGAGAAAACTGGAATTTCTTGGGGAAAATGTCTTATTTCTGGGGATAACACTGTTATTTCTGGGAGATAGTGTCATATTTTTGGAGAGAAAACTGGTCTTTCTGGGGGAAAATGTCATATTTTTGGAGAGAAAACTGGTCTTTCTGGGAGAAAATGTCCCATTTTGGTGAGAAAACTGGTATTTGTTGAAGAAAATGTCATATTTCAGGGGAGAAAACTGGTATTTCTGGGTGAAAATGTCCCATTTTGGTGAGAAGAGAGGAATTTCTGGTAGAAAATGTCCAATTTCTTGGGAGAAACCTGGTCTTTCTGGGGGAAAAAGTCCCATTTTGGTGAGAAGAGAGGAATTTCTGGTAGAAAATGTCCAATTTCTGGGGAGAAACCTGGTATTTGTGGTAGAAAATGACATATTTTTGGAGAGAAAACCTGAATTTCTTGGGGAAAATGTCATAATTCTGGGGAGAAAACTGGAATTTCTGGGTGAAAATGTCCCATTTTGGTGAGAAGAGAAGAATTTCTGGTAGAAAATGTCCTATTTCTGGGGAGAAACCTGGTATTTGTGGTAGAAAATGACATATTTTTGGAGAGAAAACCTGAATTTCTTGGGGAAAATGTCATAGTTCTAGGGAGAAAACTGGTATTTCTGGGTGAAAAAGTCACATTTCTGGGGAGAAAACTGGATTTTCTTGGGGAAAATGTCATATTCATGGGTAGAAAACAGTTAATTCTGGGAGAAAATGTCATATTTTCAGGGAGAAATCTGTTATTTCTGGGAGAAAATGTCCCATTTTGGTGAGAAAACTGTTATTTCTGGGGGAAAATGTCATTTTTCTGGTGAGAAATCTGCTACTTCTGGGGAAAAATGTCATCTTTCTGGGGAGAAAACTGGAATTTATCGGGGAAAATGTCATATTCCTGGGTAGAAAACTGGTATTTCTGGGAGAAAATGTCATATTTTCAGGGAGAAAACTGGTGTCTGTGGGAGAAAGTGTCGCATATTGGAGAGAAAACTGGAATTTCTGGGAGAAAATGTATCATTTTGGTGCGAAAACTGTTATTTCTGGGGGAAAAATGTCATATTTCTGTTGATAAAAGTGGTGTTCCTGGGATAAAATGTCCTATTTTCAGGGAGAAAACTGGTATTTCTTAGGGAAAATGTCATATTTCAGGGGAGAAAACTGGAATATCTGGGGGAAAATGTCATATTTCAGGGGAGAAAACTGGACTTTCTGAGGGAAAATGTCTTATTTTCAGGGAGAAAACTGGAATTTCTGGGGGAAAATCTCATATATTGAGGGAAGACTGGTTAGGATTTGGTTCAGGGTCAGGGTCAGGGTCAGGTTTAGATGAAGTGTATGTGCTTCTCCCCTGAAATATGACATTTCCCCCAGAAATTCCAGTTTTCTCCCCAAAATTATGACATTTTCTCCCCGAAATGCCAGTTTTCTACCAAGAAAATGAAAATTGCTTCCAGGTATACCAGTTTTCTCCCATATAGAAAATGACATATTTTTGGAGAGAAATCCTGAATTTCTTGGGGAAAATGTCATCATTCTGGGGAGAAAACTGGAATTTCGGGGGGAAAATGTCCCATTTTGGTGAGAAAACAGGTATTTGTTGAAGAAAATGTCATAATTCTGGGGAGAAAATTGGTATTTCTGGGCGAAAACGTCCCATTTTGGTGAGAAGAGAGGAATTTCTGGTAGAAAATGTCATATTTCAGGGGAGAAACCTGGTATTTGTGGTAGAAAATGACATATTTTTGGAGAGAAAACCTGAATTTCTTGGGGAAAATGTCATAATTCTGGGGAGAAAACTGGAATTTCAGGGGGAAAACGTCATATTTCTGGTGAGAAAACTGGTATTCTGGGGGAAAAATGTCATCTTTCTGGGGAGAAAACCGGAATTTATCGGGGAAAAAGTCTTCTTCCTGGGTAGAAAACTGGTGTTTGTTGAAGAAAATGTCATATTTTCAGGGAGAAAACTGGTATTTCTGGGATAAAATGTCTTATTTCAGGGGATAACACTGTTATTTCCGGGGGAAAATGTCATATTTTTGGAAAGAAAACTGGTATTTCTCGGGTAAAACTCCTGTTTTGGTGAGAAAACTGATCTTTCTGGGGGAAAATGTCCCATTTTGGTGGGAAAACTGTTATTTTTGGGGGAAAATGTCAGAATTATGAGGAGAAAACTGGCCTTTCTGGGAGAAAATGTCCTATTTCTGGGGAGCAAACAGGTATTTCAGGGATATAAGGTCATATTTTTGGTGAGAAAATTGAAATTTCCTGGGGAAAATGTCATCTTTGTGGGGAGAGAAGTGGAATTTCTGCGGAAGATGTCATATTTCTGGGGAGAAAACTGTTATTTCTGGGGGAAAAATGTCATATTTCTGGTGATAAATGTGGTATTTCTGGGATAAAATGTCCTATTTTCAGGGAGAAAACTGATATTTCTTGGGGAAAATGTCATATTTCAGGGGAGAAAACTGGAATATCTGGGGGAAAATGTCATATTATTGGAGAGAAAACTGGACTTTCTGAGGGAAAATGTCCTATTTTCAGGGAAAAAACTGGAATTTCTGGGGGAAAATCTAATATATTGAGGGAAGACTGGTTAGGATTTGGTTCAGGGTCAGGGTCAGGGTCAGGTTTAGATGAAGTGTATGTGCTTCTCCCCTGAAATATGACATTTTCCCCCAGAAATTCCAGTTTTCTCCCCAAAATTAGGACATTTTCTCCCCGAAATGCCAGTTTTCTACCAAGAAAATGAAAATTGCTTCCAGGTATACCAGTTTTCTCCCAATACATGTGACATTTTCTCAGACCAATTCCAGTTCTCTCGCTAAAAATACGACTCATTCTCCCAGAATTGCCAGTTTTCTCCCCCAATTATGACGTTTTCTCCCAGAAATACCAGCATTCTCCCCAGATAGATGAGCTTTTCTCCAAGACGTACCCGTTTTCTCCCCCAAAACAGGACATTTTCTCCCAGAAAGACCAGTTTTCTCCCCAGAATCAGGCATCATCGCCAAAAACTACAAGTTGAGGTGAAAAATGTCATAATTTTGGGGAGAAAACTGGTATTTCTAGGGGTAAAAAACTCCCATTTTGGTGAGAAAACAGGTATTTGTTGAAGAAAATGTCATATTTCTGGCGAGAAAACTGGTCTTTCTGGGGGAAAATGTCATATTTTTGGAGAGAAAACTGGTCTTTCTGGGGGAAAATGTCCCATTTTGGTGAGAAAACTCGTATTTGTTGAAGAAAATGTCCTATTTCAGGGGAGAAAACTGGTATTTCTGGGGGAAAATGTCCCATTTTGGTGAGAAGAGAGGAATTTCTGGTAGAAAATGTCATATTTTCAGGGAGAAAGCTGATATTTGAGGTAGAAAATGACATATTTTTGGAGAGAAAACCTGAATTTCTTGGTGAAAATGTCCCATTGTGGTGAGAAAACTGGTATTTTGGGTGAAAAATGTCATCTTTCCAGGGATAAAACTGGTATTTCTGGGTGAAAATGTCCCATTTTGGTGAGAAGAGAGGAATTTCTGCTAGAAAATGTCCAATTTCGGGGGAGAAACGTGGTATTTGTGGTAGAAAATGACATATTTTTGGAGAGAAAACCTGAATTTCTTGGGGAAAATGTCATAATTCTGGGGAGAAAACTGGAATTTCTGGGTGAAAATCTCCCATTTTGCAGAAAACTGGAATTTCTGGGGGAAAATGTCATATTTCTGGTGAGAAAACAGGTATTTTTGGGAAAATGTCATATTTTTGGAAGATAACTGGTCTTGCTGGGGGGAAATGTCATATTCCTGGGTAGAAAACTGGTATTCTGGGGGCGAAATGCCTTATTTCTGTGGAGAAAACTGGTCTTTCTGGGGGAAAAATCATATTTCAGGGGAGAAAACTGGTATTTTGGGGGAAAATGTAATATTCCTGGGTAGAAAACAGTTATTTCTGGGAGAAAATGTCATATTTTCAGGGAGAAATCAGTTATCTCTGGGAGAAAATGTCCCATTTTGGTGAGAAAACTGTTATTTCTGGGGGAAAATGTCATATTTCTGGTGAGAAAACTGGTATTTTGGGGGAAAAATGTCATCTTTCTGGGGAGAAAACTGGAATTTCTGGGGGAAAATGTCATATTTTCAGGGAGAAAACTGGTATCTGTGGGAGAAAGTGTCGCATATTGGAGAGAAAACTGGAATTTCTGGGAGACAATGTCCCATTCTGGTGAGAAAACAGTTATTTCTGGGGAAAATGTCATAATTCAGGGGAGAAAACTGGAATTTCGGGGGGAAAATGTCCCATTTTGGTGAGAAAACTGGTATTTGTTGAAGAAATTGACATATTTCAGGGGAGAAAATTGGTATTTCTGGGCGAAAACGTCCCATTTTGGTGAGAAGAGAGGAATTTCTGGTAGAAAATGTCCAATTTCTGGGGAGAAACCTGGTATTTGTGGTAGAAAATGACATATTTTTGGAGAGAAAACCTGAATTTCTTGGGGAAAATGTCATAGTTCTGGGGAGAAAACTGGTATTTCTGGGTGAAAAAGTCACATTTCTGGGGAGAAAACTGGATTTTCTTGGGGAAAATGTCATATTCATGGGTAGAAAACAGTTAATTCTGGGAGAAAATGTCATATTTTCAGGGAGAAATCTGTTATTTCTGGGAGAAAATTTCCCATTTTGGTGGGAAAACTGTTATTTCTGGGGGAAAATGTCATATTTCTGGTGAGAAAACTGGTACTTCTGGGGAAAAATGTCATCTTTCTGGGGAGAAAACTGGAATTTATCGGGGAAAATGTCATATTCCTGGGTAGAAAACTGGTATTTCTGGGAGAAAATGTCCTATTTTCAGGGAGAAAACTGGTATCTGTGGGAGAAAGTGTCGCATATTGGAGAGAAAACTGGAATTTCTGGGAGACAATGTCCCATTCTGGTGAGAAAACAGTTATTTCTGCGGAAGATGTCATAATTCTGGGGAGAAAACTGGAATTTCTGGGGGAAAATCTCATATATTGAGGGAAAACTGGTTAGGATTTGGGTCTGGGTCAGGGTCAGGGTCAGGATTAGGGTTAGGGAAAAAAGGGACATTTTCTCCCAGAATACCAGATTTCTACACAGAAATATGACATTTTCCCCTAGATAGACCAGATTTCTCCCCAGAAATATGACATTTTCCCCAAAAAATTGCCGATTTCTCCCTGAAAATATGACATTTTCCCCCAAAATACCAGTTTTCTCCCCAGAAATATGACATTTTCACCCAGAAATTCCAGTTTTCTCCCCAGAATTATGACATTTTTCCCAAGAAAGTCACGTTTTCTCCCCTGAAATATGTCATTTCCTACCACAAATACCAGGTTTCTCCCCAGAAATTGGACAGTTTCTACCAGAAATTCCTCTCTTCTCACCAAAATATGACATTTTCGCCCAGAAAGACCAGTTTTCTCCGCTGAAATAAGACATTTTCTTCAACAAAGACCAGTTTTCTCACCAAAATGGGACATTTTCCCCCAGAAAGACCAGTTTTCTCTCCTGAAATATGACATTTTTCCCAAGAAATCCCAGTTTTCTCCCCTGAAATATGACTTTTTCTCCCACAAAGACCAGTTTTCTCTCCAAAAATATGACATTTTCCCACAGAAATGCATGTTTTCTCTCTGAAAATATGACATTTTCTACCAGAAAGACCATTTTTCCTTCCAGAAATAAGACATTTCGCCCAAGAAATTCCAGTTTTCTCCCCAGAAATATGACTTTTTCTCCCACAAATACCAGTTTTCTCACTAAATATATGAGAGTTTCCAACAGAAATTACAGTTTTCTCACCAGAAATATCACATTTTCCCCATAATATAACTGTTTTCTTAACAAAATGAGGCATTTTCCACCAGATATACCAGTCTTCTCCCCAAAATATGACATTTTCCCCGAGAAAGACCAGTTTATTCCCCAGAAATATGACATTTTCTAGTAGAAATTTCAGTTTTCTCCACGGAAATATGACATTTTCCCCAAGAAATTCCTATCTTCTCACAAAAATGGGACATTCTCTCCCAGAAATACCAGTTTTCTCCCCAGAAATATGACATTTTCCTCCAGAAATACCAGTTTTCTCAATAAAATGGGACATTTTCTCTGAGAAAAACGAGTTTTCTCCCAAGAAATATGACATTTTCTCCCAGAAAGACCAGTTTTCTTCCCAGGAATTTGACATCTTCCCCCCAAAATACCGGATTTCGTACCAAAATGGGACATTTTATCCCTGAAATTCCAGTTTTCACCCTGAAAATATGACATTTTCCCCCAGAAATACCAGCTTTCGCCCCAGAAATATGACTTTTTCTCCAAGAAATAACAGTTTTCTCACAAAAAATATGACATTTTCCCTTATAAATACCAGTTTTCTCACCAGAAATATGACATTTTCCACAAGAAATACCAATTTTCTCTCTGAAAATATGACATTTTCTCCCAGAAAGACCGGTTTTCTCCCCAGAAATATGAAATTTTCCCCCAGAAATTCTAGTCTTCCCCCAAAAATGGGACATTTTCTCCTAGAAAAACCAGTTTTCTCAATAAATGGGACATTTTCCCCCAAAAATAACTGTTTTGTCAATAAAATGGGACATTTTCCCACAGAAAGACCAGTTTTCTCACCAAAATGGGACATTTTCTCTCACAAAAACCAGTTTTCTCCCGAGAAATATGACATTTTCCCCAAGAAATACCAGTTTTACCTCCAAAAATATGACATTTTCTCCCAGAAATGCCAGTTTTCTCACCAAAATGGGACGTTTTGTACCAGAAAAACCAGTTTTCTCCCTGAAAATAGGACATTTTCCCCCAGAAATTCCAGTTTTCTCCTCAGAAATATGACATTTTCCCCCAGAAATAACTGTTTTCTCAACAATATCGGACAGTTTCCCCCAGAAATACCTGTTTTCCCACAAACATGGGACATTTTCTCCCAGATATTCCAGTTTTCTCCCTGAAAATATGACGTTTTCCGTGAAAAAGACCAGTTTTCTCCCAAGAAATATGGTATTTTCCCCAAGAAAGTCCAGATTTCTCCCTGAAAATATGACATTTTCTCACAGAAATACCAGTTTTCTCACCAAAATGGGACGTCTTCTCTTAGGAAACACCAGTTTTCTCCCTGAAAATTGGACATTTTCCCCCAGAAATTCCAGTTTTCTCTCCAAATATATGACATTTTCGCCCAGAAAGACCGGTTTTCTCTCCAAAAATATGACATTTTCAACAGGAAGACCAGTTTTCTCACCAAAATGGGACATTTTCCCCCAGAAAGACCAGATTTCTCCCTAGAAATATAATATTTTCCCCCAGAAATAACTGTCTTCACAACAAAATGGAACATCTTCCCCGAGAAATACCAGTTTTCTCCCCAGAAAGATGACATTTCCCCACAGAAATACCAGTTTTCTTACCGAAATGTGACATTTTCCCCCAGAAAGTCCAGTTTGCTCCCTGAAATATGACATTTTCCACCAAAAATACCAGATTTCTCTCCAAGAATATGACATTTTCCCCCAGATATTCCAGTTTTCTCCCCAGAAATATGACATTTTCCCCAGAAAATCCCATTTTCTCCCTGAAAATACGACATTTTCCCCCAGAAATAAGAGTTTTCTCCCCAGAAATATGACATTTTCTCCCAGAAATACCAGTTTTCTCACCAGAATGGGATGTTTTCCCCCAGAAATTCCAGTTTTCTCTCCAAAAATATGATATTATATCCCCAAAATACCTGTTTTCTCACCAAAATGGGACATTTTCTCTCACAAATACCACTTTTCTCAGGAAAATGGGTCATTTTCTCCCATAAAATCCAGTTTTCTCCCCCAAAATATGACATTTTCTCCCAGAAATACCAGTTTTCTCATCAAAATGGCACGTAGTCTCCCAAAAATGGGACATTTTCCCCCAGAAAGACCAGTTTTCTCACCAAAATGGGATGTTTTCAACCAGAAAGACCAGTTTTCTCACCAAAATGGGACATTTTCTCCCAGAAATACCAGTTTTCTCGCCAAATATATGACATTTTCTCCCAGAAAGACCAGTTTTCTCCCCGAAATTATGACATTTCCTTTTCCAGCTGCACAGCCCTCAGCTGTGTGCTGCTGAGCAGGCTGTGAGCCATGCACTGCCCCACTCCTCACACCTGGTGCCTTTTTATCACTAAGACAGAAAAGCATTGAGGGGAGAAGGAAAGGATGCATATGATGCACCGACACAGCAGACCTGTGTGTGTGATGCTGTGTGTCTGATGGACCCTGGGCTCCTCTTTGTGAAGTTCCCTACGTATCACCATTACCTGGGACACCTCTTCCACTGCCGAAACACAACCTGCCTCTCACAGCAGCCGCGGTTGTGTCACCCAGCACAGCTGTGTCCTTGTCACAGTTATGTCACCCAGCACAGCTGTGTCATCATCACAGCCCGGTCTGCATGTGTCACCCATGATGGTTGTGGCACCTGGTTGTACCACCCAGCCCAGCCGTGTCACCGTCACAGCCGCAGGCTGGTTGTGTCACCCAGTGCAGTTGTGTCACTGTCACCATGATGTCACCCATCACAGTTGTGTTACCGTCACAGCTGCAGGTCGGTTGTGTCACCCATCACACCTGTGTCACCCATCAACAGCTCTGTCACCCATCAGAGCTCCGTCACCCATCACAGCTGTGTCACCCATCACAGCTCTGTCACCCATCACAGCTCTGTCACCCATCAAAGCTGTGTTCCCATCACAGCTGTGTCACCCATCCATCAGAGCTCCGTCACCCATCACAGCTGTGTTCCCATCAGAGCTCCATCACCCATCACAGCTCTGTCACCCATCAGAGCTGTGTCACCCATCAAAGCTGTGTCCCCATCACAGCTGTGTCACCCATCACAGAATCACAGAATATCTGAATTGTAGGGGTTGGAAGGGACCTCCAGAGATCATCGAGTCCAACCTCAGCTCTATCAGCCATCCATCAGAGCTCTGTCACCCATCACAGCTCTGTCAACCATCAGAGCTCCATCACCCATCACAGCTGTGTCACCCATCCATCACAGCTCTGTCACCCATCAAAGCTGTGTCTCCATCACAGTTCTGTCAACCATTACAGCTCTGTCACACATCAGAGCTCCGTCACCCATCACAGCTGTGTCAACCATCACAGCTGTGTCAACCATCCATCACAGCTCTGTCACCCATCACAGCTCCGTTACCCATCACAGCTGTGTCCCCATCACAGCTGTGTCACCCATCCATCAGAGCTCCATCACCCATCACAGCTCTGTTACTCATCACAACTGTGTCACCCATCACAGCTGTGTCCCCATCAGAGCTATGTCACCCATCAGAGCTCCGTCACCCATCACAGCTGCGTCACCCATCCATCAGAGCTCTGTCACCCATAAGAGCTGTCACCCATCACAGCTGTGTCACCCATCCATCAGAGCTCCATCACCCATCACAGCTCTGTTACTCATCACAACTGTGTCACCCATCACAGCTGTGTCCCCATCAGAGCTATGTCACCCATCAAAGCTCCATCACCCATCACAGCTGTGTCCCCATCACAGGTGTGTCACCCATCAGAGCTCTGTCACCCATCAGAGCTCTGTCACCCATCACAGCTCTGTTACCCATTACAGCTGTGTCACCCATCAGAGCTCTGTCAACCATCAGAGCTCTGTCACCCATCAGAGCTGTGTCACCCATCAGAGCTCTGTCACCCTGTTGGAAATATCCAAATAATTTTTATCAGGACAGTATCTCTGATAGAAGCAGATTTAATTCACGATTGCAACGGCAGGCATCCCACAAGCAGGAGAGCACCTTGTGGACACAACATAAGTTTTTATACCTCGTTTCCCCCCCCCCTCCCCTGTTTCCCCACTGGCTGGGCACTCCAGGTTCACAATCTTATCAGAAGGCTTACATTTGTTGATTACTTGTTAATTTGTTTGTTATCTGGTGTCAGTCCCGTCGTCTCCAAGATGTCTCAACACTCTTCTTGTTCATATTCATATGGTGATTTTCTTCGGAGTCTTTGTTAAACAAAGAGCGGGGAGGGAAGTGCCCGGTCTTCCTCAATACCTTCCTCAGGCACTCCCTGAGGTACGCCACTAATTGTCCTTTTAATTTGCACAGGATACCCTTGCAATGCGTGTGACATCTATATTTTCAACGCTGGCTATCCATAAGTTGTTACTGGCTTAGATATGTATGTTTTTAATGATTTAACTTCTCCTCCTTGAATTCTCTATTACTCAGGTCCTGTCTATCCAGCACCAAAAGCTAGTACTTTTCCAGCATCAACGGGTTTCTGATTTGTAAAGATATTTATTACATCTAACTTGCCTTTCACTGAAGGCCCAGAAGTTTTTCAGATGGCTGGACAGACAGGAGCTTCCGTCTTTGTGCTTAGAATTTACTCCATTTACCTAATCTCTACGGATATACATACATATATATATATACATATTACTTATATACTGAGTATGTGTTGTTGGGGAAGATTTATCCAGGGGATTAGAATCACAGAATCATAGAATGGCCAGGGTTGGAAGGGACTCCAACCCTGAATGTTGTGTTGAGGGACATGGTTTAGCGAGAACCATTGGTGAAGGGTGAATGATTGGACTGGATGACCCTGCGGGTCTTTTCCAAGCTTATTGATTCTATGATTCTATGATTCCACGACTCAAGGATGACGAAGCTCCAACCCCCCACCACATGCAGGGCCACCAACCTGCACATTTCACAGCAGCCTAGGCTGCCCAGGGCCCCATCCAACCTGGCCTCAACACCTCCAGGGATGGACGGGGCATCCACAGCCTCTCTGGGCAGCTGTTCCAGCACCTCACCACTCTCACAGCAAACAACTTCCCCCTGACACCCAACTGAAATCTGCCCTCCCTCAATTCCAACCATTTCCCCTCGTCCTGCTCTCATCTCCCCTTCCCAAGAGCTGACTCCCCTCCTGTTTTTGGGCTCCCTTTAGTACTGCAGGCTGCAATGATTCACCCCGCAGCCTTCTCTTCTCCATGCTGAACAAGCCCAGCTCCTTCAGCCTGTCCTCACAGGGGAGGTGCTGCAGCCCCTGCTCATCTCTGTGGCTCCTCTGGCCCCTCTCCAATAGCTCCCTGTCTTTTTTGTACTGGGGGCTCCAGCCCTGGACGCAGTGCTGCAAATGGGGCCTCACAGGAGCAGAACAGAGAGGGATAATCACCTCCCTGTCCCTGCTGGCCACCCCTCTGCTGATGGAGCCCAGGATCCCATTTGCTTTCTGAGCTGTAATCGCACACTGCTGCCTCACGTTCAGCTTTTCATCCCTCGGGACCCCCAGGTCCTTCCCTGCAGGGCTGCTCTCAAGGGGCTCCTTCCAGTCTGTATGGATGCCTGCGATTCCTTCAGCCCAAGTGCAAAACTGCACTTTGCTGTGTTCAACCTCATCAGGTTCACCCAGTCCCACCTTTCCAGCCTCTCGAGGTCCTTCTGAATGGCATCCCTTTCTTCCACCGTGTCGACCACACCACTCAGCTTGGTGTCATCAGCAAACTGGCTGAGGGTGCACTCGATTCCTCCAATGAAAACTTATCAGAGAACCCCAGTAAAGCAGAAAGGCCCTTGAAAAGAACTGTTAGTTCTAAAAAAAGGACCCAAACGGTAGCAGAGGCCATGAAATTAACAAAATTCTCATTTATTTCTGATGCAGAAACAACATTCAATTCCCACAACCCCTGCTCCCACGGTCCGGCCGTGTCACGCAGCACAGCTGTGTCCTTGTCACACTTATGTCGCCCATCAGAGCTGCTCAGCCCCGCTCCCACAGTCGGGTTGTGTCACGCAGCACAGCCCGCTGGAGCCGCTCACCACGGCACGGTGACGGAACGGTAACCGGAGCCACCGGGGCCATCTCCAGGGGAGCCCTCCTAGGAGCGCACATTAACACAGCTCACACCACCGCCCGGAGGCTGCGGGGTTGGGGTCGCTCCAAAGACCCTCCCCTGGGACGGGGGGGGGGGGGAGAGGGGCAGGCACCGCAGCCACGATCGCCCCCTCCTCAAATCCGTGAGTAAACGGCACAGGGAAAAGCAAGAGGGGGTGGTTGGGGCTGGGGGGGGACTCCGAGCAGCCGCGGTGCGCCACGAGAGGGGACAGCCACGGCTCCATCCGCTGCTCACAGCCCCCAGCCTCGGGCACCTGTGGGGAGGAAGGCGGCTCTCCTCCCGTTTTGGCAGCAAATTGGATTCACACGGAGCCGGGGGTTCGGGTCGGGTGTTGGGGTCCGTTTGTCCTAAGGAAGAGAGGTCGTTGGAACTGCTCCATTTTCTGGGGGGAGGAGAGGGGGTTCACTGTTCCTGGAAGAGTCCAGGCACCGCGGAGATGGGGCACACAGGGACGTGCTTAGGGCGGATGGGGTGGGGGTGGGGGTCTTTTCCAGCCCTAATGACTCCATGAGTGAGAAGGGTGCCCACGGGTCAATGGGTGGGCTTGGCAATCTCGGAGGTATTTCCAGACAGAACGATTCCATGAGTGGGTGCGGGGGGGGGGGGGGGCTGGATGGGGTGGCCCTGGGGGGTCTTTCCCAACCGGAGTGATTCCGTGATCATGCTCCCGGCGGGGATGGGCTGATGGTTGGACTCAGTTGTATAGCTGTCTTCTCACCTTAATGACCCTACGCCCCTTCGCTTGTCTCCAGGCAGACCCCCGTTGCTCCCCCCACAGCCGTCGGCTCACTTCTGCCCATGGCTTCCGAGGAGCCCACGATTCCCACGGCCCCCGCAGCCCCCGGGAGGAAACGTCGGAGGAAAGGGAAGGAGAAACCCATTTCGGGGGAGGGGGACAACAAGGAGGACGGGGACGATGGAGCGGGACGGGTGGCTGAAATCGAGGGGCTGACGCGGGCCGGGTGCCGGGCGCTGGGGCTGGGGGACACGCGGGGGGCACTGGGCTGCTTCAGGAGGGCGGTGGGGCTCTCGCTGCGCACCCCCACCCCATGGCTGCGCAGGGATTGCGCCTTCCGCCTGGGGGCCGCCTACGTGGAGGCTGGGAAGCCCGGGAAGGGGCTGAAATTCCTCCTCAAATCCCGACCCTCGGACGGGGAACGGCCGGAGGGGCTCCGTTTCGACGTCGCTGCGGCTCACGAAGGGCTGCGGGATTTCCCGGAGGCTCTGCGGGATTCCGGCGAGGCGGGGAGCAGCGTGGCGATGGGCTGCTGCTACCTGGGCATTCGGGAGCCCGAGAGAGCCGCCCGCTGCTTCCTGGAGGCGGCGCGGGGCTACGCGGGGGTCCACTGCCCCGACGCGGCCGCCGTGGCGCTGAGCAGAGCGAGCGGCTCCATGCTGCAGAGTGGCCGATTCGGGGCCGCCGAGGTCGCGGGGACCCTCGCCCGGTGCTGGGCGCTCTGTGACAGCATCTCCGATCCAGCCCTGCAGGGTAACACCACAGCGGTTCCTCTGCTCCCATTGCATGGGTGCACAAACCCAACCCATCCCTCTGCTCCCATTGCATGGATGCATGACCCCAACCCACCCCTCTACTCCCATTGCATGGATTCAGGACACCAACCCATCCCTCTGCTCCCATTGCATGGATGCACGACCCCAACCCATCCCTCTGCTCCCATTGCATGGATGCACGACCCCAACCCATCCCTCTGCTCCCATTGCATGGATTCAAGACCCCAACCCATCTCTCTGCTCCCATTGCATGGATTCAGGACACCAACCCATCCCTCTACTCCCATTGCATGGAATACATGACCCCAACCCATCCCTCTGCTCCCATTGCATGGATGCACGACCCCACTCCATCCCTCTGCTCCCATTGCATGGATGCACAAACCCAACCCATCCCTTTGCTCCCACTGCATGGATGCATGACCCCACCCCATCCCACTGCTCCCATTGCATGGATGCACAACCCCAACCCATCTCTCTGCTCCCATTGCATGGATGCACGACCCCAACCCATCCCTCTGCTACTGGTGAATGTTATGCATGACCCCAACCCATCCCTCTGCTCCCATTGCATGGATTCAGGACACCAACCCATCCCTTTGCTCCCACTGCATGGATGCACGACCCCACCCCATCCCTCTGCTCCCATTGCATGGATGCAAGACCCCAACCCATCGCTCTGCTCCCATTGCATGGATGGATGACCCCAACCCATCCCTCTGCTCCCATTGCATGGATGCAAGACCCCAACCCATCCCTCTGCTCCCATTGCATGGATATACGACCCCAACCCATCCCTCTGCTCCCATTGCATGGAATATACGACCCCAACCCATCCCTCTGCTCCCACTGCATGGATGCACGACCCCAACCCATCCCTCTGCTACTGGTGAATGTTATGCATGACCCCAACCCATCCCTCTGCTCCCATTGCATGGATTCAGGACACCAACCCATCCCTCTGCTCCCATTGCATGGATGCATGACCCCAACCCATCCCTCTGCTCCCATTGCATGGGTGCAAGACCCCAAACCATCCCTCTGCTCTCATTGCATGGAATACACGACCCCAACCCATCCCTCTGCTCCCACTGCATGGATGCAAGACCCCAACCCATCCCTCTGCGCCCATTGCATGGGTTCAGGGCACCACCCCATCCCCCTGCTCCCATTGCCATGGAATACACGACCCCACCCCATCCCTCTGCTCCCATTGCATGGATGCAAGACCCCAACCCATCCCTCTGCTCCCATTCCATGGGTGCAAGACCCCAACCCATCCCTCTGCTCCCATTGCATGGAATACACGACCCCAACCCATCCCTCAGCTACTGGTGAATGTTACGCATGACCCCAACCCAACCTTTTGCTCCCATTGCATGGATGCATGACCCCAACCCAACGCTCCCTCTGTGCCCCCCAGGGAAGCTCTACAACGACATCGGCCTCTGCTACTCCCAGCTGCGCATCTTCCCGCTGGCTGCAGAGAGCTTTGAGCGCGCGCTCGCCGCATGCCGCAGAGCACCAGGATGCAGCGGGGAGGCTGCAGTGCTGCAGAACCTGGGTGCTGCCCGCAATGCACTGCAACACTTCAGCGCAGCCCTGGCCCCACACCGGCGAGCGGCAGCGCTGCACGGTACGGCATCACAGCCTCACTCTGTGCAGGGGGGGGTGGTACAGAAATGAACCCCCGGTGATGAATTGCAGGCACTGCGGGGAACCGGAGGGCGCAGGGGCAGTGCTTTGGGAACTTGGCGTATGCCTTCAGCCAGCTCGGGGAGCACGAGGCCGCTGCAGAGAACTACCTGCACGCCCTGCAGGCCTTCCGTGACTCGGGTAAGGGGCAGCATCCCCAAGAGACCCCGGTGCCACGTGTCGGAGCAGTGCAGCAGCCAGCAGAGCTTGCAGCGAGCCCCGTGATGCTTCACCGCGCAGCCAGAACTGATGCAACCCTTTGGCATGCAGGGGATGTGCTGGGGCAGTGCAAAGCATGTGAGGGGCTGGGGGCTGCCCGCTTTCACCTGGGGGACCCCCAGAGGGCCATCGGGCACTACCAGGAGGCCTTGAGGCTGCTGTCCCGCTGCCAGGTACAGGGGACCCCAGGGATGGACCCTACGTGCATGGCATGCACCAACCATCCCCTGGGGATGGCCTTAGTGGGGTCTCCTGCACAGGGCACCACCAGGGCAGATGGTGAGAGGATTGTCACTGGGCTTACCCGCACCCTCCAGATGCAGCTCTGCCTCCGGCCCACCCCGGCCCTGGTGAGCAGCCCCCCACCACGGGGGTTGGGATCGGGGGGCTGGTGGGGTATGGGGACAGCAGCAAAGCTCTGCGCGCTCCTGAGCCGTGCTTGCATGCACTGAGGGGGGTTGATTGGTTGGTGGATGGGGACGTCATGCACAGACCCCATGCCACCCCGTCATCATGCTGCTGCCCACAGGACCTCGTCCCGCTGCAGTTCTGCTCCCCACTGCCCCGCATCAGTGGGACGCAGCCACGGAGACGCACGGTGTGAGTAGGATTCTGCCCCGAGCTCCTCTGCGGGGCACTCCCAGCATCACCCATGGGATAAATCTTCCCTCCTGCATCCCCCGCAGGTCCTTCCGGGACACAGGGCAGGATGGAGGTGAAGCTGCACCAAGGGCACCACCCGTGGGGTCAGGTAAGGGGGTGTGCAGGGCCGGAGTGCGTGGGGTTATTGACATAGGGGATGGAGCCCATCCATGCATGGGGAAGTGCTGTGTTCACTCCATCCTGGGCACAGCCCTGGAAAGAAATTTTCCTTCCAGAGATGGAGGTGGGCAATTTGAACGGGGTGGGAGAGGCTAGAAGTAAAATACCCCCCTCTCCCACCCAAACAATGATCCAACGAGGAACCTCCTGCAAACCATAACAATGCATTTCCCCAGCACCAAAGCTTCGCCACCCCCCCGCGCTCCCACCCTCCATCCCCGCAGTGATAGCATTACGAACAGCCCCCGACCCCCCCCGCAGCACCAGGGCCGGACCCAAGGATCTGGGGGGCTGCACGGTGCTGTCCCAGCTCTGCAGTCTGCTGTGAGCGCCGGGAGGAACACGGAGCAGAGCTGCGCTTCCACCACCCAACGCGGCACGGAGCCGACTGCTCTCCTTGTGCTGTAAGATCTCCCTCCATAAAGGTGTGTTTTCATAGAATCGTGGAATCATTACAGTTGGAAAAGATCCCCAAGAGCCCCATCCCCAACTCCAACCCAACCCATCCCCCCGAACCACATCCCCACGTACCACATCTCTGTGGTGCCTGAACGTCTCCAGGGACGGTGACCCCTTCCTCCTTCTTGGGCAGTTTCAGTGACTGCTCTCTGGGAGAAGAAATGAATCCCAAGGTGCGACCCAACTCTCCTGGCACAGTGTGAGCCACCACCTCTTGTCCCATCATTGTTAACTACGAGCAGAGGCTGACCCTCATGGGGCCACACAGAGTCTGACACAAGCCAGGATCCCAAAAGCCTTCTGGGCCACTTGGGCACAGTGCCGGCTCATGGGCAACTGTTGGTCAACCAGTGGCCAACAGTTGGTCAATTGCTGGTCAACCATTGGCCAAACGTTGGCCAACCATTGGTCAACCATTGGTCAGTGGTTGGTCAACCACTGGCCGATCACTGGTCAATTGTTGGTCAACCATCAGCCAACCACTGGTCAATTGTTGGTCAACCATTGGCCAACTGTTGGCCAACCACTAGTCAACTACTAGTCAACCATTGGTCAATGGTTGGTCAACCATTGGCCAACCACTGGTCAATTGCTGGTCAATCGTTGGCCAACCACTGGTCAATTGTTGGTCAACCATTGGCCAACCACTGGTCAATTGCTGGTCAATCATTGGCCAACCACTGGTCAATTGTTGGTCAACCATTGGCCAACCACTGGTCAATTGTTGGTCAACCATTGGCAAACCGTTGGCCAACCACTGGTCAACCATTGGTCAGTGGTTGGTCAACCATTGGCCAACCACTGGTCAATTGTTGGTCAACCATTGGCCAACCGTTGGTCAACCACTGGTCAACCATTGGTCAGTGGTTGGTCAATCATTGGCTGACCACTGGTCAATTGTTGGTCAACCATTGGCCAACCGTTGGCCAACCATTGGTCAACCACTGGTCAGTGGTTAGTCAACCATCGGCCAACCACTGGTCAATTGTTGGTCAACCATTGGCAAACCATTGGCCAACCACTGGTCAACCATTGGTCAGTGGTTAGTCAACCATTGGCTGACCACTGGTCAGTTGCTGGTCAACCATTGGCCAACCACTGGTCAATTGTTGGTCAACCATTGGCCAAACATTGGTCAACCACTGGTCAACAGTTGGCCAACCACTGGTCAACTGTTTGTCAACTGTTGGTCAACCATCTGTCAATCATTTGTCAATCACTGGTCAATCATTGGCCAATCGTTGGTCAACCATTGGTCAGTCACTGGCCAACCATCGGTCAACTGTTGATAAATCATTGGCCAACCATTGGCCAGCTGTTGGTCAGCCATCGGTCAATCATTGGTCAACAGTTTGTCAGCCATTGGTCAACCAGAACACCATTGGCCTTCTGGGCCACCTGGGCACAACGCTGCCTCACGGTCAGCTGAGCGCCGACCAACCAGAGCAGAGGAAGGGGTGGGTTGGGGTCGTGCACCCCATGCAGCAGGAGCAGTGCAGTGGGTCAGGGTGGTGCATCTCATGCAATGGAAGCAGAGGAAGGGTCAGGTCGGGGTCTTTGTCTCCTGGGGTCTCCATCTGTGCACCTTCGCTGAGGGTTCATTGGGAGGAAGCTGTGCTGTGCGTTGAGCAATGCATCCACTGCAACACAGAGCAAAGCGGTGCAACGCAGTGCAATGCAACACAATGCGGTGCAATGCAATACAATGCAACACAATGCGGTGCAACACAGAGCAATGCAGTGCAACACAATGCAGTGCAACACAGCAATGTGGAGCAACACAGAGCAATACAACACAATGCGGTGCAACACAAAGCAAAGCAGTGCAATGCAACACAATGCGGTGCAGCACAGAGCAATGCAACACAGCAATGTGGTGCAACACAGAGCAATGCAACACAATGTAGTGCAACACAGAGCAAAGCGGTGCAATGCAGTGCAATGCAACACAGTGCAGTGCAGCACAGAGCAATGCAACGCAATGTAGTGCAACACAGAGCAAAGCGGTGCAATGCAGTGCAATGCAACACAGTCCAGTGCAGCACAGAGCAATGCAACACAATGTAGTGCAACACAGCAATGCAACACAATGCGGTGCAACACAGAGCAATGCAGTGCAATGCAACAGAGTGCAGTGCAGCATCATGCAATGCGACACAATGCAGTGCAACACAGAGGAATGTGGTGCAACACAGAGCAATGCAGTATAACACAGAGCAATGCAGCACAGTGCAACAGAGTGCAATACCATGCAGTGCAACACAATAGTGCAACACAGAGCAACAGTGCAAACAACACAGTGCAAAGCAGTGCAATACAGCACAATGCAATGCAGTGCAACAGTGCAACACAGCACAGTGCAGCAAAACACAGGGCAGTGCAGTGCAACGCATTGCAACACAACAGAGTGCAACATAGCAGTGTAGCACAACACAGCACAGTGCAACACAACACAGCACTGTGCAATGCAGTGCAACACAGCAACACAGCACAGTGCAATGCAAAGCAGTGCAAAACAACACTGCAATGCAATGCAATGCAACACAGCATAACACAGAAATGCAAAGCAATGCAATGCAACACAGTGCAACACCGCACAGTGCAACGCAAAGCAATGCAGTGCAAAACAACACTGTGCAATGCAATGCAACATAGTGCAACACAGCACAGTGCAATGCAAAGTAATGCAGCGCAAAACATTACTGCAATGCAACACAGTGCAACACAGCACAGTGCAATGCAGTGCAACACAGTGCAGCACAACACAGTGCAATGCAAAGCAATGCAAAACAACACTGCAATGCAACGCAATGCAACACAGTGCAACACAGCACAGTGCAATGCAGTGCAACACAGTGCAACACAGCACAGTGCAATGCAAAGCAATGCAGTGCAAAACAACACTGTGCAATGCAATGCAACACAGCACAGCACAGCACAGTGCAATGCAGTACAACACAGCACAGTGCAATGCAAAGCAATGCAGTGCAACAGAATGCTGCAATGCAATGAAATGCAATGCAGTGCAACACAGCACAGTGCAATGCAAAGCAATGCAGCGCAACACAACACTGCAATGTAATGTAACAGTGCAACACAGAACAGTGCAATGCAGTGCAACACAGTGCAACACAGCACAGTGCAATGCAAAGCAATGCAATGCAAAACAACACTGCAACGCAATGCAACACAGCGCAACACAGCACAGTGCAATGCAGTGCAACACAGTGCAACACAGAACAGCACAGTGCAATGCAGTGCAACACTGCAACACAGCACAGTGCAATGCAAAGCAATGCAGTGCAACACAACACTGCAATGCAACGCAATGCAACACAGTGCAACACAGCACAGTGCAATGCAAAGTAATGCAGTGCAAAACAACACTGTGCAATGCAATGCAACACGGTGCAACGCAAAGTAATGCAGTGCAAAACATTGCTGCAATGCAACGCAATGCAACACAGTGCAACACAGCACAGCACAATGAAATGTAACACAGCACAGTGCAATGCAGCGCAACACAGTGCAACACAGCACGGTGCAATGCAAAGCAATGCAAAACAACACTGCAATGCAACGCAATGCAACACAGTGCAACACAGCGCAACACAGCACAGCGCAATGCAGTGCAACACAGTGCAACACAGAACACCACAACGCAATGAAGTGCAACGCAGCACAGTGCAATGCAGCGCAACACAGCGCAACACAGCACAGTGCAATGCAAAGCAATGCAAAACAACACTGCAATGCAACGAAATGCAACACAGTGCAACACACTGCAACACAGCACAGTGCAGTGCAAAGCAATGCAAAACAACACTGCAATGCAACACAGTGCAACACAGCACAGTGCAGTGCAACGCAACGCAACACAAAGCAATGCAGTGCGACACAACAGGGTGCAGCGCAACCCAACGCAGCTCCGCCCGCTCCGCGCGTGCGCCGTGCGCGTCCCCGCTCCTCTCTGCCGTATGCGGGCACGGCTGGGCTGGGGGTTGGGTTGGGGGCTGGGCTGGGGGTTGGGGCTGCTGGTGGCGGCGGGGGGCCGCTGCCCGAGGCGGGTCTGGGGTCCGGAGTGGGGCTGGGGCCGCTCCCCGCAGCGCGATATGCACGGACAGAGCGAGGGGAGACCGCGTTACCTCGGGTATGGGACGGGGGGGGGCATCGTGGGGGTACGGGGGTGTGCATAGGGGGCAGCAGGGTGAGACGGTGCGGGGGGATGGGGCTTACTCAGGGATGGGACGGGGGGGGTACGTGGGGGGGTCCGCGGTAGGTCGGGTATGGGGCAAGGTGGGGGTATGGGGGGGTATAGGGGAGTGCATAGGGGGGTGCGGGGGGAACGCGTGGCCTCGAGTTTGGAGTAATGGGGGGGGGCACGGGGGAGTGCGAAGGGGTGCATAAGGGTGCGGGGGGGGCCGGAGTATCTCGAATATGGGGCCGGGGGGGCTATAGGGGAGTGCAGGGGGAGACAGGTGGGGGGCCGTGCTTGCTCAGGGATGGGGCAGTGGGGGTGTAGGGGGGGGGTAGGGGGGTTGCATAGGGCACGCAGGGGGGAGCTGTGCTTTCCCGGGTATGGGGGGTCCGGGGGGGGTACATGGTGGGGGGGGGCTGTGCTTCTTTGGTTATGTGGGGCACGGAGGTGGGTGTGGGGGCCACACTGTGAGAGGAGCAGAGGGGGTACGGGATGCAGAGGACCCCCAACCCCACGTGCTTTGTGCTGCTGGAGGGCAGCGCTGTGACCCCTCTGCACTGGGGTCTCACGTGCCCCCCTCCCACTCTCACCCACCCCCCCAGGCAGGAGGAAGCTCAGGCCATCGACCAGGAGCTTTTCACCGACTATAAGTTCAGCGTGGACCAACTGATGGAGCTGGCGGGGCTGAGCTGTGCCACCGCCATCGCCAAGGTGGGAGCACGGAGGGGGAGGAGGGGGCTGCGGGGTGACCCCCCCCCCCCCCACCGCCCTGCACAACCCAACGTGTCCCCCCCTCCTCCAGGCGTACCCCCCAGGCTCCTTCCCCACGAGCCCCCCCGCCGTGCTGGTGGTCTGCGGGCCGGGCAACAACGGCGGTGACGGTTTGGTGTGCGCCAGGCACCTGAAAATGTTTGTGAGTGCCCCAAAGGGGGGGCCGCATTCGGGGGTCCGCATCCCCCCCAAGTCAGTGCTGAGCACCGCCGTCCCCGCAGGGATACCACCCCACCGTGCACTACCCCAAGCGACCCAACAAGCCGCTCTTTGAGGGGCTGACCACGCAGTGCCAGAAGATGGACATCCCCTTCCTCACCGAGTTCCCAGCAGAGGTGAGCAGATAGCAGACACTGCTGGGGCTGGGGCTGCGTCCTGCAGGCGAGCCTCGGTGACCCACTGCTGGGCCTCAGCCTGTGCTGCTCCTCACCCCATGCTGCTCCTCACTCCATGCTGCTCCTCACCCTCTGCCAGGCCTCACCCCATATTGATCCTCACCCCCCCATACTGCTCCTTACCACCCTGCTGCTTCTCACCCCACTGCCAGTCATCACCTTATATTGGTCCTCACCCCACTGCCAGTCCTCACCCCATACTGCTTCTCACCCTACATCGGTCCTCACCACCCCACTGGTTCTCACTCCACTGCTAGTCCCCTTCCCACAGTGGTACTCATCCCATACTGCTCCTCATCCCACTGCTGGGCCTCAGCCTGCACTGCTCCTCACCCCATGCTGCTCCTCACCCTCTGCCAGGCCTCACCCCATATTGATCCTCACCCCCCCATACTGCTCCTTACCACCCTGCTGCTCCTCACCCCGTACTGGTCCTCGCCCCACTGCCAATCATCACCTTATATTGGTCCTCACCCCATACTGCTTCTTCACCCCACTGCCAGTCCTCACTCCATGCTGCTCCTCACCCCATGCTGCTCCTCACCCTCTGCCAGGCCTCACCCCATATTGATCCTCACCCCCCCATACTGCTCCTTACCACCCTGCTGCTTCTCACCACACTGCCAGTCATCACCTTATACTGGTCTTCACCCCACTGCTGCTCCTCATCCCACTGCCACTCCTCACCCCATAGTGCTCCTCACCCCATACTGCTTCTCACCCCACTGCCAGTCCTCACCCCATACTGCTTCTCACCCTACATCGGTACTCACCACCCCACTGGTTCTCACTCCACTGCTAGTCCCCATCCCACATTGCTCCTCACCCCATACTGCTCCTCACCCCATGCTGCTCCTCACCCTCTGCCAGGCCTCACCCCATATTGATCCTCAGCCCCCCATACTGCTCCTTACCACCCTGCTGCTCCTCACCCTCTACTGCTCCTCACCCCACTGCCAGTCCTCACCCCATACTGCTTCTCACCCTATATCGGTCCTCACCACCCCACTGGTTCTCACTCCACTGCTAGTCTCCATCCCACATTGCTCCTCACCCCATACTGCTCCTCAACCCATGCTGCTCCTCACCCTCTGCCAGGCCTCACCCCATATTGATCCTCACCCCCCCATACTGCTCCTTACCACCCTGCTGCTCCTCACCCCACTGCCAGTCCTCACCCCATATTGCTCCTCACCCCATACTGTTTCTCACCCTATATCGGTCCTCACCACCCCACTGGTTCTCACTCCATTGCTAGTCTCCTTCCCACACTGGTACTCATCCCATACTGCTCCTCACGCCATGCTGCTCCTCACCCTCTGCCAGGCCTCACCCCATATTGATCCTCACCCCCCCATACTGCTCCTTACCACCCTGCTGCTTCTCACCCCACTGCCAGTCCTCACCCCATACTGTTTCTCACCCTATATCGGTCCTCACCACCCCACTGGTTCTCACTCCATTGCTAGTCTCCTTCCCACACTGGTACTCATCCCATACTGCTCCTCACCCCATGCTGCTCCTCACCCTCTGCCAGGCCTCACCCCATATTGATCCTCACCCCCCCATACTGCTCCTTACCACCCTGCTGCTCCTCACCCCATACTGGTCCTCGCCCCACTGCCAGTCATCACCTTATATTGGTCCTCACCCCATACTGCTTCTCACCCCACTGCCAGTCCTCACCCCATGCTGCTCCTCACCCTCTACCAGGCCTCACCCCATATTGATCCTCACCCCCCCATACTGCTCCTTACCACCCTGCTGCTTCTCACCCCACTGCCAGTCATCACCTTATATTGGTCCTCACCCCACTGCTGCTCCTCATCCCACTGCCAGTCCTCACCCCATGCTGCTCCTCACCCTCTGCCAGGATTCACCCCATATTGATCCTCACCCCCCCATACTGCTCCTTACCACCCTGCTGCTTCTCACCCCACTGCCAGTCATCACCTTATATTGGTCTTCACCCCACTGCTGCTCCTCATCCCACTGCCACTCCTCACCCCACTGCTGCTCCTCACCCCACTGCCAGTCCTCACCCCATACTGCTTCTCACCCTATATCGGTCCTCACCACCCCACTGGTTCTCACTCCACTGCTAGTCCCCTTCCCACAGTGGTACTCATCCCATACTGCTCCTCATCCCACTGCTGGGCCTCAGCCTGCACTGCTCCTCACCCCATGCTGTTCCTCACCCTCTGCCAGGCCTCACCCCATATTGATCCTCATCCCCCCCAAACTGCTCCTTATCATCCTGCTGCTCCTCACCCTCTACTGTTCCTCACCCCACTGCCCATCCTTACCCTGCTGCTGGATCTTATCCCATTGCTGTTCTTCACCCCATATTGCTTCTACCCCCCGTACTGATCATCGTACTGCCAGTGCTCCTCACCCTACTGGTTCCTCACCCCACACTGCTCCTCACCCCGTATTGCTCCTCACCCCACTGCCCATCCTTACCCTGCTGCTGGATCTTATCCCACTGCTGTTCCTCACCCCATATTGCTTCTACCCCCCGTACTGATCATCTTACTGCCAGTGCTCATCACCCTACTGGTCCTCATCCCATATTGCTCCTCACCCCACACTACTTCTCACCCCATATTGCTCCTCCCCCTACTGGTCTTCACCCCACGCTGCTTCTCACCCCACGCTGCTCCTTACCCCACTGCCCATCCTTACCCTGCTGCTGGATCTTATCCCACTGCTGTTCCTCACCCCATATTGCTTCTACCCCCCGTACTGATCATCTTACTGCCAGTGCTCCTCACCCTACTGCTCCTCACCCCACATTACTTCTCACCCCATACTGCTCCTCACCTCACACTACTTCTCATCCCATATTGCTCCTCACCCTACTGGTCCTCACCCCACACTGCTTCTCACCCCATATTGCTCCTCACCCTACACTACTTCTCACCCCATGTTGCTCCTCACCCCACACTGCTCCTCACCCCACTGCGCATCCTTACCCTGCTGCTGGATCTAACCCCATTGCCATTCCTCACCCCACACTGCTCCTCCCCCCGCCGCAGGCTGCGCTCATCGATGGGCTGTATGGGCTGGTGGTGGATGCCATCTTTGGGTTCAGCTTTAAGGGAGCGGTGCGGGAGCCATTTGGGAGCATCCTCAGCACCCTGCAGAGCGTCACGGTGCCCATCGCCAGCATCGACATCCCCTCAGGTGAGTACGGACAGACCCACTGCTGGGAGGGGGAGGGAAGGGGGGAGAAGCACACTGCATTTGCAACACTGCAGCGTGCTCCAACACGGGCTGTGTTGCAGGCTGGGACGTGGAGAAGGGGCGGGCGGATGGGCTGAGGCCCGACATGCTCATCTCACTGACGGCCCCCAAGAAGGCAGCTGTGCATTTCTCGGGGCGCTACCACTTCCTGGGGGGGCGGTTTGTGCCCACGGCGCTGCAGGAGAAGTACGGTCTCAACCTCCCCCCTTACCCAGGCACTGAGTGCGTCCTGCAGCTGCCGTAGGGGCTCAGTGCTGGGGTGGTCGGAGCCCCATCGAGTGCTTCCAGGTACAGAGCCAGGCACCAAGGGCTGCGTCTCACACTTCAGGATTGTTTGGTTGCAATAAAAATGTATTAGAAAAGACAAAAAACCCTTTGAAGAACCCAGTACTGTGCAGGCTCTGCCCTCGCATCGCTCTGGCCTCGCACTGCTCCACCATGGGCTGATGGCAAACTGGTCCCATCCTCAGGGCTGGGTGGGAGCTGGGGGTCCCAGCCAGCAGGCAGATTCCATGGGGCACACAGAGCTCCCCAGACCCTTCTGCACACTCAATGCACTACAGGGGGCTCCGGACCCCCCCCAGTCATGTGGCTGCATTCATTCTGCCTCTCTCCGCCTCTTCTTCTTCTTCTTCTTCCTCTCCATCCCAGGGTGGTGCTCAGCCTCTTCTGGCCCACCGGTGTCCTCTGGAGGTACCTCCATCTCAACCACCTCCTCCACCTTCTCCTTCCTCCTCTTTTTCTTCTTCTTTCTCCTCTCCTCTCTCTCCTCCTCTCCTACCTCCTCCTCTTCTCCGTTCGCCTCCTGGCTCTGCAGCCCTTCCACATCAGCTCCATCCACCAACGGTTCCCTTTTCTTCTTTTTCTTCTTCTTCCTGCTGTCCTGCAGCTCTGCCGGGGGGCTGCTCTGGGGGGCCATGTTGTGTTGCCCCCCCCCATCATGTTGTTTAGCAGCCAGGAAGGCACGCTCCTGCTGCTCCAGCCGTGCCAGCTTGGCGCTCATGGTCAGCCCATGCCGTGCACCTCTGCAACAACAAGGGACACAGTGGGGAATGAGCCCCCCCTCCCCAGAGCAGGGAGCACACAGACCCCCCCCAGCCCCACCCCCACAACCAACTCACTTGTGTGCCGTGCGACCCCCGCACACCCGCACCAGCTCCTCATCTGTCAGCCTGCAGGGACAGAGGGGACACAGTGTCACCAGGCAGGAGGTGACAGCAGGATGGCCCCCAACTCCCCCCCACCCTTCAATGCTACAGTGCCTCCGGGCCGAAGAGCGGTCCAGTTTGTCCTCCTCTTCCTCCTCGCTGCTCTCAGAGCCCCCCTGCTGCTTGGTGGGCTCCTCCCCATGGGCTGTGAGCGTGGCTGCCTGTGTGGAAAAGGGGAGCGTGGGAATTGGGAGGGGGGTGGGAATAAGGGGAGTTAGAAGAGAGGGGAAGAAATGAGGGCATGGAAAAAAGGGGCATGGACGTGGGGGGGACAGGGGGCAAGGAAATAGGGGAGGAAGAGGTGGAATGGGAAAGGTGAGTGTGGAAATGGGCATGGAAATGATGAGATGTGGAAATGGGGGAGATAGGGGAGCATGGAAACAGGGATGGGAAAAGTGGGTGTGGAAATAGGGGCATTGAAATGGGAGGGATAGGGAAGCATGGAAAGGGGAAGGTATAGAAATGGAGGATGTGGAAAAGGGAGGGGGGCAGGGGGGCATGGAAATGGGAGGGTGTGGAAATGGGAAGCATGGAAATGGGAGGAATAGGGGGCATGGAAATGGTGGGATGGGAAGTTGGATGTGGAACTGAGGAGAATGGAAATGGGGGGAATAGGGGAGCATGGAAAGGGGAAGGCATGGAACTGGAGGGCGTGGAAAAGGGAGGGGGATGGGGTAATGGGAAGGCATGGAAATGGGACGGCATGGAAATGGGGGATGAAGAAATGGGAAGGAAAGGGGGCATGGAAATGGTGGGATGGAAAAGGTGTGTGTGGAATTGGGACCATGGATATGGGGGGAATAGCGGGTGGGAAAAGAAGGGTATGGAAATAGGGGGCGTGGAAATAAGGGGAGAGGGGAAGTTGGAAACAGAAAGGTGTGGAAATCGGGGGGGATATGGGAGCATGGAAATGGTGGAACGGAAAAGGCAGGTGTGGAATTGAGGGGCATGGAAATGGAAGGGATTAGGGGGACATGGAAATAGGGGAGATAAGGGATCGTGGAAATGGTGAGGTGAAAAAGGTGGAAGGTAGAAAGTGGGCACAGAACTGGGGACATGGAAATAGGGGAGATGGGAAAGCATGGAAACGGGGGTTGGGAAAAAGATGGGTGTGGAACTGGAAGCATGGAAAAGGGGGGCATGGAAATAGGAGGAAGGGGGGGTATGGAAACGGGAGGGGGTGCAAGCAGCAGCAGGCTGGGAAGCAGCACTGCTCCAGGGTCATTACCTTAATGAAGTGGCCATACAGCGTGCTGCCTGGGGGGGGGACCTTGTGGGGCTTCTTAGTGCTGACCCCAAAGCGCTGCTCTGAACGTGCCTCCACGCAGACCCCGTCCTGGGGGTGAGGAGGGGGCAGAGAGAGGGAACGGAGCGTTTGGTCACAGCCCAGAGCCTCACCGAACTGTTATGGAGGGGTTTAGGCACAACGGGGGGCACTGGGAGCTCTGGAAAGCCATGGGGGGAACCCAGACAGTACGGGGGGGGGAGGGGGAGGGCATGTGGCTTTGTATTACAAGGTTCTAGGCAGCCCTGGGGGATGCTGGGGGCACTGGGATCCTATAAGCAGTACTGGGGGGCACTGGAATCCTATAGGCAGACTGGAGGGCACTGGGAGCAGGACATCTTAGATAGCACTGGGGGGGCACTGGGGAGCTACAGGCAGTACTGGGGGCACTGGGAGGAGCTCTGGGCAATACTGGGGAGCATTGGGATTGTGCTAAAAGGTTCCAGACAGCACTGGGCAGTACTGGAGGAACACTGGGAGCGTGCTTGGGGCCTGCAGGCTGTATGGGGGAGCACCAGGAGGGGCTCGAGGTAGTACTGGGGGGGGCAGCAACAGAGGTCTATTGAGGGGCTGCAGATGGCAGTGGGGGGCTGTGGGGAGTTTTGGGTGGCACTGGGAACATGCTCAGGGTTTGCAGGTGGCACTGGGGGCACTGGGAGAGGCTGGAGGCAGCACTGGGGGCACTGGGAGAGGCTGGAGGTGGCACAGGGGCACTGGGAGAGGCTGGAGGTGGCACTGGGGGCACTGGAAGAGGCTGGAGGCAGCACAGGGGGCACTGGGAGAGGCTGGAGGCAGCACTGGGGGCACTGGGAGAACCTGGAGGTGGCACTGGAGACACTGGGAGAGGCTGGAGGTGGCACTGGGGGCACTGGGAGAGCCTGGAGGTGGCACTGGAGGCACTGGGAGAGGCTAGTGGTGGAACTGGGGGCACTGGGCAATGCTAGGGGCAGCACTGGGAGAGGCTGGAGGCGGCATTGGGGGCAATGGGAGAAGCTGGAGGTGGCAGTGGGGGAGGCTAGAGGCAGCACTGGGCAATGCTGGGGGTGGCACTGGGGGCACTGGGAGAGGCTGGAGGTGGTATTGGGGGAGGCTGGAGGCGGCACTGGGGGCACTGGGAGAGGCAGGAGGTGGCACTGGGGGCGGCACTGGGGGCACTGGGAGAGGCTGGGGATGGCACTGGGAGAGGCTGGAGGTGGCACTGGGGGCACTGGGAGAGGCTGGAGGCAGCACTGGGGGCACTGGGAGAGGCTGGAGGTGGCACTGGGGGCAATGGAAGAGGCTAGTGGTGGTACTGGGGAATCTGGAGGTGGCACTGGGGGACATTGGGAGAGGCTGGAGGTGGCACTGGGGGCACTGGGAGAGGCTGGAGGTGGCACTGGGAGATGCTGGGGGCGGCATTGGGGGCACTGAGAGAGGCTGGAGGTGGCACTGGGGGCATTGGGAGAAGCTGGAGGTGGCACTAGAGGCACTGGAAGAGGCTGGAGGTGGCACTGGGGAGGCTGAAGGTGGCACTGGGGGCAATGGGAGATGCTGGAGGCAACACTGGGGGCACTGGGAGAGGCTGGAGGTGGCACTGGGAGATGCTGGGGGCGGCATTGGGGGCACTGGGAGAGGCTGGAGGTGGCACTGGGGGCAATGGGAGATGCTGGGGGTGGCATTAGGGGCACTGGGAGAGGCTGGGGGTGGCACTGGGGGCACTGGAAGAGGCTGGGGGTGGCACTGGGGGCACTGGGAGAGGCTGGAGGTGGCACTGGGGGCACTGGGAGAGGCTGGAGGTGGCACTGGGAGATGCTGGGGGCGGCATTGGGGGCACTGGGAGAGGCTGGAGGTGGCACTGGGAGAGACTGGAGGTGGCACTGGGGGCAATGGGAGATGCTGGGGGTGGCATTGGGGGCACTGGGAGAGGCTGGGGGTGGCACTGGGGGCACTGGGAGAGGCTGGGGGTGGCACTGGGAGAGGATGGAGGTGGCACTGGGGGCAATGGGAGAGGCTGGAGGTAGCACGGGGCACTGGGGGAGGCTGGAGGTGGCACTGGGGGCAATGGGCAATGCTGGAGGAGGCACTGGGGGCACTGGGAGGGGCTGGAGGCAGCACTGGGAGCACTGGGTAATGCTGGGGGTGGCACTGGGGGCACTGGGAGAGGCTACTGGTGTACTGGGGAATCTGGAGGTGGCACTGGGGGACATTGGGAGAGGCTGGGGGTGGCACTGGGGGCACTGGGAGAGGCTGGGGGTGGCACTGGGGGCACTGGGAGATGCTGGGGGTGGCACTGGGAGATGCTGGGGGCGGCATTGGGGGCACTGGGAGAGGCTGGGGGTGGCACTGGGGGCACTGGAAGAGGCTGGGGGTGGCACTGGGGGCACTGGGAGATGCTGGGGGTGGCACTGGGGGCACTGGGCAATGCTGGGGGTGGCACTGGGAGAGGCTGGAGGTGGCACCGGTGGCACTGGGGGCTCTGGGTCGCAGCGGGGGGGTGGGGTGGGGCTCCAGGCAGCACCGGGGGCACTCAGAGCTCACGGGGAGGGGCTGCACCCCTCGGAAGGGGCCGCAATGATTCCCGCACCTGCCCGTCCCGCACGGCGATGTTGGCCGCCGCCTCGTTGAAGACGTGATCCCACCAATGGAAGGAGAACTGCTCGGCAGCGTCGTGCCCCACCTGCGGGGGGGAGCAGATGACGGTGAGGGTGAGGAGGGGCGGCGGGCCGGTGGGGGGGGGGGCTGCAGGCCGCGCTCACCCCCGCGGTGCCGCACTTGACGCTCGTGCGGATGGGCCGCGCGATGCCGTCCTCCCGCTTCCCCAACCCGCGGCCTGCGGATAGAGAGACCCTTCAGCCGCGCCCCGCCCCGCCGGTCCAACGGCGGCAGTCGGGCCGGCGCTCACCCTGCGTCCATCCGTGCCGCCTCAGCTGCCGCTCGGCGAAGCTCAGCCCGGCGCCCAGCGGCTCCGCCGCGCTCATGGCGGCCACGCTCTCCTCACGGCCGGGCCGCGGTGCTCTCTGCGCATGCGCCGCGCACGCTCCGTAGAGCGCCGCCTTGGCGGAAGGAAGTGGTGGAGCGGGTGCTGCGCGTGCGCGTGCGCGCCTTCCGTCGGGTGTGCGCATGCGCATAATCCGAGAATCGGAGAGACCCATAGGGCGCCATAGGGACCCATAGAATCGTTGACTCATAGAATGGCCTGGGTTGAAAAGGACCACAGTGACCGTCGATTCCAACCCCCTGCTGTGTGCAGGGTTGCCAACCCCTAGACAAGGCGGCCCTGAGAACCCATAGGGTGCCATAGGGATCCATAGGGTGCCATAGGGACCCACAGGGCACCATAGGGACCCATAGAATCATTGACTCATAGAATGGCCTGGGTTGAAAAAGATCACAATGACCATCAATTCCAAGCCCCTGCTGTGTGCAGGGTCGCCAGCCAGCAGTCCAGGCTGCCCAGAGAACCCATGGGATGCTGTAAGGATCCATAGGGTGCCATAGGGACATACAGGACACCATAGGGTCCCATAGAATCATTGACTCATAGAATGGCCTGGTTTGAAAAGGAGCACAATGACCATCAGTTCCAACCCCCTGCTGTGTGCAGGGTCGCCAACCACCAGACCAGGCTGCCCAGAGAACCCATAGGGTGCCATAAGGATCTATAGGGTGCCATAGGGACCCAGAGGACACCATAGGGATCCACAGAATCATTGACTCATAGAATGGCCTGGGTTGCAAGGAGCACAATGACCATCAGTTCCAACCCCCTGCTGTGTGCAGGGTTGCCAACCCCTAGACCAGGCTGCCCAGAGAACCCATAGGGTGCCATAAGGATCCATAGGGTGCCATAGGGTGCCATAGAATCATTGACTCATAGAATGGCCTGGGTTGCAAGGAGCACAATGACCATCAGTTCCAACCCCCTGCTGTGTGCAGGTCACCAACCAGCAGCCCAGGCTGCCCAGAGCCACATCCAGCCTGGCCTTGGATGCCTGCAGGGATGGGGCATCCACAGCCTCCTTGTGCAACCTGTTCCAGTGCCTCACCACCCTCTGGCTGAAAAACTTCCTCCTAATATCCAACCTAAGCCTCCCCTGGCTCAGTTTGGTGATGGTCCTTTTCGACCCAGGCCATTCTGCGTTTCTATGATTCTATTAAAGCACTTTAGAGAGGACAGGAATCTAATGAATGATTTAGAAGGGAGGAAAGCAAGCTGACAGATGGGTGCATATGCAGATGGACGCGCTGTGCTGCCCTTGAGTATTTTATGGAAATTGATCCTAGGGGAACATAATAAAACACACCGAGGGAACAGACACTGCCAAGTAGTTGTAGGAACCTGGTAGCAGGAACAGGGTACGAACAGGGCCTGTTAGGAAAGGGAACCTTCCAGGGCATGCAGCCCGATAGAAGGGAAGCTAAAAGCAGGAGGCTTTTTTGGGGGGTAAAGCGGTGCCCTTAGAGGACACGAGGTGTTGGAAGGATGAAAAAAAAGATCCATGGCAAATGGATCTTTTTCAGAACTGCCAGGGAAAAGGAGGGTTTCATTCTATGCTGGTTGTAACCAGCGCAACCTTTTCAGCGTGGAGGAGAGGAGGCTCAGGGCAGACCTTATTGCTGTCTGTAACTACCTGAAGGGAGGCTGCAGTGAGCTGGGGGTCGGCCTCTTCTCTCGTGTGACAGTGAGAGGAGTGGAGGGAATGGCTTCCAGCTGCGCCGGGGGAGATTCAGGCTGTTAGGAAATATCCAGCCTGAATGAGTGAAATATCCAGGCTTGTCTGAAAGTGGTCAGGCACTGCAGTGGGCTGCACAGGGAGCGATGGAGTCACCTGGAGCTGTTCACGGAACGTTTGGATGTTGTGTTGAGGGACGTGGACGAGTGAGAGCTGCTGGTGGTGGTTGGACCGGGTGAGCCTGGAGGTCTTTCCAACCTCGGCGGTTCTGTGATTCTGTGTTTCTGTGATTCTGTGACTCTGTGTATCTGTGATTCTGTCATTGTCATTCTGTCATTCTGTGTTTCTGTGATTCTGTGTTTCTGTCATTCTGTCATTCTAAGATTCTGTCATTCTGTCATTCTGTTTTTCTGTGTTTCTGTGTTTCTGTGATTCTGTGATTCTGTGTTTCTGTGATTCTGTGATTCTGTGATTCTATGATTCTATGATTCTGTCATTCTGTCATTCTGTCATTCTGTGTTTCTGTGATTCTATGACTCTGTGATTCTGTGATTCTTTGATTCTGTGTTTCTGTGATTCTGTCATTCTGTCATTCTGTATGATTTTGTGATTCTGTGTTTCTGTGTTTCTGTGATTCTGTGATTCTGTGTTTTTTCTTTGATTCTGTGATTCTGTGATTCTATGATTCTATGATTCTGTAATTCTGTGTTTTTTCTATGATTCTGTGATTCTGTGATTCTGTGATTCTGTGATTGTGTTTCTGTGATTCTGTGATCCTATGATTCTGTGATTCTATGATTCTGTGATTCTGTGTTTCTGTGATTCTATGATTCTGTCATTGTCATTCTGTGTTTCTGTGATTCTGTGATTCTGTGTTTCTATGATTCTATGATTCTGTCATTCTGTCATTCTGTGTTTCTGTGATTCTATGACTCTGTGATTCTGTGATTCTTTGATTCTGTGTTTCTGTGATTCTGTGATTCTGTCATTCTGTCATTCTGTATGATTTTGTGATTCTGTGATTCTGTGATTCTGTGATTCTGATTCTGTTTTTTCTTTGATTCTGTGATTTTATGATTCTGTGATTGTGTTTCTGTGATTCTGTGTTTCTGTGTTTCTGTGATCCTATGATTCTGTGATTCAATGATTCTGTGATTCTGTGTTTCTGTGATTCTATGATTCTGTGATTCTGTCATTCTGTCATTCTGTATTTCTGTGATTCTGTGATTCTATGATTCTGTCACTGTATTTCTGTGATTCTATGATTCTGTCACTGTATTTCTGTGATTCTATGATTCTGTGATTCTGTGATTCTATGATTCTGTCATTCTGTGTTTCTGTCATTCTGTCATTCTGTACCTTTTCATGGTGGCAGAAGCATTCCCTCAGGACCAATGAGGCCAAAGAAGTAACCGAAGTATCGCTGCAGGAGATTTCTCCGAGGTTTGTGTTTCCTGCAATAATATCCTCCGACCGGGGAACTCATTTTACTGCAAAGCCCAGCAGGTCAGCGAGCTACTGGGAGCAGCTCAGCAATCGCACGCACTGCAAGGCAAGATGCAAAAGATGAAAGCACCCGATTAAAGCACAGCTTGCAGAGCCGGGCCGGGAGGCTGGGCTGCCTCGGCTGCATTTGGCTCCGCTGAGGATCAGAGCGAAACCCGGAGCCGAAGAGGGGTTGAGTCCTTCCGAAGGGAAGCAGGCGGAGCCGGCAGCCCCAACCCGGCGGCTCGGAGGGAGGAGCGAGCAGCGGCGGCGGCATCGATAACGGAGCGGCTGTCGCCATTTCACGGCAAAACCTGCACGGATCCGCCCGTGGGGAATATCCAAATAATTTTCTAGGACGGTATCTCTGATAAAGCGGATTTTATTCGCAATTGCAATGGCGGGCATCCTGCAAGCGGGAGAGCACCCGGAGTTACATCTGTTATCTCCTCCTTATCTCCTTTTCCCCCGGTTCCTCATTGGCTGGGTGCTTTAGGTTCACAACCTTCTGGACGCTTCACTAAACATGGAAACACGGGACAAACATAAATTTTTGCTGCATAAGCGTAAATCCGTAGTTAATTAATCATAGAATCATAGAATCATAGAATCACCAAGGTTGGAAAAGACCTAAAAGATCACCCAGCCCAACCGTTTACCAATAGCTCCCACTAAACCACGTCCCTCAACACCACATCCAGTCATTAATTAATTAACTTATTCTACAGCTGAGCATCATTTTGTGGATACCTGCTTGTCCTTCTTTCTACAAAGGGAGAAAGACGGGAGGATCCTGGTGCCTGCCTTCACACCACAACCTTCTCATGGAGTGAGACAGTGCACAGAATCACAGCATCACAGCATCACAGCATCACAGCATCACAGCATCACAGCATCACAGAATCACAGCATCACAGAATTACAGAATCACAGCATCACAGAATCACAGCATCACAGAATCACAGGATCACAGCATCACAGAATCACAGAATCACAGAATTACAGAATCACAGCATCACAGAATCACAGCATCACAGGATCACAGAATCACAGCATCACAGAATCACGGGATCACAGCATCACAGGATCACAGAATCACAGCATCACAGAATCACAGCATCACAGGATCACAGAATCACAGCATCACAGAATCACAGGATCACAGGATCACAGAATGACAGGATCACAGAATCACAGCATCACAGCATCACAGAATCACAGCATCACAGGATCACAGGATCACAGGATCACAGAATCACAGGATCACAGGATCACAGCATCACAGCATCACAGAATCACAGCATCACAGAATCACAGAATCACAGAATCACAGGATCACAGGATCACAGAATCACAGAATCACAGCATCACAGAATCACGGGATCACAGAATCACAGGATCACAGAATCACAGCATCACAGGATCACAGCATCACAGAATCACAGCATCACAGAATCACGGGATCACAGAATCACAGGATCACAGAATCACAGCATCACAGAATCACAGGATCACAGCATCACAGAATCACGGGATCACAGAATCACAGGATCACAGGATCACAGAATCACAGCATCACAGAATCACAGAATCACAGCATCACAGAATCACGGGATCACAGAATCACAGAATCACGGGATCACAGAATCACAGGATCACAGGATCACAGAATCACAGCATCACAGAATCACAGAATCACAGCATCACAGAATCACAGGATCACAGCATCACAGAATCACGGGATCACAGAATCACAGAATCACAGAATCACAGGATCACAGGATCACAGAATCACAGAATCACAGCATCACAGAATCACGGGATCACAGAATCACAGAATCACAGAATCACAGCATCACAGCATCACAGAATCACAGCATCACAGGATCACAGGATCACAGCATCACAGAATCACGGGATCACAGAATCACAGAATCACAGAATCACAGCATCACAGCATCACAGGATCACAGCATCACAGGATCACAGGATCACAGGATCACAGAATCACAGCATCACAGCATCACAGAATCACAGAATCACAGCATCACAGAATCACAGGATCACAGAATCACAGCATCACAGCATCACAGAATCACAGAATCACAGCATCACAGAATCACAGCATCACAGCATCACAGAATCACAGAATCACAGCATCACAGAATCACAGAATCACAGAATCACAGCATCACAGAATCACAGCATCACAGCATCACAGCATCACAGAATCACAGAATCACAGAATCACAGGATCACAGGATCACAGAATCACAGAATCACAGCATCACAGAATCACGGGATCACAGAATCACAGGATCACAGAATCACAGCATCACAGAATCACAGGATCACAGCATCACAGAATCACGGGATCACAGAATCACAGGATCACAGGATCACAGAATCACAGCATCACAGAATCACGGGATCACAGAATCACAGAATCACAGAATCACAGCATCACAGAATCACAGCATCACAGGATCACAGGATCACAGCATCACAGAATCACGGGATCACAGAATCACAGAATCACAGAATCACAGGATCACAGCATCACAGGATCACAGCATCACAGGATCACAGAATCACAGGATCACAGAATCACAGCATCACAGCATCACAGAATCACAGAATCACAGCATCACAGAATCACAGGATCACAGAATCACAGCATCACAGAATCACAGAATCACAGCATCACAGAATCACAGCATCACAGCATCACAGCATCACAGCATCACAGCATCACAGCATCACAGAATCACAGCATCACAGCATCACAGCATCACAGAATCACAGAATCACAGAATCACAGCATCACAGAATCACAGAATCACAGAATCACAGCATCACAGAATCACAGAATCACAGAATCACAGCATCAGTTCAGCCTTGTGTACAGCCCCAATTTCTTCGATGTTTGCTAAATCTGTCTTCCTTTTGCTGGGAGTTTCTTATCCTAACAGAACAGCTCTACAATATATTTTCTAATCCCTATCACTACACTCGCATTGTTTGGAACATTTAACAACTATTGCAGTTTTGCAAGAAAGAATTAATCACACAATTCAGAAAAAATAATGTTTCTAAAACATGCTGCTAACATATATAATATTTTACTTCTTAGATCCACTATTTCTAAGGATGAGTTACAGGATACAAATGCATGACGTCCTACTTCTTCAAACCAATTGCTCTTTTTAATATCAAAAGCAGAAGCAACATGCCATTCCCACAAGCCGGCTGGCCGAGCCTGGCTACCAAAGCATCACCATCTGCTACCAAAGAATTACCAGGAGGTGATTTTTGTAACAGCAGTAGGAGCTGCTGGCCAACAAGAAAAAATCTTATCAATTAAATACAAAATAAAAAAAAATACAAAATAAAAAAAATAAAAAATAAAAAAGGGGGCTGAGGGTAAAGCAAGACCAACAGATCGGAAATTTTAAGTCTGGCTTCAAACTGGGAAGAACAACGTTGTACCACTCTTGAATCGGGTTCACCCAGCAGTGCAGGCATCGGGGACGGCTGGCAGAGCCAAAATGAAGCCTGATAGAAGGGAAATTAAAAGCAGGAGGCTTTTTTTCAGGGTAAAGCGGTGCCCTTCGAGGACACGAGGTGTTGGAAGGATGAAAGAAGTAACAGAACACTTTTTGGAGTTTGGATTATTCGTTGAATGTGAGTCCAAATGCAGCACCCCGGTCTTGCCGATGAAAAATCGTAGCTACAGTTTGGCACAAGATTGGAGGGCTGGTAATAGAATTGTTGAAGATACGCAGCCAGTGGTAGCAAAGCCATCAGCCAAGTTAAGGAGTGAGTAGCTGGGGTTCGCCTTCTGGATTTGAAGGACGCCCTTTTGCCTGGTGAAGCCCAAGGTTATTTGCCTTTGAGTTTGAGAACCTCGATACGGGGAGAAAAAACTCAGCTGACCTGGGCACTGTTACCAGTGTGAGAGAAAATCAGAGTCAAAAATTTCAATTTCACAGAATCACAGAATGGCCAGAGTTGGAAGGGACCTCAAGGATCATGAAGCTCCAACCCCCTGCCACATGCAGGGCCACCAACCTTCCCAACTAATGCCAGCCCAGGCTGCCCAGGGCCCCATCCAACCTGGCCTCAACACCTCCAGGGATGGACGGGGCATCCACAGCCTCTCTGGGCAGCTGTTCCAGCACCTCACCGCTCTCTCTGTAAAGAATTTCCCCCTGACGTCCAACCTAAATCTCCCTTCCCTCAACTTAAAACCATTTCCCCTTGTCCTGCTGTCACTCACCCTTTCAAAGAGTTGATTCCCCTCCTGTCTGTAGGCTCCCTTTAGTACTGCAGGCTGCAATGATTCACCCCGCAGCCTTCTTTTCTCCATGCTGAACAAGCCCAGCTCCTTCAGCCTGTCCTCATAGGGGAGGTGCTCCAGTTCCCTGATCATCTTTGTGGCCCTCCTCTGGACCCTCTCCAACAATTTAGGCAAGGATCTTGGTGATAGCAGCAACGTTGCTTCATTACTGCAATATTGGGCACGTGGTCCCCGTTGGCAGGGGAGGAATTGTGCCTGGTCAGTGAAATCCATCCTGTGACCTACCCTGAACCCAACACAGGTAAGGCTCTCGTGGTGCTCAGTGGTTCAGCATCTCAGGCTCACAATCTCTCCGATGCTCTGATACATTTCCTTATCAGGCCCGTTACCAACCTGTTCTTTGGTATAATTTGTACTTTCCCATGGAGACAGGAGGGCAATAATTCCAAGAATGAGCACATTCATTCTGTCCCATGCTGGGCTCTCTCTGCACCCTCTGTATTTGCCTTATTTTGTGCCTGGCTCAAACCTACCCCAGCCAGAGCAGCCCAAATCTTTAACTTTTTACTCTGTTCAGTAACTTTCTTAGTGGAAGAAAAACAACTATTTCACATGTAAGTTCAGTAAAGGCCAATACTACGTACAGAAAATCCTGGAAGCTGGAAGCTTCTACTGCAAAACCATCATCTACCCAATGATTTGTGAGAACCGGTCAGTTCGTGAGCCTGAGATGTGGGTGCCTCCATCCCAGGGTGGAACTTCACAGCAGTACATTGCGGATGCCACAATAATAAGAGAGGACTGCATGCAATGGGCTGTGAGTTTGCTGAATCTCTTGGTTTAAATGGCCATCAAGTTTCTCAATGGAGAGCTCCACTGATGAAAGAGAAGGAAGGAAGCAATTTGCCAGACACCCAGAGCACCAACACGGAGCTAGCTCTGAGCCAGCAGTGTGACTGATGGAGGCTGACTGTGCCAGTGGGCCAGACCTACAGGGGGAACCACTGGGAGATGCTGAGGATTCGTGGATGGAAGCGCTTTTCTGAAACAAGGGAACGTAATGCGGGATGTGCAGTTGCTGCTACTGCCAAGGTAATCCAAGCACAGCCATCACCTGTGCGGTCACAGAATCACAGAATCACAGAATGGCCAGGGTTGGAAGGGACCTCAAGGATCATGAAGCTCCAACCCCCTGCCACATGCAGGGCCACCAACCTTCCACCTAATGCCAGCCCAGGCTGCCCAGGGCCCCATCCAACCTGGCCCTGAACACCTCCAGGGATGGTCGGGGCATCCACAGCCTTTGGGCAGTCTGTTCCAGTACCTCACCACTCTCTCTGTAAAGAATTTCCCCCTGATGTCCAACCTAAATCTCCCCTCCCTCAACTTAAAACCATTTCCCCTTGTCCTGCTGTCACTCACCCTTTCAAAGAGTTGATTGCCCTCCTGTTTGTAGGCTCCCTTTAGTACTGCAGGCTGCAATGATTCACCCCGCAGCCTTCTCTTCTCCATGCTGAACAAGCCCAGCTCCCTCAGCCTGTCCTCATAGGGGAGGTGCTCCAGTCCCCTGATCATCTCTGTGGCTCCTCTGGACCCTCTCCAACAGCTCCCTGTCCTTTTTGTCCTGGGGGCTCCACACTTGGACGCAGTGCTGCAGATGGGGCCTCACAAGAGCAGAGCAGAGGGGAACAATCACCTCCCTGTCCCTGCTGGCCACCCCTCTGCTGATGGAGCCCAGGATCCCATTTGCCTTCCAAGCCACAAGGGCACACTGCTGGCTCATATTAAGTTTTTCATCTATCAAGACCCCCAGGTCCTTCTCCGCAGGGCTGCTCTCAAGGACTGCTCCTTCCAGTCTGTATGGATGCCTGGGATTCCTCCGGCCCAAGTGCCAAACTCTGCACTTTGCCGTGTTGAACCTCATCAAGTTCACCCAGTCCCACCTTTCCAGCCTGTTGAGGTCCCTCTGAATGGCATCCCTTCCTTCCACCGTGTTGAGGTTCAACACGGCAAAGTGCAGAGTTTGGCACTTGGGCTGAAGGAATCGCAGGCATCCATACAGACTGGAAGGAGCGGGCCTTGAGAGCAGCCCTGTGGAGAAGGACCTGGGGGTCCTGAGGGATGAAAAGCTGAACGTGAGGCAGCAGGGTGTGATTACAGCTCAGAAAGCAAATGGGATCCTGGGCTCCATCAGCAGAGGGGTGGCCAGCAGGGACAGGGAGGTGATTGTTCCCCTCTGCTCTGCTCCTGTGAGGCCCCATCTGCAGCACTGCGTCCAAGTGTGGAGCCCCCAGGACAAAAAGGACAGGGAGCTGTTGGAGAGGGTCCAGAGGAGCCACAGAGATGATCAGGGGACTGGAGCACCTCCCCTATGAGGACAGGCTGAGGGAGCTGGGCTTGTTCAGCATGGAGAAAAGAAGGCTGCGGGGTGAATCATTGCAGCCTGCAGTACTAAAGGGAGCCTACAGACAGGAGGGGAATCAACTCTTTGAAAGGGGAGATGACAGCAGGATGAGGGGAAATGGTTTTAAGTTGAGGGAGGGCGGATTTCAGTTGGATGTCAGGGGGAAGTTGTTTGCTGTGAGAATGGTGAGGTGCTGGAACAGCTGCCCAGAGAGGCTGTGGATGCCCCGTCCATCCCTGGAGGTGTTCAAGGCCAGGTTGGATGGGGCCCTGGGCAGCCTGGTGTAGCATTAGGTGGGAAGGTTGGTGGCCCTGCATGTGGCAGGGGGTTGGAGATTCATCATCCTTGAGGTCCCTTCCAACCCTGGCCATTCTGTGATTCTGTGACTTCTGCTCAGAAGGCTGAAATACATAGACAGATGCTAAACATGCTTTTGGGGTGGTGCACGCTCATGGAAAGAGCAGACACACGAGGAAAACAAATTCAGCACGGTGTGAAGTGCTCTGCACCACGAACAGACGCTGCACTTTGCAGCGGCCCCGTTAACCCCTCTGGCTGTGGCTGTGGTTGCCTTCAGGAAGAGCGTTTTCTCCCATCCACCGTGCGGTGATTTGAAGCTGCAGACACACAGTGCCTTCTAGTGGCTCGTTTGTAGGAACAGAGCTGTTGCATCGCTGCATTACGCGCTGAGCTCTCACTTGCAGAGCTGCAGCAGCTTGCAGATGTTACGGCCGGTTACGGATGCAGCACCACAGACTAGAAGGCATGTTGGAAGGCATTCTGTTCCAACAAGGGATCTTCAGCAGGAGAAACACAATAATGGAAGAGAGAAGCAGCCGAGCCTCCACCCGAGGCCAAGCATGTTGGTGGGATGCGATGGGCGGAGATATTCCCCTCCATCCTCCTTATCTCCCACCACCCCTTGGGTATCACCCAAGGACAGCAGCCAGACTGATCGGATGCTCCGAAATGAGGGCTGAGTGCTGAGCTACGAGCCGTGGGCAGGCGGAGAGCTGGGCAGCAAGAAACCAGATGGGGTTGAACAAGAGCAAGTGCAGAGTCTTGCAGCTGGGGAGGAGTAACTGCACTGGGGTTGAGCTGCTGGAGAGGAGCTCTGCAGGGAGCGACCTGGGGGTCCTGGTGGGCGACAGGTCGGCTGTGTGTGCCCTGATGGCCAAGAGGGCTGACGGGACCCTGGGGTGCATTAACAGCATTAAGAGGAGCGTGGCCAGCGGGGCAAGGGAGGTGATCCCCCCCCTCTGCTCTGCCCTGGTGAGGCCACGTTTGGGACGCTGCGCTCAGTTCTGGACTCCCAGCACAAAACAGGCTGGGATCTCCTGGGGAGATGCAGCGGAGGGCACGAAGGTGATGCAGGGCCTGGAGCATCTCCCTGTGAGAAAGGCTGAGCGACCTGGGGCTGTTCAGCCCTGAGAAAGGAAGATGGGAGGCCATCTGATCAGCGTCCATAAATGTCTGAAGCGTGGGAGTCAAAGGGATGCGGCCAGCCTCTTTTCAGCGGTCTGTGGGGACAGGACGAGGGGGAACGGCCACAAACTGGAGCCTGGGAAGGTCTGCACCAACGTGGGAAGGGGCTGCTTCATGGTGAGGGTGATGGAGCACTGAGCTGCCCGGGGAGGCTGTGGGTTCTCCTTCTCTGCAGATGTTGCAGACCCTCCTGCACGCCGAGCTGCGCAGCCTGCTGCAGGAGCTGCTCTGCAGGGGGTTGGACTCAATGACCTCTGGAGGTCCCTTCCAACCCCTACGGCTCTGTGATAGGTTATGATTTCGGCACCTATGCTTTACTCATCGTTGGCATTCTCCTTCTGAATCAGTGAGCTCATCCATAGGGCGAGCGAGGAAGAGCGTGGGATGAAGGCAGGGGCTGCTGGCTGGGCTGGCACTGCACTGCAAGGACATCGGGAGGCAGAACAGGGCGTGGGATAGAAAAGTAGAACCCCATGGAGCTCTGCCTGGGACAAACTCCCAGGCCCCACACGCTGCCCCAGCTCCTGCAGCCTCAGCTCCACTCCGCGATGCTGCTCACCCCCACCCCGATGCACTTTGTTTTGCAGCTGTAGAGTGCTGCCCCCATCCTCTCCTACTGAAAAAAGAAAAGAATTACATTAAATGTGGGATTGCTGCGGCAAAGGGAAGGACCAGGCAGCCTGGTCTAGTGTTAAATGTGGAGGTTGGTGGCCCTGCATGTGGCAGGGGGGTTGGAGATTCATCATCCTTGAGGTCCCTCGCAACCCTGGCCCTTCTGTGATTCTGTGATGGAGGGCTGGAGAGATGGGGGCTGCACCGACCCCCACCCTCCGCCCAAGGGTGAGAAATTCATCAGGAGTTAACGAGGAAAACTCAATCCACCCTGGAGCAGGAGGTGGCAGCCCCCCAGCGTGCCGAGGGCCCCATTCGTCCCACTGAATTAAGACAAACGACATCAGAAATTTCCAAGGACGATACACAGAGCGCAGGGAGACGGATGGTTGTGCGCATTTATTATTTGTTGTTGTTTTCTCGTTGATAAACCTGGTCTGCAAACCACACGGCCCCGGAGACCCTGGGGAAAGCACGGCCCTGTTGGTCCTCCACGGAATGCAGCATGGTTCAAACGCACCACAACAGGGGGGGTGGGGGGGGGGAGAGAAATGAGGATGGCTCCGGGCTGGGAAGCACACGGACACCGACGCTTTCCAGTGGAGAGATCTTATCTTTCCTTATCTCCTTATCTCCTTTTGTTTTTACAGATATTGAACCCGCAGAGCAGAAGAGCACCGAACGCCCGACGCAGCCGCGCGAGGAGCGGAGCGCTGGGGCAGCAGCACGCCTCTCTCCAACGCCTTCTTCTGCACAGCACCTTCAGCTCGGCTTCCACGACAGCAAACCCCATCCCTGAAGGGCCGCCGGGGCTCGGTGACGCCATCCCAACTGCGTAAAGAGACCACAGTTCAGGCGTGGTTTGCACGCAGGCCAACCCTGGAGCAGGAGGTGGCAGCCCCCCGGCGTGCCGAGGGCCCCATTCGTCCCATGGAATTATTAAGACAAACGACATCAGAAATTTCCAAGTCGCTGCGATTTTTTCTTTTGCTCTATTATCCCCAAGAAGATGCCGGGAGAAAGAACCGGAAAGCAAACTTGGCTCAAGTTTTAAATATTTGCCTGAAAGGAGGGCGAAGGGAGGGAATCATGTACAGTTAAAATCAAGCTACTCAAAACACAATCATTCAGGTAAATAACTAGGAGTATCGCCTCTACCATCTAGAGAGAGAGAGAAGAGTGTCTGAAACAGAGGGCATATTGAGGAAAAATACACATCTGAAGTCTCTGTGGCCACGATGAGAACTGGAATCCACATACAAGCCAGTTAAAGAGCATTTCAACATGAAATCTTAACTTAGTAGGAAGGTCAGGGGTTAAGCTGTATCTTTTTTGTTTTAAATACATGGACAGCTGTCAGATATGAAAATGACGGCGGGCTTTCCTGAAAGATCCCCCTGCGCATGTGAATGGATGCGTGTGCTGACATCTGCGGGGCGGCGTGACGGGAGCTTAGGAAGGCTGGGAGCCCAGCAGTCTCTCAATAGCTGCGTTGATGTCCCCGCCCGTGGCAATAAGAGCCTGGAGGTTGGCCTCACGGTTAATGAAGCCCATGGCATTCAGCTGCTCCAGCTGCTGTTGGAATCGCACTTCAGGACTCTGCGCCTGCAGGGGGAAAGGACAAAGACCTCAGCTGCAGAGGGCACACATCCGGGGAGAAGGGCAGAGTGGGGACACTGCTGCAGCAGCACTGAAATTCCTGAGATGTGTTTAGTGGTGTTACCCACCTCCCCGGATCATCAGTGGCTTTGGCAGTGCAGCCACGCTGCACACAGAGCCGGTTCCATGCCTGCAGCAACCAGGATGGCCGGCACTCTTAGTTTCAAGCCCAAAGAACTAACCTGGCCTGGGACCAAAGCCAGCAAACTCAGCAGAAAGCGTCAGAGCCAAAGGAAGCCTGCTGCAGAACCACGGCCCTGGAGCGGGGTGGGACCAGGACAACCCCGAGCTCACCCCAGAGATGTCCCAGAGAAGCCCACCAGCACATAAATGGGCATCCAGGACTTAGGGGGAGCTCATAAATTGGAGGGAGAGTGATCTGTGTGGGCATTTGGAGGGAGAGTGATCTGTGTGGGCATACGGTGACGGGGCAAGGCTTTCAAGTAAAGGAGGGGAGATTTCAGATGTTAGGTGGAAATTCTTTAGTCAGAGGGCACTGGTGCTGTGGCAGTGCTGCCCAGAGCTGTGGGTGCCCCATCCCTGGAGGTGCCTGAGGCTGTGGATGGACCCCGGGCATGCAAAGCTGGGGTGGGCAGCCAGCCCACGGCGTGGGCATTGGAAGTGGATGACCTTTGAGATCCCTTCCAACCTAAGGCATTCTATGACTCCACGATTACATACTTGAGAGCTTCCTCCGGCCAGCAGCTGGATCATCTGCTGCATGAGCTGCTGTTGGGGGTTACCACCCCCGGCTGGAGAGGCACTGGCCGGCGTCGAAGCGGAGGGAACGGGGTTCTCCGGGATTGTGCTTCCTCCTGTGGAGGACGGGGGCATTCGAGGCATGCCAAAGGAGCCGAGGCTGCAGAGGAAGGCAGGGTTTGCTCAGAGGCGAGCCGGCACTTCTGGCTGTCCCCTGCCTGTCTTGTGGGAGCAAGGCAGCACGGGGAGCCAGCAGGTTCAGCCAGGCTGGTCATGCTCGATGACTGCCTGTGCTCGTATCCCAGCCACAGCACCACTGGGAGCAAGCCATCCTAAATAGGCACAGCCCCAAAAAACTGCAGAGACTGAGCGTGACCCATATGGACAAAGAGCAGAGGGCCCGAGGGCACCTGGAAATGCAATGTGCCCTAACTTAGCCACACAGCCCCACGGCGTGCATCTCAAACCATTCCTCAGAGTAAAACTGAGTCCACCCGACACTTAAATACCTCAAACAAAAGGCAGAGGAGGGACAAAATGGTTCCCAAATCTTTCCCCCAAAAAGAAAAGTTGAAGGACTTCCCGCATGAAGTGCAAACAAACAAAAAGTGCCCATCAGCTGGAGCCCACAGAGCCCTGTAGGCACACACAGAGCGTGCCCCGAGCAGATCTGCTGGGTAAATGGGCAGCCAGGCTGCCTGCTGGCATCGAGCATGCCAGCTCTGCCTGCAGCATCCCCCTCCAAGGAGCACTCGTTACCTTGGCACGAGTCCTGGGGCCTCCGTTTGCAGCGTCTGGAGTCCCTGCTGGATCTGGAGGAGCGCCTGCATGGCGCGGGGGTTGGTGAGAATGGACAGGGAGTCTGGGTTCTGCATCTGGGAATGAAAGAGGGAGACAGCGGTGGTGAGCAATGAGAGCTCCTGCAGGCGGTGCTCCACCAGCTGGCAGTCTGAACAGCCATCAGCACAGCGCTGCAGCCAAGCCAAGCCACAGGTCTGGGCTCTCCTTCCCGTCCCTACACCGCCGGGCTCATCTGCGCAGACACACTCCAAGAGCTTCGATCAGATTTCCTACATAAAGTAGGAGAATCAGATTAGGACGGGGCACGCGTGCCTCCAGAATTAAAGCTGTTTTGATCCACTTGAGTGAACCAGCTGCTCAAGCGCAATTAGCCAGTCTAATTTTCGTAAACTCATTACTAGGAGAGAGCGTCCACACAGGGGTTTCATGCAGCTGAACTCGTCTCACAACAAGTCAACCTTGAGGTAATTTAGATTGCCTCGTTTACATTGCCTTGTCCAAACAAGCTCTCTTCTCCTTCCCCTGTGCCAACCCCTCGCTGTCGCAGCCCAACCCACCCGAGCCCACAGGGCCAGACAGGGGCTGTTACCTGCTGCAGGAAGACTGGGAGCTGAAGGCGGAGCTGTTCTTGAAGCTGTGGATTCCCAGCAAAGAGAGGAACATTTACCATGATCTAGCAAGAGACAGCACACATAGGGAGGTTTAGAGCATTGCTTCCCACGGCTGTTACACTCTACATAACTAAGCCACAGAGAACATGACGCTCGTGCCCCCAACTTTCTCCCCAGGCTTTCATCATGTTTTCCTGCCTATGAGAACTGAAAGACTGACACAAGACAGCTCAGTTCCTGGCAGCATTGTTGAACGGGACCCACGGGCAAAGAGAAGGGCCACTCCTATGCTCCCTTGAAAGCCACCTCTTCCTGTTAGTGGCTCTTCTAAAATACAGGGCTCACCGTCGTGTCTGCCTTCAAGCTACAGAGAAATTAAACAGAACTGTCTACACTCGCTCAGCTCTCAGCTTTCTGCAAGACAAACCTCTCTGACTACAGCAGCAGACTCACAAGCACTGTGCTCAAGTCCTGCCTGATAATAAATAGCAGATACAACTGCAACACTTTTACCTGTGCTGCAAAGTCTGGGTTCTGGGCAAGGGTCTGCATCATGCTCCGCATGTAAGGGGCAGAGATCATGTTCTGCATCAGCTGAGGATTCTCTGAAATCTGCTGCAGGAGACCTTGCATCTCTGGGCTGTTAAACATGCCTGCAAGGGTAAAGAAAAGAGAAAACAAAGGAAAACTCCTTACAGTGCAATGTAGAGCAGTGCCACTGTGCCTGAAGTGCAACAACACCTTTGCTTCACCCACGGGCCAACAGGGAACACTTTCCCTCTCTCCTGTGCTCTCAAGGGCTGCAGGGACAGTGGAGCTCCTGAAGTGCTCCTCCACAGGCACACAAGAAATAACCCAATTCTGGTCCAGTTGCAGTAACATCTGCCTGCACAGCAGCCCCATTCTGCAGCAATCCCCACCAACGCCTGGCTGGTCTGTGCCATCTGCACCCCCCGGTCCCTCTCTTGTTACGTACCTGCCCCAAAGCTAGCAGCATTGAGCCCAAAGGGGTTGGACACGGTCGGTGTGCTCTGGGTGCTTCCTGAGCCAGTGCTCCCTTCGCTGCTGGGCGCCTGGCTCTGTGAAGCAGGGGGGCTGGGGCTCCAGGGGTTCGGTAACGGCTCTCTGTTTTCCGTCCGCAAAGGCTGAGAGCTGGAGCTCTCAGAGTTCCCCGTCAAGGAAGAGAAGGGGTTGTTGCCAAACTAGGGAAGAGAGAGAGAGAAAAGAAACAGCCTAATTAGTCAGCCTGAATGGGGAAAACCGGACTCACCCCATCACTCATACTCAGTTTGCTAAACACACACCAGAATTTGGCTCCTGAGAAGCGTGCAATCCACAACACGCCACATTCAGAGAAACCCCCAGCTCAAGAAATGGCCAGAGCCCCAGAATGGGCTTTCAAACAGCCACGTGCAATCAGCACCCAGCCACACCCACAGATAATGTCAGCCTGGAGGACGTCTGCTCAGCTTGCAGACAGACCTGCGCTCGCTCCTCCCGTGCTCCAAAACCAACCCAAAGGTGTCAGGCTGGAGCTAATGCAGAGCCCCACCGTGCTAACGGAGCTACAGTGATGCTGGGCATCCTGCCTACTTGGAGAGCATAGGAGCAGCAGCAGGTCCCTGCTCACATCCCCAACCCGTGCACTGAAAGCAGGCAGCCAGCACCACACCTCCTTCTCCTACCAGCTGCGTTCATCATCTCCAGAGGGAGAGGACCGGGAGCTGTGGTTGGAGAAGGAACAACCAGCTTCCCTCCTCAGCGTGCTATGCTGTGCTGCAGAGGTGTGCTCCATACCTGCTCCCTGGCAGCACTGAACATGGGCTCCTGGATGTCCGTGTACATGCGGCGCAGGGCGTTGTACCCTCCTGGAATGCTCTCGAGGTTGCTCAAAGCACGGTCCTGGTTCCTCATCATCTCCTGCATCATGGCGGGGTTACGAGCCAACTCCATTGTCTGCCAGAGAAGAGGAGAACGTGGAACAGTTGGGCCTGTGTGCACCGCAGCAGAGCGAAGCACACCCAGAGATTTGTGCGCAGCCCAGCAGTGCAACACTGAGCTGCCAGCCAAGCACTGAAAGGGTTAACTCTCAGCTCCCAGAAGGAAGAGTATAATTAAACCCGTTTCACAGCCGGGGAGCAGAGAGATCATTTATCCAAGCAAAGAGAGCCCAGGGATGCTGGCTCCTCCCACCTCGCTCAGCTCTCTGCCTTTATAACCTCAATTCAGCTCTATGGGATTGTCTGATTTCTAAGCAGTATCGGAACATCCAAACATCTAACAGCCACATGTTCCCACTCAAAGTAGGTGGACTGCATTCAAAAACCTAAGATGGAAGAGCTGGGATCCTTCCTGCTGGAGGAAAAGCAGTTCGTCAGCTCCAGGCTCCTGACAGCTCCCTCCTGTTCAAGGAGCATTCGGACATCCTTTGAGCTGCATAAATACAAAACATTCACAATTTAGCCCTGCAACTCTGCAATTTCACATGGGGCCGACACAGCTGAAATTAAAAAAAGATAATGGGAAGTGCATGGAAACTGGGCTCCTTCAGCAGCCACACGGAAACACATCCAGAGCAGTCCTCCTGGGGAGCAGCAGAGCCCTGCTGAGGGCTACATAATGCTCAGGTTCTTATTTTCCCCTCATGCTGCCTTCCCGTGTCCTCCACCTCTCCTTTGGGGCTGTACAGAAAATAAAGCCCTCCAGGACCCCGGCCCATCAGCAGTGCAATATTTTACTGATACCACAACAGAGCTGTACAGCCGTGCAGTCTGTATTAACTCTGTATTAATCTACCAGCAGAAAAAGAGAAGAGCAGAACACATTCATTGCAGCTTTACTTCTCCGTGACTCCTTTTGCTCCCATGCACAGATCAGAACACAGCAGCCTCGTGTGCGGCGCACTACAGTGATCCAAGAATCCTTTTTTGCCCTGCACACAATAGAATCAGCAGCTCTGAAAGGGAGATAAGAGCCGCAAGCACGTGGGCTGAGTAATCGCTGTTTACTTCACTCGAGACCACCATCTGTCTGCGAGGGGTTTACAGTGGGAAGGAAAAGGAAGAGATCCCTAAATTCACCGTTCTGGTATTCCCACGCTCCCTGCTGAGAGCCAGCTCTGAAGCTGATCCATCACAAAGCTGTGGGACGTGCTCGGATCCTGGCGCGCTGACCCACCTGCCTCATCAGCTCCGGGTTGTTCAGCATGTGGCTGATCTCCGGATTTCGCTCCATCAGCTGCTGCATCTGCGGGTTGGCCATGATCATCTGCCGCATGAGATCGGGGTTCGACATCATGTTTTGCACCAAGGGGTTCTCCATGATCTGAGAGAGCATCTCTGGGTTGGACATCAGCTGTCGCTGCATCTGCTGCTGGAGCTCCATGAAGTTGGCAGAGCCCATGCCCAGGTTGCCCAGCCCAGTGATGCCACCAAAGCCAGCTGCAGAGGGAACAACACGGGAGGGAGGAGAGAGCTGTGGGTCAGGAACTGATGGCAGCAGCAGCAGGAGAGGATGTGCGTGGGCTGAACTGCACCCACACTGATCTGGGGGTGCCCTGATCCTGCAGCATGCAGCTCTCAGGGAGGACACCCCCTGCACAAAGGCTTTGGGTGCTATCCTGAGCAGGCAAACCAAGCCGTGCTGAGGAAAATGACTCAGGTGAGCAGGAGGAACAATCACAGGGTCAAAAACCCCAACTCCTCCGTCTACACCTCAGGAACACTTCTTTCCTGACTTTCTCGTGGTCCCCACTTACAAAGGATTGACGTAGCACTGTTGGGGCCTCCATCTCCAGGACCTCCCAGAGTCCCCGACCCACTGCTCCGTCGGCCGCCGCTCCCCGCGTCCGGAGCGGCACTGCTGGATGTGGAAGGCTGAGATGGGGCAGCAGGAGAAGGGGACGTTGTGGTGGGGGCAGAAGCAGCACCGGGGGCAGAAGCAGCAGATGTTGGATCTTGGACCCTACAAAGAAACAAAACGAGCCGTTACGCTTCTGGGATTTGGGAGAGTTGAGCAGCCTTCTCTGGGCAGGCTTCCCTCTGAGCTTGCAGCAGGCAGCTCCTGCAGGCTGTTCCCATTCCCATCTGTATGGATGCACGGCCGTGGCTCCCAGCTGCCTTCCATCTGCCAGGACCTGCCTCCCACCCTGCTGCACAACAGCCCTCACATTTCACCCTGGCCCACACGAAGCAGCCCGACTGCTCTCGCTCTGAGCCGTACGAGCTCCGGTCTGAACCACGTCGAACTGTTTACCTCGGCCATATCCTTGAGCAACGAGCTTGCTCCAAACAGGAAAATCCTCCTGCAGCTCCCACAGAAACCACAGGAGGTTACAGCAGGGCTATTGCAAGGGGTAAACAGCAGCTGGCCTGGCTGCAGCTTCTCTTGTGTGCTGAATGTTATTATCGTGTTCACTGGGGCAAATAAGTCCCTGTCTTACTGTACAGACAGAGAACACGAGGCAGAAGACAGTGAGCATCCCATGGAGCTGCAGAGTATTTCTGTCCGAGAGGCTATGAATTCACCTCTGCTATTTATTGGCCGTCCCTCATAAAGGAGATTTCTCATTCCAGCACAAGTTTAGCACAGCTCCCTTCACCAGGCACACACAGCTCCACAAGCCACAGAGCAGCAGATGCAGCACATCGGCTTTGCTCAGTTAACCAACCCCAGCAGTACCTCATAATCACAGCTCTCCCTCAGGACTTTCACAGGCCTTTTAAAAAAAAAAAAAAGAGCTTTTAAATGGTTCTCTGAGGTATCTGCAGTCATGACAGCGACAGTCCTGGGCTCAAGAACACTGAGGAGCTTTCAAATGAGACAGAATCCAACATTCCCTTTATTCACCTCAACTAAGAAACACCATTATGTCACTCCAAATAACCAAGAGTACATTATTTCCTCTTTCCCAAACCCAGAAGGATTCCCTTCTCCGCGTCCCTTTCCCTTCCCACATGTATTCCAGGACTTCTGAACACCAAACCCGAAGGTCCCTTTGCGTTTTCCAGACCCATCTGACCGATGTTGAAAACCCCTGAGCAGGAGCAGAGGACAAAGCAGACAGGCAGCTTAACCAAAGAAGGAAGGAGGAAGCAGGAGAACGAGCAGTTGGTTTCTCTCAGCACAGGAAGGGGCTGTAATGCCTCCAGAGAGCACTTCCCTACGGCGGGTAGAGAACAAAATGAAAAGCCAGGACAGTGCTCTCGTTACCTTTGGAGATGGTACCACAGTTTGCAGGGTGAGCGTAAACAGCAGGAAGTGAAATAAACCCTGAGTATTGCTTTTCAGCATTACTACTAGCTTGCTGGGAAGGTAATTTCTGCTAACAGTGAGTCATCGTTATCAGATCGAGGACACAACCACGTTCCAATGGTTTCTTCCCAGACTGCCAGTTGTGAAGGCTCTGCACACACAAAGCCACGTATGCTAATTGCATTAAGGATGCCTTCACCTCCCCCTCCCTCCATGGGCTCACACAGGTGCATAACCCAGGGAAAAGCTGGGCCAAACGATAAACCCAGAGCTGTGCAGCAACGCTGCAGCAAGGAGAGCTCATGTGCCGGAGCTTTTCTTCTCACCACCCGCTCACTCCCAGTCCCCCCGCCACGGAACAGTTTCTTACTTCTGTGGAGTCTTAATGACCAAATGCACGGTCAGCCCATCTTTGATCCCGTGTTGATTCAGAGTGTCTCCATCCTTCAGGATCTTCCCAGCGAAGATCAGAACCAGCTGATCCTGTTTGGCTTTGAACCGCCTGGAAATCTCTTCTTTGAACTGAAAAACAAACGCGGCGTTTTTCAGGCAGAAGAGCGAAGGAAGGAATCTGAAGGTAACGCTCCAGATACCCAACACTCACTGCACAAATGGCAAAAGGAACCAAAAGAACTTCAGCAACCCAACAGAACGGAGCCATGCAGGCAGCAACGCAGCTCCAGCTGCTGAGTGCCCGAGGCGTGAGGGGAGAAAGCAAAGGCGAGCACCACACTGCTTCAAAACGTGGGGAGAAAACTTCAGAACGGTTACCTGAAGATGAACTGAAGGTTTCCAAAGCAAGCGTGCCCCTGAAGCCTGATCCAAACCCACTGCTTATCCATGGGATAACTGAGCTTTATTCCTCTCTGCTCATCTTATTTTTTCCCCAAGGAAAGCCCAACTCTGATTTAATACAGGACAGAGCTCCACAGAAATGGGCACGGTCCTTTATCAGCCAATGGATGTAAACTAGGTCTTCTTCAATTCCTATTCCTGTGACTGTTCTCCCTGTGAGCATCCACACCACCCAATGCCAACATCTCCTCTGTGCTGTGTGATGGGGAGGGTTCAGCACCTGCCAATGAAGTTGTCAATGCCAGCTCAGCTGGGCATTCCTGAGTCAATTGGTTGAGGAAAAAAAAACCCCCAAAAAACTTTGCATTTGGAAGCCACAAACTTCAGGAAATTCTCATGGAAAAGTCAGGACCAGAAGGGCACACCTTTCCTGGGGCAGCTCACAGCTCTGGCACCAGAACTCCCCAAAAACTGGACCTGGGAGGACAGACTGCTGGAGCTGAGGTGATCCAGGCTGCAAAGCTTCACCCTCTGCTCTGCACACTCACAGGAGAGGGCTGGGAAGCAGCAGCAGAAGGGCCACGCACAGCACACAGCTCCTGCCCAGCTCCCAGCAGCTCTGGCACACCACGACCTCGTGTCCTAAAGCCCACGTCAAAGCACACGTCAAAGCACACACAAAGCCAAGATCCACACCGTTGACACCTTGCACCAAGTGGGCGCCAACACCTGCACAGCTCTTCTCATCAATCCCCTCCTGCCCTCCAAATGCACAGTGCTCTGTGGAGCTCCCTGCCTGGAGCAAACCCTCACATGTCTGATGTTCCCTTCTCTCTGCTTCACCCTACCTTCGCTCCAAAGACCCAAGAGGGGAGGGAAGGAGGGAGGGAAGGAGGGAGGGAAGGAGGGAGGGAGGGAGGGAGGGAGGGAGCCTCTGGCCTCAGCCCCACCACACACCATCTGTCCATTGCCCCGCAGCACCTCCAGCCCCTGCAGCACCCCACACCTCCCTGCAGCACAGCTCCAGGGCCATGTCCCCCCCCTCCCCATCTCCCCCAATCTGAAGCATCTCCTGGCCCGAAAGGAGCCGTGCCCCCCACCTCCCCCGACCCAAGGCACCTCCCGGCCCGAAACGAGCTCCCTCCACCCGCTGCCCCACATCACACCCACCCGCAGCAGCACAGCCCCAGGGCCGTGCCCCCCGTTCCCCCCAGCCCTCACACCCCTCCCGGCCCCCACATCCCGTTCCACCGGCACTGCCCCAAGCCCCCCCTCCAGCACAGCCCCGACAGCGCCCCGTTCTCACCCTTCCGAGGGTTTCAGCTCCCCCAGCCCCCCCTCAACCCAACGCCCGCCGTCACGCAGCCCCCCCCGGATCCAGGCAGCCCCCCCAGCCCCCTCCTCAGCCCAACGCCCGCCGTCACGCAGCCCAGCCCAGCCCCCCCCGGCCCGGGCAGCCCCCCCAACCCCCCCAGCTCCACTCCGGCCCCGCGCCGCTCCCCGCCCCCTCACCTTCCATCCCCCCCCCGCTTCCCGGCTCCTCACACCCCCCCGAAGTTCCTCCCCTCCAACTCTCAGCCTCCTCCTCCTCGTCCTCCTCCTCCCCCCCGGCCCGCCCCCCCCGCCCCCTCCCACTGCCCACCCCCGGCCCGGCTCCCCTCCGGCCCCTCTCAGCGCCAAGGCCTAGGCCCGATCCTCCGTCCCGCCCCCACCTCGCGCACGGAGGCGCCGTCCGCGATAACGATCTCCTCCTTGTCCTTGGGGGTCTTCACCGTGACGCGGATGAGGGCCCCGCCGGGACCTCCCAGCTCCGGCCCGCCGGGGCCCGGCCCGCCGCCGCCGCCGCTCGGCTCCGCCATCTTCGCCGCCCGCCCCGCCAGCCCGGGCCGACAGAGAAAAAGGCGGGGACAGAGCGCCGCCACGGCCCGCGTCGCCGGCGAGCGCCCCCTTGCGGCGCGGAGGACCGAGAGCTGCCGGAGCGCGGAACGGAGCGTGGAACGGAACCTCGGCCCGCGCTACGCCGAGCCGCCCAGCGCCGCGGCCTACACCGAGCGCCGGCCCCGCGCCCCGCCGCGCCCCGCGGGCTGCCATGCTGCGGCCCAAAGCGCTGACGCAGGTGCTGAGCCAGGCCAACACCGGCGGCGTCCAGAGCACGCTGTGAGCGGGGCCGGGGGGCGGCGGGGGGGGGGGGCGTCGGGGTGTGTGAGCCCGCCGGGGTGTGAGCCCGCGGTCGTTAGCGAGCTCATTAGCGAGCTCGTTAGGGAGCTCGGCGGCGCCGCTCTGTTCCAGGCTGCTGAACAATGAGGGCTCGCTCTTGGCCTACTCGGGATACGGGGACACGGACGCCCGCGTGACGGCGGCCATCGCCAGCAACATCTGGGTGGCGTACGACAAGAACGGGCACCACGCCTTCAACGAGGACAACCTGCGCTTCATCCTCATGGACTGCATGGTACGCCGGGGTCCGCGGGGCTCACACACACGGATCCGCGTGGGACCCCCGTAGGGATCCGTGCGGGACCCTCATTGGGATCCGTGTGGGACCCCCATTGGGATCCGTGTGGGACCCCCGTAGGACCCGTGTGGGACCCTCATTGGGATCCGTGTGGGACTCCTGTAGGGATCCATGTGGGATCCTCGCTGGGATCTGTGCGGGACCCCCACCATTGGGGTCCATGTGGGACTCCTGGCAAGATCCGTGTGGGACCCCCATTGGGGTCCGTATGGGACCCCCGGCAGGCTTCATGCAGGATTCCCTGCAGGCTCTGTGGGACCCCCATTGAGATCCGTGTGTGACCCCCATTGGGATCCGTGTGGGACCCCCGTAGGACCCGTGTGGGACCCTCATTGGGATCCATGTGGGACTCCTGGCAGGATCCGTGTGGGACCCCTGTAGGGATCCATGTGGGATCCTCGCTGGGATCTGTGCGGGACCCCCATTGGGGTCCATGTGGGACTCCTGGCAAGATCCGTGTGGGACCCCCATTGGGGTCCGTATGGGACCCTCATTGGGATCCGTGTGGGACTCCTGGCAGGCTCCATGCGGGACTCCCTGTAGGGGAGTTGTGGGACCCCTGTAGGGATCCATGTGGGATCCTCACTGGGATCCATGTGGGACCCTCAGCAGGCTCCATGCAGGACTCCCTGAAGGCTCCGTGGGACCCCCGTTGGGATCCGTGTGGGACCCCCATAGGGATCCACGTGGGACCCCCAGCAGGCTCCATGCAGGACTCCCTGCAGGCTCCATGGGACCCCTGTAGGGATCGTTGTCAGATCCCCATTGGGATCTATGTGAGACCCCCGTTGGGGTCCATGTGGGACCTCCATTGGGATCCATGTGCGACCCTCATTGGGGTCTGTGTGGGACCACTGTATGGATCCATGTGGGACTCCCTGCAGGCTCTGTGGGACCTCCGTTGGGATCCGTGTGGGACCCCTGGCATGATCTGTGTGGGACTCCCAGCAGGCTCCGTGGGACCCCCATTGGGATCCATGTGTCCCCTGGCAGGCTCCGTGTGGGACTCCCTGAAGGCTCTGTGTGACCCCCAGCAGGCTCCATGTGAGACCCCCAGTGGGCTCCATGCAGGACCCCCGGTGGGCACCGTGTGTCCTCTGGTGGGCTCCATGCAGGACCCCCAGCAGGCTCCTTGTGGGACACCCAGCGGGCTCCATGTGGGACACCCAGCAAGTTTCATGCAGGACCCCCAGTGGGACCCCCTATGGGCTCTGAGGTGTTCCCCAGCAGGCTCCATAGTGACCCTGTGTCCCCCAGCAGGCTCCATGGTGACCCCCAGCAGGCTCTGTGTGGCCCCCAGTGGGCTCCATGTGGGACCCTCAGCAAGTTCCATGCAGGATCCCCAGTGGGACCCCCAGCAGGCTCCATGGTGACCCCCAGCAGGCTCTGTGTAGGACCTCCAGTGGTCTCTATGCAAGACCATGCAGGACCCCCAGTAGGCTCTGTGGGATCCCTAATGGGACCCCTAGTGGGCTCTGAGGTGTTCACCAGCAGGCTCCATGTGGGATGCCCAGCAGGCACCATGCGGGACCCCCGAAGGGCTCCGTGTGACCCCCAGCAGGCTCTGTGTGACCCCCAGTGGGCTCAGTGCCGTCCTGGTGCTCTGGGGTCCCGCTGGGGATCCTGCATGGAACTTGCTGAGGATCCCACATGGAGCCCACTGAGGGCCACACAGAGCCTGCTGGGGGTCACACGGAACCTGCTGGGGGTCACGGGGTCACCATGGAGCCTGTTAGGGAACACCTCAGAGCCCACAGGAGGTCCCACCGGGGGTCCTGCATGAAACCTGCTGGGTGTCCCACATGGAGCCCGCTGGGGGTCACACAGAGCCCTTGGGGGGGGTCCTACATGGTGCCTGCTGGTGAACACCTCAGAGCCCACTGGGGGTCCTGCTGGGGGTCCCACAGAGCCTGCTGGGGGTCCTGCATACAGACCACTGGGGGTCCCGCAGAGACCCTGCTGGGGGTCACCATGGAGCTGCATGGAAACCTGATGTGAGAGCAGTGTGTGCTCAGAGCCTGAAGCCCCCAGGCTGCATGAGGGGCTGGCAGTGGGGCACAGAGGGGACCGTCCCCCTCTGCTCTGCTGTTGTGAGGAGTGCATCCACAGGGCGGATGGAATGGAGCTGTGGCAGTGGGGCTGGTCAGGATGCTCTGTGATGGAGGGGCTCCAGGGGGAGCTGAGCGTGCACTGCTCCGGGGGTTGGAAACAGGAGGGGAGCGATGGGAACGTGGTGTGGGTCTGAATGAAAGGAGGAGGGTGCAGGGGGGTGCGAGAAGGGCCCTGGAGCTGCTCAGAGCTTTGGGTGCCCCATCCCTGGAGGTGCCCGAGGGGCTCTGAGCAGCTGGAGTGGGGGGGCGGGCAGCCCACGGCGTGGGGTTGGAAGCAGATGATCGTTGAGGTCCCTTCAACCCAACCATGCTGCGATTCTCTCCGGGCAGGAGGGGCGCGTGGCCATCACCCGCGTGGCAAACCTCCTGCTGTGCATGTATGCCAAGGAAACGGTCGGATTTGGGATGCTGAAAGCCAAGGTGAGGGGATGGGGTGGGAGAAGGGGGGGGGGCTGCATTCATGCAAGGTGTGAAAGAGCCACGGGGTCAGTGCTGGGAGGAAGAGGAGGGGAGCGGTGGGGGGAAGCGGCCATGCTGGCAATGCCTCCTTCCTCCGTGCAGAGGTTTTGAGGTGTCCCACGCCAGCTCAGCCACAAAGCTACGCTTTTTTAAGGCTCTGCGGTGAAATTTAAATCAAAATGAGAACCGTCTGCGCGGATCCCAGATCGGTGTTGGGGCAGGACGGGGGTTTGCCCACGGTGCGTGGGTGCTGGGGGGTGCGGCCCCGTGTGCTCAGCACCCCTCAACACCCATCCCTGCCTGCAGGCGCAGGCGCTGGTGCAGTACCTGGAGGAGCCGCTGACGCAGGTGGCCGCATCCTGAGCTGAGCTGCATCCTGAGCTGCATCCTGAGCACGGAACCGCGGTGCCACGGCTGAGCAGCAACGCCTGCGTGGGGGGAACCACGGTGGGAGCCCAGCCGTGCTGCTGGGCAGCAAGGAAGGGGGAATAAAACCACGTCTGGTGCTCGTGTCCTTCTGAGTGTCTCTCAGATCAGTGCAGGGTATGAGGGTGGGACAGAGGTGGTCGTGCGCCCGGCAAAGCGGGCTGAGGTCTGTGGTGCAGCACTGCTAGGAGTGCTGTTCCTGCCGGGGCTGCTTCCCCCCTCTTCCCATCACTCCCAGCAGAGGTGCAGAAGGCCATTGGTGCCCGGCCAGCTCTGCGCTGAGCCCAGGGCCCCACTGCCCCAGCCTGCCCTGCGCCGCGTGGCCTTGGCAGCCAGGACCGGGCTCGGCTCCTCCTCCGGGTGCCCCGTGACGGTCCCAGGGGTGACATTACCTGCCCAACCTGCGCCGCCGCTCCCACGCCTGGAGTCAGCCAGCCTGGGCCTCCCTGCTCCTCCAACGCCGCCCGCGTCGCCTTCGCTCCCTGACCGCGCTCACCGCTGGGACCCCCATCACCGCTGGGACCCCACCCCCTGCTGGGACCCCGCTCACTGCTGGGACCCCCGCTCTCACCCCAGCAGTGAGGAGACTTTGCCCCCCGTATCACTTCCCTGCAGCCTGCCCCGCTCCGTGCTCTGCAGAGGGAAGGAGGAAACCTCGGGCAGAGGGAAGGAGGAAACCGGGCGGCAGCTGGGAGATATGAGCAGTGCCGAGGAGGACTACAACTTTGTTTTCAAAGGTGAGGCGGTTCCCAGAAGGATGGGGCAGGAGGACGTGGGGGTCCCGGCTCCGGAGTGCCCTCCCCAGGCTGTGGGTTCCCAAAGCAAGCTGGGACCAGGGCTTGTGGCTGATGTGGCACTGCGGAGGGTCCTGGGACCGGCGGGGCACACGCTGGCCTCAGTTGTGTCCCATAGCTGGGAGGGAGTTGGGGTTTCCCATGGTGGTGGGGTTGGGGTGCTGCCTGGTGTTCCATAGTGGTGGGATTGGGGTGCTGCCCATAGTGCTGGTGGTGTCAGGGTGCTGCCTGGTGTCCCATAGTGGTGATGGGGTCAAGGTGCTGCCTGGTGTCCCATAGTGGTGATGGGGAGGTCGGGGTGCTGCCTGGTGTCCCATAGTGCTGGTGGGGAGGTCAGGGTGTTACCTGGTGTCCCATGGTGCTGGTGGGGAGGTCAGGGTGCTGCCTGGTGTCCCATAGTGCTGGTGGGGAGGTCAGGGTGTTACCTGGTGTCCCATAGTGCTGGTGGGGAGGTCAGGGCACTGCCTGGTGTCCCATGGTGCTGGCGGGGTCAGGGCGCTGCCTGGTGTCCCATGGTGCTGGTGGGGAGGTCAGGGTGCTGCCTGGTGTCCCATAGTGCTGGTGGGGAGGTCAGGGTGTTACCTGGTGTCCCATAGTGCTGGTGGGGAGGTCAGGGCACTGCCTGGTGTCCCATGGTGCTGGCGGGGTCAGGGCGCTGCCTGGTGTCCCATGGTGCTGGTGGGGAGGTCAGGGTGCTGCCTGGTGTCCCATAGTGCTGGTGGGGAGGTCAGGGTGTTACCTGGTGTCCCATGGTGCTGGTGGGGAGGTCGGGGTGCTGCCTGGTGTCCCATAGTGCTGGTGGGGAGGTCAGGGCACTGCCTGGTGTCCCATGGTGGTGTTGGTGAGGAGGTCAGGGCACTGCCTGGCATCCCATGCCAGGTTGGGATGCTGCCTGGAAGTACAGGGAACCTTCAGCCACCCTGAGCCACCAGCAGGCAGAGGAGGGACACAGATGGGGACACACACACATCTGCAGCTGCCACAGCAGCAGATTGGGCGCAGGGAGCAGCGGGCTCCAAAGTCATCCTGCTGCAATGCCCAGGAGGGGGGCTGCTGCAGCCATCCTGTGCTCTGTGCCCACCCCTGAAGAACACCAACCCAGGGCATTGGGTGCCACCGCAGCGATGTCCCTGTGGCTCTGCAGCTCCCTCACCCCGCTCCTGCAGCTGGGACACCCCGAGTGGTGTGGGGGCTGATGGAGACCCCCGAGAGGGGCTGAGAGCTCCCAGCATGGGGGTGGGGATTCCGTGTGCTTAAGGATCGACCGTGCTGGGGCTGAACCCATCTGTCTGCCCATCTCTGGGCCTGCTCGGGGACAGGGGGCAGGGCGGGCAGGGGGCTGCTTTTCTCCTTTTTCTTCCTTTTCTATAAGGCTCCTAGGGGTGTCTGTGCACCCCGTGGCAGAGGGGACGTCCCAGTGCTGCAGTGTCACAGCGATGGGATGCCGGTGGGTCTGGTTGAGGCTGGGAAGGGTTATCTGAGCTGATCTGAAGTCCAATGGGGTCTCTCTTCCCTCCTCAGTGGTTCTGATCGGGGAATCCGGCGTGGGCAAAACCAACCTGCTGTCCCGCTTCACCCGCAACGAGTTCAACCACGACAGTCGCACCACCATCGGCGTGGAGTTCTCCACCCGCACCGTCCTGGTGGGAGACGCCGTGGTGAAGGCACAGATCTGGGACACGGCAGGGCTGGAGCGGTACCGCGCCATCACCTCTGCGTAAGGATGGATGGCACCCAAGGGTGCCCTGTGGATAGATGGGTGCCCCATGGGTGGGTACCCCATGGATGGATGTCCCATTGGGTGCCTCATGGGTGGATGGGTGCCCCATGGATGGATGGGTGCTCCATGCATGGATGGCCCATTGGGTGCCTCATGGATGGATGGGTGACCTATAGATGGATGGGTGCCCCATGGATGGATGGGTGCCCCATGGATGGATGGGTGTCCCATGGATGGATGGGTGCCCCATGGATGGATGGCCCATTGGGTGCCTCATGGGTGGATGGGTGCCCCATGGATGGATGGGTGCCCCATGGATGGATGGGTGCCCCATGGATGGATGGATGCCCCATGGATGGATGGATGCCCCATGGATAGATGGTTATCCTATGGATGGATATCCCATTGAGTGCCCCATGGATGGAGGGGTGCCCTGTAAATGAATGGGTGCCCCATGGATGGATGGGTGCCCCAAGGATGGATGGATGCCCCATGGATGGAGGTGTGCCCTGTAAATGGATGGGTGCCCCATGGATGGATGAGTGCCCCATGGATGGATGGTTATCCTATGGATGGATGTCCCATTGAGTGTCCCATGGATGGATGGGTGCCCTATGGATGGATGGGTGCCCCATGGATGAGTGCCGTATGGATGAATGAGTGCCTTATGGATTCAGGTCCCACTGGGTGCCCCTTGGATGGATGGGTGCCCTATGGATGGATGGTTATCCTATGGATGGATGGGTGCCCTATGGATGGATGTTATCCTATGGATGGATGGGTGCCCTATGGGTGGATGTTATCCTATGGATGGATGGGTGCTCTATGGGTGGATGTTATCCTATGGATGGATGGGTGCCCTATGGGTGGATGGTTATCCTATGGATGGATGGGTGCCCTATGGGTGGATAGGTGTCCCATAGATAGGCGCCCCATTGAGTACCCCATGGATGGGTGCCCTATGGATGAATGAATGCCCTCTGGATGCATGTCCCAGTGGATGCCCCATGGATGGATTCCCCATGCTCACATCCCTGTCAGGATGCTCCAAGGCTGCCTGGAGCACGGGGCAAAGATGGGCTGCTTCCCCAGGTACTACCGTGGGGCTGTGGGTGCTCTGGTCGTCTTTGACATCACCAAGCACCAGACGTACGACGTGGTGGAGCGCTGGCTGAAGGAGCTCTATGACCACGCCGAGGCCAGCATCGTGGTCATGCTGGTGGGCAACAAGAGCGACCTGGCGCAGGCGCGGGAGGTGCCCACAGAGGAGGCGAAAATGTTTGCAGGTACGGCGTTGTGCCACCCCGACCTGGGGACCCCAAAGGGAACCCAGCGGGGTCTGCAGGGTCTCGGGGACTGCTGTCCTTGCAGAGAACAACGGGCTGCTCTTCATTGAGACGTCGGCGCTGGACTCCACCAACGTCGAGCAGGCGTTTGAGACCGTCCTGAAGGGTGGGTGCTGGGGATGCTCCCCGCCTCTCCTCCACCCTGCCCCACCTGAGCTCCCTGCCCGGTTTCGGTGTTGTCTTTCTGGCTGGTTGGGTTTCCGGCTCTTTGTGCTGGGCGTTCCGTGATGGTTTCATTGCCGGGGCCCCAGGCAGCACCACAGGCGCCTTCTCCCCCTGTAATCCACGGTCTCGGTCCGGATGTGCAGCAGGAGCTCCTGACTCAGTGTCTCCAGCACTCTGCGGAGCAACCCGCAGGGATGTGGGGCAGAGGGGGGCAGTGCTCAGCTGGGAGCATCTCCCCAGGAATGGAAATGTAGGGCAGGGGTACCTCAGGGTGTGCCACTGTGCCGTGCCATGCTGTGCCATGCTGTGCCTTGCCAAGCTGTGCCGTGCCATGCCATGCCATGCCACGCTGTGCCTTGCCAAGCTGTGCTGTGCCATGCTGTGCCCTGCTGTGCCATGCCATGCTGTGCTGTGCCTTGCCAAGCTGTGCCGTGCCATGCTGTGCCCTGCTGTGCCGTGCCATGCTGTGCCCTGCCGTGCCGTGCCATGCTGTGCTGTGCCGTGCCATGCCACGCTGTGCCTTGCCAAGCTGTGCTGTGCCATGCTTTGGTGTGCTGTGCTGTGCCATGCTGTGCCAAGCTGTGCCATGCCGTGCTTTGACGTGCTGTGCTGTGCCACGTCACGCCATGCTGTGCCATTCTGAGCTGTGCCTTAGTGTGCCATGCTGCGATGCTGTGCTGAGTTGTGCTGTGCCGTGCCACGCTTTGACGTTCTGTACTGTGCCCTGTTGAGCTGTGCCATCCTGTGCTGTGCTGTGCCGTGCTGTGCTGCACCATCACCACGAGCTTCCAGCCCTGATCCCCGCGGGACCAGAGAGAAGAGAAGCTGAGGGAAGCAGGGGAAGTTGCAGGGCGCTCCACGTCCCCTCGCCTCGGCCGTGGGGATGCAACCCGAGGGAGAACAGCTTCCCCCCGCACAGCGGCCGCCATCCTCCACGTCGTCCCTCTGCGCAGAGGGGAAGTGGACCCCCAGCGCTGCGCCTGCCGAGCACCGAGCCGTGCCGGTGCCCCACTCAGACGCGGCTCCGCTTTGTGTTTCCGCAGAGATCTTCAGCAAAGTTCAGAAGCAGAAGCAGAGGAGCAGCCAAAGCAGCACAGTGTCACTCGGCAGCGAGAGCCCCGACGGCGCGGCCGCAGCGCAGGCAGAGAAGCGGCCGTGCTGCGTGGCCATCTGAGCTCGTCCCGGGGCTCGTAGCCGCCGGCACAGCTGGGTGGCGACCGACCTGCCGTGCCGCCCGTTGTCCCGGCGCGGCGGCAGCCCGGAGCTCGGCCGTGCTCTGCCGTGAGCAGCGCGAAGCACCGCCGCAGCTCTGCGCGGTGTCGGTCCGTCCCCGCGGCGCAGATGCGCTGAGTGCCACCGCTGCTTCTCCGCGGGGCCGCGCGGCTGCGGGAGCTGCTGCCGTTGTGCCGTTGCTGCCCGCGGTGCCGTCGCGCTCCGTCCCTGTGCCGCGCACCACGGATGCGGCCATCCCCGCCGCTCTCCATCCCCGCTGGGAACCGCTCGGGGGTCGCTGCATCCCGAGCCCGACGGGGCCCTAAGAAAGAACCCTAATGGGGGAAGCAGCCGTGCCCACCCTACACACCTCTGTCCCCATCTCAGTGTGTCGTGGGCCCGTCCGACAGCAGAACGCAGCCCGCGGTGCCTCTGCTCACCCGGCGCAGCTCGGTGCCCAGCCATTAAAGGACTGAAAGGCAGCTGTGCTGGGCTGGGATTGCTGACTGCTCGTGGCCTCGTCCCCAGTACCCCATCTGGGCTCACGGCCCAGCCCCACATGTGTTCCTTCCCCCATGCAGCCTGTCTGTATTCCCATCCCATCCATATCCCAAACCCTATTCCCATCCCCATTCCATCCCATCTCCATCCCTATTCACATCCCAATCCTATCTCCAGCCCCATCTGTACTCCCATCCCCATTCTTATCCCTTCCCTACTACCATCCCCATTCCAGTTCTTGTTCCCATCCCATTCCTTTTGACTCTATTCCACTCCATCTTATCCCATCCCCTTCCCCACCTTTATTCCCATTCCCAATCCCTATTCTAATTCCTGTTCCTATCCCATCCCCACCCCATTGTACCCCCCTCCCACCCCCATTCCAATCCCTGTTCCCATCCCATTCCCTTCCACACCATTCCACTCCATCTAATCGCACCCCCCTCCCTTCCCCATTCCAATCCCTGTTCCCATCCCATTCCTCCCCACTCCATCTCGTCCCATTCCCACCTCGCAGCCCCCCCACACCTGCCCCCAGGTGAGCACCTGGGCGGTGACGGGCGGCACCGACAGCCAATGGCTGCGGAGGAAAGAGAGCTGCGGGACCAATGGGAGCGCGGGGCTGCCCCCCGGGGCGGAGCGGGGCGGAAATCGCCACCGTTCCCAGTGCGGCCGCCGCACTGTGCAGGATGCGGGGCAAGGATGAGGAGTACGACTTCCTCTTCAAGGGTGTGTGGGGGGACGGCGATGGGGTTGGGGAAGGGGTTGAGGTTGAGGTTGGAGTTGGAGTTTGGGCACTGGGATGGGGATGGAGTTGGGGTCTGGATTGGGGTCGGAGTCGGATTTGGGCACGGGGATGGGGTTGGGGTCTGGATTGGGGTCGGAGTTGGATTTGGGCACGGGGATGGGGTTGGGGTTGGGGATGGAGTTGGGTTGGGTTGGGGATGGGGTTTTGGTTGGATTGGGGATGGAGATGGAGATGGGATTGGGGATTGGGGATTGGGGATTGGGGATGGGGTTGAGTTGGGTTGGGGATGGAGATGGAGATGGGATTGGGGATGGGGTTGAGTTGTGGTTGGATTGGGGATGGAGATGGAGATGGGATTGGGGATGGGGTTGAGTTGGGTTGGGGATGGAGTTATGGTTGGATTGGGGATGGAGATGGGAGTGGGACTGGGATCGGACACAGGAATGTGGCTGGGGATGGAGATGGGGATGGGACTCCCCATGGGGCAGCACCGGGGGCGCTCGCAGCAGGATCGGGGCAGGGGGCAGCCAACAAACCCCTCCCCCCCTCCAAGCAGCACCAACCGGGGTTGACCCCTCCCCACTATGAGTCAGCTCCTCCTGCCGAGGGGCATCCTATCCAGGGCCGTTCTGGGGGTCTCCCCGAACGCCCCACAGCTTTCAGTGCCTTCTGCTGCTCACTGAATTCCATTTCCCCGCTGTCCCCGTGCTGGGGGGGGGGGCTGCTCGGCCCCGCTGTGGCGAGCGGGGGCTGTGCGTCAGTCCTGGTGAAACCCCCCCTCCCATCCCGGCTCGATTGCATCTGGGTGTTGGAGGACGAATGACACAGGCAGTTGGGGAATGAAAAGTAAATAAAATCACAAACCTGGTGAGTCACCAACTCGACAAACTCGATAGGGGAGGAACACGAGCAATGTCCCAGAACCTGTTCTGCCACATTCTACGGGAACGGTGCCGACAATGCGCTCACCTCTGGCCCACACTCCGGGACTTACGGCTCAGGGTGGTGCATCCGGACCGCAATTTGGGTCCGCGGTTGGGTGCCCTCGGGGCTGGAGATGGGCTGGAGCGCCCTGCTGTGTTTATGGGGTTCCCACCTGGAGCCCCCTGCTGGGTTTATGGGGTTCCCACCTGAAGCCCCCTGCTGTGTTTATGGGGTTCCCACCTGGAGCCCCACGCTGTGTTTATGGGGGTTCCCACCTGGAGCCCCTTGTTGGGCTGATCCCAATAACCCACCCTGATGGTTGATGGGTCCCCACTCGTGTTGGGCTGTGGATGGTGATGCTCTGGGGGGAGGGACTGATGCTGTGCTCCTTACACCCCAGTGGTGCTGTGTTAATAGGGTTCCCATCTGAAGCCCCCTGCTGTGTTAATAGGGTTTCCCCCCTGGAGTCCCCCTCTGTATTAATGGGGTTCCCACCTGAAGCCCTCTGCTGCGTTAATGGGATTCCCCCCTGGAGCCCCCTGCTGTGTTAATGGGGTTCCCCCCTGGAGCCCCTTGTTGGGCTGATCCCAATAACCCACCCTGCTGGTTGATGGGTCCCCACTTGTGTTGAGCTCTGGTGGTTCCCCACTCAAATTGGATGGCGATGCTTTGGGGGGGACTGACGCTGCGCTCCTTACACCCCAGTGGTGCTGTGTTAATAGGGTTCCCACCTGAAGCCCCCTGCTGTGTTAATAGGGTTTCCCCCCTGGAGTCCCCCTGCTGTATTAATGGGGTTCCCACCTGGAGCCCTCTGTTGCGTTAATAGGGTGCCCACCTGGAGCCCCGTGCTGTGTTTATGGGGTTCCCACCTGAAGTCCCTGCTGTGTTTATGGGGTTCCCACCTGGAGCCCCCTGCTGTGTGAATAGGATTCCCACCTGGAGCCCCCTGCTGTGTTAATGGGGTTCCCCCTGAAGCCCCCCGCTTTATGGGGCTCCCACCTGCAGCCCCTTGTTGTGCTGATCCCAATAACCCACCCTGCTGGTTGATGGGTCCCCACTGGTGTTGATCTCTGGTGGTTCCCCACTGGTGTTGGGCTGTGGATGGTGATGCTCTGGGGGGAGGGACTGATGCTGTGCTCCTTACACCCCAATGGTGCTGTGTTAATAGGGTTCCCACCTGAAGCCCCCTGCTGTGTTAATAGGGTTCCCCCCTGGAGTCCCCCTGCTGTATTAATGGGGTTCCCACCTGGAGCCCTCTGTTGCGTTAATGGGGTTCCCACCTGGAGCCTCCCGCTGTGTTTATGGGTTCCCACCTGAAGTCCCTGCTGTGTTAAAGGGGTTCCCACCTGCAGCCCCTTGTTGTGCTGATCCCAATAACCCACCCTGCTGGTTGATGGGTCCCAACTCATGTTGGGCTCTGGTGGTTCCCCACTCAAGTTGGATGGTGATGCTTTGGGGGGGGACTGACGCTGTGCTCCTTACACCCCAGTGGTGCTGTGTTAATAGGGTTCCCACCTGAAACCCCCTGCTGTGTTAATAGGGTTCCCCCCCGGAGTCCCCCTGCTGCATTAATGGGGTTCCCCCCTGAAGACCTCTGCTGTGATTATGGGATTCCCACCTTGAGCCCCCTGTTGTGTGAATAGGATTCCCACCTGAAGCCCCCCACTGTGTTAATGGGGTTCTCACCTGCAGCCCCTTGTTGTGCTGATCCCAATAACCCACCCTGATGGTTGATGGGTCCCCACTGGTGTTGGGCTCTGGTGGTTCCCCACTCAAGGTGGATGGTGATGCTTTGGGGGGGGACTGACGCTGCGCTCCTTACACCCCAGTGGTGCTGTGTTAATAGGGTTCCCACCTGAAGCCCCCTGCTGTGTTAATAGGGTTTCCCCCCTGGAGTCCCCCTCTGTATTAATGGGGTTCCCACCTGGAGCCCTCTGTTGCGTTAATAGGGTGCCCACCTGGAGCCCCGTGCTGTGTTTATGGGGTTCCCACCTGAAGTCCCTGCTGTGTTAATGAGATTCCCACCTGGAGCCCCCTGCTGTGTGAATAGGATTCCCCCTCGAAGCCCCCCGCTGTGTTTATGGGGTTCCCCCCTGGAGCCCCTTGTTGGGCTGATCCCAATAACCCACCCTGCTGGTTGATGGGTCCCCACTGGTGTTGGGCTCTGGTGGTTCCCCACTCAAGTTGGATGGCGATGCTTTGGGGGGGGACTGACGCTGCGCTCCTTACACCCCAGTGGTGCTCATCGGGGACTCCGGCGTGGGGAAGAGCAACCTGCTGTCCCGCTTCACCCGCAACGAGTTCAACCTGGAGAGCAAGAGCACCATCGGGGTGGAGTTCGCCACCCGGAGCATCCAGGTGGACAACAAGACGGTGAAGGCACAGATCTGGGACACGGCGGGGCAGGAGCGGTACCGCGCCATCACCTCCGCGTGAGTGTCCCCCCGCCCCGCTCCCGCACCCCATAACCTGGGTTCTGACCCCCCCTCCGCCCCATCGCTGCCCCCCAGGTACTACCGCGGGGCGGTGGGAGCGCTGCTGGTGTACGACATCGCCAAGTATCTGACGTATGAGAACGCCGAGCGCTGGCTGGCGGAGCTGCAGGACCACGCCGACGCCAACATCGTCATCATGTTGGTGGGCAATAAGAGCGACCTGCGGCACCTGCGCGCCGTGCCCGCCGACGAGGCCCGGAGCTTTGCAGGTAAAAAGAGGGGTGGCCAGCAGGGACAGGGAGGTGATTGGTCCCCTCTGCTCTGCTCTTGTGAGGCCCCATCTGCAGCACTGCGTCCAAGTGTGGAGCCCCAGTACAAAAAAGACAGGGAGCTGTTGGAGAGGGGCCAGAGGAGCCACAAAGATGATCAGGGGACTGGAGCACCTCCCCTATGAGGACAGGCTGAGGGAGCTGGGCTTGTTCAGCATGGAGAAGAGAAGGCTGCGGGGTGACCTCATTGCAGCCTACAGACAGGAGGGGAATCAGCTCTTGGGAAGGGGAGATGACAGCAGGACGAGGGGAAATGGTTTTAAGTTGAGGGAGGGGAGATTTAGGTTGGATGTCAGAGGGAAATTCTTTACAGAGAGAGTGGTGAGGTGCTGGAACAGCTGCCCAGAGAGGTTGTGGATGCCCCGTCCATCCCTGGAGGTGTTCAAGGCCAGGTTGGATGGGGCCCTGGGCAGCCTGGGCTGGCAGTAGGTGGGAAGGTTGGTGGCCCTGCATGTGGCAGGGGGTTGGAGATTCATCATCCTTGAGGTCCCTTCCTGGCCATTCTGTGATTCTGTAAATTCATCTCCCCGTTGATCCCAGCACGTGTGGCAGTGCCGTCATTGGGTTGGATGGGGTGATGGGCAGCCTGATCTTTGGGAACAATCAGCTCACCTTGGAGCTGGGTGGGCTTTAAGGTGCTCTCCAACCTCAGCCCTTCCATGGTTGCCCCCCATGAGCTCTGGTGGGCCTTAAGGTGCCCTCCAACCTCAGCTGTTCCATAGTTGCCCCCCATGAGCTCTCCCCGTTGTTGCAGAGAAGAATGGGCTCTCCTTCCTTGAGACGTCGGCTCTGGACTCCACCAACGTGGAGATGGCGTTCCACAACATCCTCTCCGGTAAGGATGGGGGGGGGTGAGGTGGGTTTGGGGTTGTGCCCCCCGGAATCTATTCTGTGAGCTGTGGGGTTGGGTCCTGCACACTGCCATGGGGAGATGTGGGCTCTCCCAGCCCACCGAACCTAACTCAACCTTAATCCTAACAATAACCCTTTACCAAACTCCAACCCAAGCCCAACCTTAATCCCAACCCTAATCCTAACCCCAACCTTAACCCCAAACCTAACCACAGCCCCAACCCTAACCCTAACTCAAGCTTTAATCCTAACCCTAACTCCAACCTCAAACCCAATAACCCTAATCCCAACCTTAACCTCAACCTGAATCCCAGCCCTAACCTGAACCCTAACCTTAAACCTAACCCTACTCTCAATCCCAACAATAACTACGGGAACTCCAACCCCTGCCCTGCCCTAACTCTCACCCCAAACCCAACCCTAACACCAACCCCTCCCCAACCTAACTCTAACCCCAACTCCAACCCCTACCCTAACTATAACCCCAAATCCAGCCCTAGACCCTACCGTAATGTAACCCTAACCCCAATCCCAATCCTAACCTAACTGTAACCCCAAACCCAGACTCAAGTCTAATCCAACCCAAACCCCAATTTCTAACCCTAACCTAACTTGAACCCCAAACCCAACCCTAACCCCAAACTCTGCCCTGAACTAACTCTAACCCCAACACAACCCTCACCTCAACCCCTTACCTTAACCTAATCCCAAACCCCACCCTAACCTAACTAACCCCAAACCCAACCCCAACCCTAACCTAATGCCAAACCCAACCCCAAGCCCAATCCTAACCTAATTCTAACCCCAAATCCAACCCTAACCCTAACTCCTCCTCCAATCTAATTCTAACCCTAACCCAACTCCTACTCTAACCTAAACCTAACCCCAAACCCAATCTTAAACCCAACCCTCACCCTAACTCTAACCTTAACCCAACCCTAACCTAATCTCAACCCCAATCCGTAACCTAATTCTAATCCCAAACCCAATCTTAACTCCAACCTCTACCCTACCCTAACCCTGCCCCAAACCAAATCATAACCCCAACCCCCACCCAAACCTAACTCCAACCCCAACCTCAACCTAATCCAACCTCAACCCAACCCAATCCCAACCCAATCTCAACCCCGACCTCAACCCCAATCCAACCTCAACCCAACCCAACCCCAAACCAACTCCAATCCCAACCCAACCTCAACCTAACCCAACCTAACCCAACCTCAACCCAACCTCAACCTAACTCCAACCCCAACCCAACCTCAACCCCAACCTCAACCTAACCCAACCCCAACCCAACCCCAATCCCAACCCAACCTCAACCCCAACCTCAACCCAACCCAACTCCAATCCCAACCCAACCTCAACCCAACCCAACCCCAATCCCAACCCAACCTCAACCTAACCCAACCCCAACCCAACCTCAACCCCAACCTCAACCTAACTCAACCCCAATGTCAACCCAACCCAACCTCAATCCCAAACCCAACCCAACCCCAACCCAACGCCAACCCCAACCTAACCCAACCCAACCTAAACCCAACCTCAATCTAACCCAACCCCACCCCAACCTCAACCTAATCCCAACCTCAATCTAACCCAACCCCAACCCAACCCCAATCCAACCTCAACCCAACCCCAACCGCAGCCCCGAGCTGCACACTGTGGGTCTGGCAGACCCCTCGCTGGGGATCAGACATTTAAGCAGTGCTGCTGTTCCCCCTCCCTTTGCTGGCAGAGATCTATCGCAGCGCGGCACAGCGGCAGATCGCGGCGCAGCCCGAGGCGCAGCTCGGCCCCAGCAGCTCCGTGGAGCCCATCCAGGTGCTGCCCACGCAGGACGGCCACCAGACGCAGTGCTGTCAGAGCATCTGAGCCTCTGCTCAGCACCTTCCACACCGACACTGCGGGACGCTGCTGTGTGCTGCCTTCCTCCCCGTGTTTATGTAGGACCTGCAGCGAAGGAAGGGAGAAGCATCCCTGTTCTGTCCCTGCGTTTATGTAGGACCTACACCAAGGGAAGGGAGAAGCATCCCTATTTTGTACTCGTATTTATGTAGGACCCACACAAAAGGAGGGGAGAAGTATCTCTACTTTGTCCCTGCGCTCATGTAGGACCTGCAGCAAGGGAAGAGAGGAGCATCCCTATTTTGTATCCATATTTATGTAGGACCTGCACAAAAGAGAACAGGAGAGCATCTCTTCCTCATCCCTGCATTTATGTAGGACTTACACTAAGGGAGGGGACAAACATCTCTATTTTGTCCCTGCATTTACGTAGGACCTACACAAAAGGGGCGGGAGAAACATCCCTGTGTTTATGTGGGATCTACACCCTCCTGCTGGGGTTTGGGCCGCATCACCCCCATGTCACCCCCCCGTGCCCCATGTCACCCCCATGTCCTCGTGTCCCTCCGCCACAGTCACAGCAGTTCCAGCAGTCCCTAGAAAGGAACCAGAGAGATGGGAACACCTGGATGGAACCACTTGCTGGGTTTCCTCCCCGCCAGGGGGGGCTGTAGCGGGGGCAGGGGGGACCCAGGAGTGCATCCCCATTGTGGGCTGTGGGTAGGGGGAGTTGGGAGGTCGCTCTGTCCCTGCTGACATCTGGGCTGGGTGTCACCTGGGGATGAAGTGGGTGACGAGGGAATGAGGGACAAAGCCCAATGTGAAGTTAGTGTGGGGGTTCCTGCTGGTCGTTATGGTCCTGGAGACTCACTCCTGCTGGTCATTATGGTCCTGGTCATTATGGTCCTGGAAGATCCTGCTGGTCATTATGGTCCTGGTCATTATGGTCCTGGAGGCTCTTTCAGGTCATCATGGTCCTGGAAGATCCTGCTGGTCATTATGGTCCTGGTCGTTACGGTCCTGGAGGCTCTTTCAGGTCATCATGGTCTGGGGGGATCCTGCTGGTCGTTACGATCCTGGAGGTTCCTGCTGGTCGTTACGGTCCTGGACATCCCTTCAGGTCGTTACAATCCTGGTGACTCCTGCTGGTCATTACGGTCCTGCTCATGGTGCTTCTGGAGACTCCTCCTAGTTGTTACAGTCCTGGAGACTCCTGCTGGTTTTTACAGTCCTGGTCGTTACGGTTATGGAGACTTCTGGTCATTACGGTTATGGAGACTCCTGCTGGTCGTTACGGTCCTGGAGGTTCCTCCTGCTGGTCTGTTTTTCTGGAGGCTCCTTCTGGTCATTATGCATCACATCAGCTCCATGTCCACATAGGAGCAGGGCACGAGGAGGAGGAGGGTGGGAGGAAGAGCAGAGCAGCGTGGCTGTGGCACCCAGGGCAGGAAGCAGACAGAACCCCCCCAAAAACAGACAGACAGACAGACAGACAGACGAGAGCAGACGCCGACTTTCTTAAGTAATAATACTTTAATAAAATTAAGTTCTTAATGTAATTTTAGCACATTTAATACATTAACCCTTTCCCTTCTTTGTTTTCTACAAGTTGTGCAACATCATTATTTTAATTTTTTTTTTTTAATTATTATTATTAATTTTTTTTTTTTCCTTCTCCCCTTATACTATATGCCTCAAAACTCAGACAACGAGCCTACCTCTACTTCTAGCTTCGGTTATACCTCTCTCAGGCCTTTATTTTTTTGCGTAATGCCAGAGAGATGGGAATACCTGGATGGAACGCGCGATCGGTTTCCAATAGTAACAATCCCGACTACAGGCTTCCTATGACGTTAAAAGAAACGGTAATTAAAAATAAAATAAAATAAAATAAGGAAAACACAACCCAAGGTAACGAGGAATGGGTTGTGAGCGGAGGGGCAGCACCGTGGGGCAGGAGGGCGTGCGGAGCCACCGGAGAGCGGATGCACAACGCCACGGGGTGGGCGCTGAGCCTACCGTGGTTGGGTTTTTGGGTTTACTTTCCCCCTTTTTTAATGATTCTTGAGCAGAATTCACGAGGAACGAGGAAAAAGGAATGCTGGTGGTCCCACGGCTAAAGGGCCGCAACCTCCCCCATCCACCACGCTCTGCCTGCTCCTAAGCACGGTGGCACAGAACTGCTGTGACGTGGAAGGACGGCAGCACAGGGGGTGGCATGGAAGGAAGGTGGGACAGGAGGTGATACAGAAAGATGGCGGCACAGGGGGTGGCATGGAAGGAAGGTGGCAGAGGTGATGCAGAAGGAAGGTGGCACAGGAGCGGGACGGTGGCCCAGAAGCACTGCCACAGAGCGGGCTGCATTCTGCCATCAGCCACCCAAAGACCTGGCGCCACCACTGGAGTGATTTCCTTTCTTCCCCCCAATCCAATGGGATGACTCCAGATTTCCCATCAGTGTCACTCTCCTGGGGGTGTCCTTCACTGTGCAATGTGGCTCCTGAAGGATGCGACCCCCCCCTCATTTGTACCCAAATACCTATGAAGTGCATCCGCCCTCCGGCCCAGCGCACTGCTGCCCAATGTCAAGCACTGGCTTTTCTTCAAGTATCAAACCCCGTCCCCTCCCCCCCCCCCCAAAAAAAAACAACCAACAACAAAATAAAAAAAAAAACAACCCAAAATGAGGTAAAATGAAAAGGAAAAGAGGAAACAGGCCGCTCGCTGCCCCGGGGGGGGGGGGAGGGGGCTGGCAGGGCGGGCGCAGCGAGGGGTGTCCAATTCACAGTGCTATCTGCAGAAACCGAAGGAGAAGCGCCTTCGCTTCCTGCCCTAACCCTACTGCATGGCTTTGCTGAGTGCTGGGAGCGGCCGCCCCGTCCCCCCCCGCCCCTCCCACCCCCGACGATGACAGCGGTTGGGGAAAACTTTGGGACCCCCGGAGGGGGAGAGAAGGAAACCTCCTGAAATGGGGGACAGCGCCCGCCGCGCCATGACGCAATGGATCGGGGCAAGAGGTGAGCACCGGGCCGGTGTGACCCCCCCGAACCACGGGATGACACCGGGTGTGACCCCCCCAGAACCATGGGATGACACCGGGTGTGCTCCCCCTGAACCACAGGATGACAGCAGGCACGGGTGCGGCATTACACAGAGCGCAGTGCGGCGGAACACAGCCCCGAAGACACACACCGAGAGGGTTCGGAGGTCCTTCCCCACAACGTGACCCCAGTGCCATAAATCCAAAACCCACAATGCCATAAATCCAAACCCCAAAAGCGAAGGGAACGAACTCGCCCTAATTCACCCCCAAGCACGGGGTGGGATGCCGACGCGTGGTCCACATCCAACTCTGTGAGTTGGACAAGGTGACCTCTAAGGGTCCCTTCAGACCCAAAGGATTTTTTGACTCGATGACTCCGAGGGACCAACTGCACCCAGCGGTCCTTCCCATTAGACGGAGCCTTTCAGTTGAACTCTTCCAACTGGACAATGGGCGATACTGGCAGTAGGTGGATGGTTGGATTTGTTGGAAAAGACCTCCAAGCTCATCCAGTCTGACCCCACTCCATGGCCAGCGTGACTCCTAGGAGTCATTAAGTCATTAAGTCCTAGAATCATTAAGGTTTGGAGGAGACCTCTAAGATTGCCCTCTATGGTGCTGTGATCCCACGAGTGGGCACAGAGATGGGGAGGGGTTGGTTGGACTTGAAGACCTACAGGTCTCCTCCAACCTCAATGACTCAACCTTGGGCACAATGGGGATGGGTTGGTTGGACTTGACGACCCTACAGGTCTCCTCCAACCTCAGTGACTCAACCTGTGGGCACAATGGGGATGGGTTGGTCAGACTTGACGACCCTACAGGTCTCCTCCAACCTCAGTGACTCAACCTGTGGGCAAAATGGGGATGGGTTGGTCAGACTTGACGACCCTACAGGTCTCCTCCAACCTCAGTGACTCAACCTGATGACCCTACAGGTCTCCTCCAACTTCAGTGATTCAACACATGGGCACGGTGGTGACGAGTTGGGGTTGGAATGGATGATCTTAGAGTTTCATCCAACCCAAACGATTCCCAACACCACGGGGGACCCGGCGGCACTGCAGAGCACATGGATGGAATGGTAAAGGAATTCCCACTCAGAATGTTCCACTGAAAGCTCTGCTGCTCAGGGCTGGAGGTGGGAATAAGGCAACAAAGAATGGCCTCAAACCTTCTCATTTCTGCTCAGCAACAAGCCAAATCCTCCGATTTTTTTCTTAAAAAAAACCCAACAACAACAACAAAAACAACAAAAAGAAGACCGCCATCAACGCAAAATGCATCTTATTAAAAAAATACATATGACTAGATCCCATTATTAATTAGTAATATTTTTTCCCCCTCTATAAGAATAACCTCAGGGTTTGTGGGAAGGTAACGGTCCCTCAATGCGCTCCGAAAAACAGCACCAAAAAAAAACCCCAAACAAAGCAAAAAGGACGGAGCTCCCGGCGCAGCGCGACGTGATCTCATCAGTGGGTTCTGTTACATTCTGCTCTGCCCGGGACCGCTCGGATCTACCATAGATTAAACAATATGGATAACATCTACTATTTCAACTAGTTAATTTCATTTCACTCTTTACTCTAAGATTATATGAAATAAATTTGAGCGTTTATTCTTCTTCTTATTATTATTTTTAACTTTTTTTTTTTTAATACCCATCAACTCAAAACTTTTTTTTTTTTTTTCCCTCCTCCTTTTTTTTTCTTTTTTTTCCTTTTTTTTTTTTTTTCCTTTTTTTTCTTTTTTGGTTCAAAACAAACGGAAAGAAAAAAAAAAAAGAAATCACCTTTTCGTATCCTATCCTTCTCTGAAAGGCAAAGAGCAGAAGCGGCCGCGGGGCCGAAGTCGCAGTGGAGGTGGCAAGAAAAAAAAAAACAAAAACAAAGAGGTCTTCTTTTGTTTTGCTCTCCTCCACAAAAAAAAAGAAAAAAAGCAAAGAAAACAACCCTTTTTCTCCCCAAAACGGCGGTTTCGCTCCTGCGGTTGGGAATGACCTTTTTCATTTCTTTCTTTCGGATCCCTCCGACACATCCACGGGTGTCGATGACTCCTGGAAAGGGCTCTGTCTGCACCGTCACCATCACCGCGACACACACACGCACACAACCAAAAGGAAACATATATTAAAAACACTTTGTAAGCGATACTCTGGATACAAACGTATTATTATTATTATTTTATTAATTTTTTTTTTTTTTTAACCTACATATATTCTAAACCTTCTAAACTTTTAAGGATCACTTTATCATAAAATAAAATATCCTTTTTTTTTTTTTTTCTTTTCTCATAATAAATTACCTAATAAAAAGTATTTTTATGAGCCCAGTTCCTTGCTACATTTACACGTAATAAATGCCTTTATTAAAATAGAATATTAAATTATAAAGAAATGTTCTAATTTTTAAAATCTTCATCTTATTATTATTATTTTTTTTTATTATTTTATTTTTATTTTTTTTTTCCCTCCTCTCTCTCCCTCTCTTTAAAAAACACCAAAATAAACCCTTTCGGACACCGAAGCGGCGGCGGAGCGTTCCGGTCCATGGATATAACAGTCTGAGCCTTTGGACGTACGGAGATTTTCTTTGTTCAGAAAGGAAGAAAAGAGAAAAAAAAAAAAAAAAAATCACGGATACCCCTCCGAGCTGAAAAATACGTCTGGGAGCTGCGGGGGGGGGGAAGGGGGGGAAGGGAGGGGAGGGGAGGGGGGGGAGATGTTCCTTATCGGATCTCCCCGTTACGCACGAATCCAATTTTGGTTCTCTTTTTGCTATGCATTGTGACACGCACGACTCTACGGTTCACACGGACGGCGACAACGCGACGGCGTGGGACCCCCCCGGACCCCCCCGTCACCATCCCAGCCCTCCGCACCCATTCCCATCACCCGGATCATCGCGGGCAGGATGAGCCCCCCCCCCAAATTCAACCCCAAACCCCCCCCCTCCAGCACCCATCGCCACCACCGGGACCCCCAGCACCCTGGGGATGGGGCCGCAGAGGGCTGAGCTCGTCGGAAGGTTATTGCTGGTGAACAGAGCCCAGCGAGCCGCCGCCGCCTCGCCTCTCCGCGAAGATCCAACTCAGAGCAGATGCTTCATTAAGGTCATGGGCAATTTTTTTTTTTTTTTTTTTTTCCTTCTTCTTCTTCTTCTTTTTTTTTTTTTTTTTTGAGATTTTTTTTAATTTTTTTTTTTCGATATATATATATATATATATATACATATATTAAAAAAAAAAAAAGACCAAAAAAAAAAAAAAAAAAAGTAGGCAAATTTTGTTGTCGAAGCCCCCGCAATTGGGGTGTCCCCTCCCCTCCCCCCCCCCCCCCCGGGGTCAGAGGTATTGCGGTGCATTACAGCGCCTGGATTCCTTTCTTGCACAGCTGCTACATCGAAAAGAGGGAGGGGGTGGAGGTGAGGGGTTGGGGGGGGGGGGACACAGGAGAACCCAACACAAAACTGGGGGCCCAACGACTTCTATTCGTTTCAAACTAGAGCTGCTACATCAAGCTTTCTTTCGATATATATGTATATGTATATAGATATGCATATATATATATATATATAAAGGTTACTGGAACTGAAGGTTTTATTCAAGGCCAACTCGGAGACTCGAGCAGGAACCCCCCCGGGACAGACGGAGCCCCCGGTTCCCACCAGCAAGCGTGGATGTTTGTTTGGGTCCTCATTCCTTTACATATTTTATTTTATTATTACATTTTATTTTTTTTTAAGAAAAGTCTTTTTCTTTTTTTTTTCTTTTTTTTTTTCTTTTTTTTTTTTCCCTTTTCTCTACCATTTATTTTTTCCAGCATGCAGGAGGCTTTTACATCGCTTTTGCTTGCTAGGGGAAGGGGAGAGATAAAAGGAGCAGCCAAGGAGCCCCTCACCTCCCCCCGCCCCATTCCCCAGGGTCAGTGCTAGCACGGGTCCCCCCCGCCCCAGATCTCTCCTTCCCCCCTCCCCACTCCCACCCACCTCTTCACAACCTGGCATCAAAGAAAGACATTGACCAAAAACTTGCTCACATTACCACGAACAGACTTCACTCAGCCAATAACGACTATAGTCACTCAACTAACAACGCGGCCTCCGGGTGCTCGGCCGGGGAAGCACTTAAGCCATCATCACATTTCCTGCTCCAGCCCCTCCGGTACCAAAGAGAACAGGTCTGAACGCCTCTCGAAACGGTGGCTGGAGCCCCACAGCCCACCCACTCTATTCCCATCAGCAGGAGAACGTGGCACAACGTGCAGCTCCAATGCAACCACTGGGCTTCTTCGCAACCCCTGGGCTTCAACGTGCTCCTGGGCTCCAGCACAACCACTGGGGCTCGAATGCAACCACTGAACTCCAACACAACCACTGGGCTTCAACACAACCCTTGGAGCTCCAGTGCAACCATGCAGCTCCAACAAAGCATGGGCTCCAATGCAGCCATGGGGCTCCAATAAACCGTGAGACTTCAACACAACGGTGGAGCTCTGATGAAACCATTGGGGCTCCAACGCAATCATCAGGCTCCAATGCAACAACTGGAGCTCCAATGCAATCATTGGGGCTCCAGTGCAACCATGGGGCTCCAACAAACCATGAGACTTCAATGCAACCATGGAGCTCTGATGAAACCACTGGAGCTCCAACGCAATCATCAAGCTCCAATGCAACAACTGGGGCTGCAACGCAATCATTGGGGCTCCAATGCAACCATGGGGCTCCAATGCAACCATGGGGCTGCAGCACAACCATCGGCTCCAATGCAACCATGGGGCTCCAACAAACCATGAGACTTCAATGCAACTGTGGAGCTCTGATGAAACCATTGGAGCTCCAATGCAATCATCAGGCTCCAATGCAACAATTGGAGCTCCAACGCAATCTTTGGGGCTCCAATGCAACCATGGGGCTCCAACAAACCATGAGACTTCAATGCAACTATGGAGCTCTGATGAAACCATTGGGGCTCCAACGCAACCATCAGGCTCCAATGCAACAATTGGAGCTGCAACGCAATCACTGGGGCTCCAATGCAGCCGTGGGGTTCCAACAAACCATTAGACTTCAATGCAACCATGGAGCTCTGATGAAACCATTGGAGCTCCAACGCAATCATCAGGCTGCAAAGCAACAACTGGAGCTCCAACGCAATCACTGGGGCTCCAATGCAACCATGGGCTCCAACGCAGCCATGGGGCTCCACCAAACCATGAGACTTCAATGCAACTGTGGAGCTCTGATGAAACCACTGGGGCTCCAACACAACAATTGGGGCTCCAACGCAATGATCAGGCTCCAATGCAACAACTGGAGCTCCAACGCAATCATTGGGGCTCCAATGCAAACATGCGGCTCCAACAAACCATGGGCTCCAACGCAGCCATAGGGCTCCAATGAACCGTGAGACTTCAACGCAACTGTGGAGCTCTGATGAAACCATTGGGGCTCCAATGCAATCATCAGGCTCCAATGCAACAATTGGGGCTGCAAGCAATCACTGGGGCTCCAATGCAACCATGGGGCTCCAACAAACCATTAGACTTCAATGCATGGAGCTCTAATGAAACCATTGGAGCTCCAACGCAATCACCAGGCTCCAATGCAACCATGGGGCTCCAATGAACCATGAGACTCCAACGCAACTATGGAGCTCTGATGAAACTACTGGGGCTCCAACACAACAACTGGAGCTCCAACGCAATCATTGGGGCTCCAATGCAACCATGGGGCTCCAACAAACCATGAGACTTCAATGCAACCATGGAGCTCTGACACAACCATTGGGGTTCCGACGCAACCATGGGGCTTCAATGCAACCATTGGGCTCCAAAGCAACCCGGGGGCACAGATGCAATGCAGGTGCTGGCGCGGAGGGCTCAGAGCACCATAATGCCCCCAAGTGTCCAAAACCCCCTTGTGGGGACTAAACCAAAGCCAGACTTGGAACAAGAACCAGGTTTAGGAAGGACGTGGCCGAGGCTGTGCCCACCCCAGCACATGTTCACATCCCGATCTGCTCCGGGCACACAGCGCAACGCGTGGGGAACCAAAGGCTTCTGAAAGCTCTGGGGAGGAGGCGAGCACACATCCGACCTGACAGCATCCCTTCAGCACAGCATTTCTTTTCTTTTTTTTCCATAATATCAGCATCCACTGCAGAACCCAGGAACAGAGCCCAACCCCTCCGTCCACCTCTCGCCGCCTACGGTCATAATTTTACCACTGATGCCAAATGGTGGAGGTAAACCACTAGGTGCCCATCCACCCACATCCGGAGGGCGAAACTGAGCAGAAGAGGGAACGTTCCCAGGAACATCGTTACGATGGAATGAAAGTCTCCTGAAACCCAAGGGAAAGAAAAGAATCGTGGGCGATTTCGATAACGACAATTATTAATTTTTTTTTTTTCTTTTTTGCTGTAGAACTGTCTCAGCCAAGTTGTGCAACTTGTTGGTTCAGCTCTAAATTGGGGTCTGGGATCTGTGAGGGGCAGGAAACGGGGTGGGAGAAAACGAGAGATACCACTGATATATACATACATATAGGAGCTCGCTGAGCAAAGAGCCTATATATACATATACGCGGTGTTGGAGGTGAGGGTTCGGGTGTTTGCTGGGTCGATCCAACACACATCTTTACCACTGAGGCATTTTGGTGTCCGGAGAGCAGCTGAACCAACCCAACGCTGCCAGCCGTCCATCGCTGGGCACCGAACCGGAATGGACGCCCACGGACGCCCATCCTCCCCCACTTCCCAACGGTCAACCAAAGGATCGGAGCGAACGGAACCAGCAGTCTTGAAATGACCAAAGGATGTTCAACAAGGCAATTCTTTTTTTTTTTTTTTTTTTTTTCTTTTTTTCTGTTTCGTTCTGAAAAAAATAGAATATATAAAAGCGGCCAACCTCAGGAAGATCCACGCAACGGACAGCTGAAGAGGTTTTGGTCCATAAAGAAATACTTTTTTTTTTTTTTTCTTTTTCTTCTTTTTATTCCCCCCCCCGAACTCGGCGTCGGGTAACGAAACTTTTGGTCCGGCTTAAAAACGACGACAACAAAATTATATCTCTGTAAAACCCGGGTTTTGCACTCGGTCGTTGTGTTTTGTTCTGTTTATTTTTTTTTGCTTTACCGTCGGGATGCGCCGCTCTCCCGCGCCATCGTCTCTCTTCGGTTCCGGCGCAGGGAAAGGGAAAGGAAAGCACCGTGTATGGAAATACCCTGTGAGCAACTCCGGCTCCGTCGCACGGATCCGTCCCTGCGCGGAGGAGGAAGAGGAGGAGCAAGGCGGCCGCGCTCCGCGGTGGCTCAGAGGAACAGAAGAGGCGGATCGGCCCGAGAGCTCCTTCCGACCTTTCTTCAGTATCACCGGCGTGACGCTGTTCTCACTCTTATTTATTTTTTATCATTAAAAAAAACAAAAAAAAAAAAAAACTTTTTTTTTGCCTTTTTTTCTTTTTCGCTTTTTTTTTTTTTTTAGAAAAGTGACAAATAAAAAAAAAAAAAGAAAGAAGGAAAACAATCAAAGTTCTCTTTAGCTGCTGTGGTTTTGTGTTTTTTTTTTTTTTGTTTAAAATCTTTGAGGTAATACAGTTGTGCCCTCGTTCGAACAGGTTCCCAGAGGTCGGTGGTTTCTTTTTTTTTTTTTTTTTTTTTCTTTTTTAATATTATTATTATTATTTTGTTTGTTTGTTTGTTTGTTTCCTTTTTCTCTTCCAATCCCCGACGGCTGTTCTCATCTCTCTCTCCCTCTCTCTCCGTTTCTGAGCTCCCGGCTGAGCTGAGTCCCTCAGGGGTGGCACAGGGAGGACGGTGGGGGCTTCGAGTGGTGGGGAAGGGTCGGCGGGACCCCCCCACGTCCTCCATCGTCCAATGGCCAACGCTGACGAGTCCCAATCCCACCCCCAAGGAACCGACCGAAATGCGCTTTGCTTTCGAGATGCGAGTGTGCGTTCCGAGCTTTTGTCCTCAGAGAAGACATTGCAGGTGGAGCATCCTCTGCCCTCCCCGATTTCTGGCTTTGCTATTCGCTTCCACTGTATCATTCACTTCTCTTTTTTCTTTAGCTTTTTTTTTTGTAAAAAATAACGTACGTCGCTCGTAAAATAATCTTTTTTTTTTTTTTTTTTTTCTTTTTCCTTACTTCTTCTCCTTTAAATTAATTTATCCTTTCCTTCGTTTGTTCTTCAGGTCTCGTTATTATTATTATTAATTATTATTACCTTCGTTTCTCTCTCCTGGCTCCCCCCCCATCCTACGACCCCTCCTCCCCACGCTCCCACCCCCACCCCCCGCCCTGGCTCTGTCTCTTTAGGAAAATATTCTAATGGCCTGAGTGGCTGCAGCGTGGCACACCGGGCACTCCGGGTCAGTCCTCTCGCAGATCCTCACGGCGCACTCCATGCAGAAGAGGTTATGGCCGCACGGCACCAGCGCCGCCGTCACTTCGCTCTCGAAACACACCATGCACTCGCGGCTGCTGGAGACGGACGTCCGGGCAGCGGCGGTGCTCCCCAGTTTGGAAAAACCCTGGAGCGGCTCCCCCTGGGATCGCCGGGGGAGAGCGGAGAGGTTGGGCTCCTGGATGGAAGAGGACGGCGAGCGGTGGGAATTGGGGTGGATGGCACCGGTGCTGCTGGAGCGCTGCTGCTTGGAGAAGAGCACCGAGACCGGGTTGGTGTTCTCCTGCCCGGCCCACATCGGGGCGCCCGATTCCGGCACCCCGTAGTACAGATCTTGCTTGTTGACGCCGTAGTTGGGGAAGAGGTAACCGTAATTGAAGTCGTTTTGGTCGTTCAGCCGCGGCGTCTCGTAGACCGGGTCCACCGAGCAGTCCCCGATGCAGCCCAGGCTGTTCTGCCGGAAGGTGGAGAGCGGCTTGCAGCCCGGCGCCGGCGTGTGCACCCGCCAGGCCTCCGAGTAGCGGTTCTCCATGCTGGAGTCGGGGCTGCTGGACAGGAAATCGTTCTCGTTGTTGTACTCCAAGATCTTCCCCGTCCTCACCGCGATGTGGGTCTCGATCTCCTCCCGCGCGCGTTCCACGTTGCCTGGCGCGCCGGTGATCTCGAAGACGGGATCTCGGTCCCGGCTGGGCGTGATGATGTAGGTGTTGGTTTGCTGTTGGATCCTCTTAATGGTGGCTCCTTTCGGGCCCACCACCAATCCCACCACGCGGTAAGGGACGCGAACGCGGATGGTGACCTGGCCCGGCAAGGTGGGCGCGCTGCCGAACGTGGTGCCAGCCTTGTTGCGCGATGCGCGGATCATGGAGAAATGCTCGGCCGCCGAGATGATCTCCCTCCGTGCCATGGCCACGTCCTCGCGCCGCCCCGTCACCATGAAGACCGGCTCCTCGCCCCGCACCGGCGTCTTGATGTACGTGTTGGTCTTGGCCCGCAGGGCTTTGATCTTGCAGCCTTGGAGGAGAGAGGAAAAGAGAAAAGGGTCTCAGGATGGCCACACCAACACCAGCCCTCCGCCATGGGAAATCGGCCGCACCAACGCCAGCCTTCCGCCATGGGAAATCAGCACAAAGCAGCCGTGGCTCAGGGGCACGGAGCATGGCAGAGAGGTTTCGGTCCCCCCAACACCGATGGGTGAATGCCCGGCAGCAAAACACGTAGCCAAATGCTGGAGGAAGGTTTTCGCATCGCCATCCCCACTGTCCCCAGAAGGCGCTGCCATTTTGTGCGCTGCCCCTCAACACACGACGTGTCCCCTCCCACCAAACCATACAAAACCCCACTGCTCACTGTGTTCCCTCCCACCAGACCCCACTGCTTGCTGAAGGCCCTATGGCAGCTGCTGAGGATGGAGGGTGTCCCCCATTTTTGGGCACTGAGCACTGATGGCCATAGCTCTCCCCACCACGGTGGCCCAGGCCTTTCTCCAAGGCCGCTCACCACGTTGTCCACTTGCTGACCCCCACCAACACTATTCCCTCTGCTCCTGACAGCCCTGAAAACGTCCTTCTGCTCCTCCAAACAGGGCCGTGCAGTGTGCTGTGGTGCTTTCTCCGAGGGCAGCAGTGTGGCTACCAGTTCCTATAAGACTACCAGTTCCTACACAGCTATGGGTTCCTACACAACTATGGGTTCCTACATGACTATCAGTTCCTACACAACTACTGGTTCCTACAGAACTAATGGTTCCTGAGTGACAACCAGTCTCTACATGACTACCAGTCCTTACATGACTACCGGTCCCTACACAACTACCGGTCCCTACACAACTACTTGTTCCTACACAACTACCAGTTCCTACACAACTACTGGTTCCTGAGTGACAACCAGTCTCTACATGACTTCTAGTCCTTATATGACTACTGGTCCCTACACAACTACCAGTTCCTACACAACTACCAGTTTCTACACAACTACTGGTTCCTGAGTGACAACCAGTCCCTCTGTGACTACTGGTCCCTAAATGACTACCGGTTCCTACACAACTACTGGTCCCTAAATGGCAACCAGTTCCTACACAACTACCAGCCCCCTACACGAGTGACTACCAGTCCCTACACGACTACTTGTTCCTACATAACTCCTAGTTCCTACGCCAGTACTGGTTTCTATGTAACCACTGCTTCCCAAGTGACTACCAGTCCCTACACGACTACTTGTGCCTACACAACTACTTGTCCCTAAATGACCACTGGTTCCTACACAACTACCAGCTCCTCCATGAGTGACTACCAGTCCCTACACAACTACTTGTTCCTACACAACGACCAGTTCCTACATGACTGCTGGTTCCTGAGTGACTACCGGTCCCTACACGACTACTGGTCCCTAAATGGCTACCACTTCCTACACAACTACCAGCCCTTACACAAGTAACTACCAGTCCCTACACAAATATGAGTTCCTACACAACTACTGGTCCCTAAATGACCACTGGTTCCTACACAACTACCAGCTCCTACACCAGTGACTACCGGTCCCTACACGACTACTTGTTCCTACACAACTACCAGTTCCTACATGACTACTGGTTCCTGAGTGACTACCGGTCCCTACACAAATACGAGTCCTACACACCTACTGGTCCCTAAATGACCACTGGTTCCTACACAACTACCAGCTCCTACACCAGTGACTACCAGTTCCTACACAACTACTTGTTCCTACACAACTACTGGTTCCCACACGACTACTGGTTCCTGAGTGACTACCGGTCCCTACATGACTACCAGTCCCTACACAATTACCAGTTCCTATGTGACTATCGGTCCCAACACAACTACTGGTTTGTACACAACACTGGTTTGTACACAACTACTGGTTTGTACACAACACTGGTTTGCACACAACTACTGGTTTGTACACAACTACTGGTTTGCACACAACACTGGTTTGTACACAACTACTGGTTTGTACACAACACTGGTTTGCACACAACTACTGGTTTGTACACAACTACTGGTTTGCACACAACACTGGTTTGTACACAACTACTGGTTTGCACACAACTACTGGTTTGTACACAACTGCCCATTCCTACACAACTACCAGTTCCTGAGTGACTACCGGAGCGGTGAGGCATTCGAACGGCTGCAGAGGGGTGTGGGTTCACTGCCCCTGAGGGGCTCAAGGAAAAGGCAGATGTAGCACTGAGGGACGTGGGGTTGGGGTGACTCTGGGGGATTGAGCAGCTGGAGCAGATGAAATTGGGCGTCTTTCCCCCCGTAACTATTCTGTGATCCTTGAGTGGGCACAGGGCTGGGGACGGTCTGGGGTTGGACTGTAAGATCTCAGAGCTTTTCTCCAACCTGAATGATTCGATGATTCTTTGGGTTATGGGCACAGTAGGGATGGGTTGGGTTGGACTGTAAGATCTCAGAGCTTTTCTCCAACCTGAATGATTCGATGATTCTTTGGGTTATGGGCACAGTAGGGATGGGTTGGGTTGGACTATAAGATCTCAGAGCTTTTTTCCAACCTGAATGATTTGATGATTCTTTGGGTCATGGACACGGTAGGGATGGGTTGGGTTGGACTTAATGATCTCAGAGCTTCTCTCCAACCTGAATGATTCAATGATTCTTTGGGCTATGGGCACGGCAGGGATGGGTTGGGTTGGACTGTAAGATCTCAGAGCTTTTCTCCAACCTGAATGATTCGATGATTCTTTGAGTCACGGACATGGTAGGGATGGGTTGGGTTGGACTGTAAGATCTCAGAGCTTTTCTCCAACCTGAATGATTTGATGATTCTTTGGGCTATGGGCACAGCAGGGATGGGTTGGGTTGGACTTGATGATCTTGGATATCTTCTCCAACCTGAACAACTCTCTGGTTATCCTCTCCCCAAAAGAAGCCCATCTTCTCTCTCCTCCACCCACCCAACAGCACGCTACCACCACACTTCTACCACAAAAGACATCCACCAACGACGCTTCTACAACCAAGAAAATTGGATTCCTCGTCTGGTGGGCCATGGGGTTATCACACACCCCAATATTACCCAGACCCCAATTAACAACACCGCCTCTCCCCGATGGCTGTCCGGGGCTGATGCTCGCTCAGCATTCATCTCCTGGGGTGCAATTTGTGCCGTTGCGCAGGAACACAACGATCCCATCGATTATCACGACCAAAAAGAAATCCTTTGGGGATAAAATCAGAACCCCGCGCCGTTACAGCCGGCAGGAATCGTCCCCCACATGGGGCACAACCGAGAGCTCCAGCCACACGGCGCACAGCCCCACGGGTCACATCGCACGCACAACGCTGCGTCAACTGCAGGAGGGCACTGCAGTGATGGCACTCCGCTCCAAAATGCTTTCATGGAGCTCTGGCACAGGTGGGGAACGCACAACACGTGTGGGTGAATCCCGGCCCTGCTGCAGAATCCCGGCACAACTTTTAATTCCTGGCAGTTATCTCCATGCACTGAGTGCCCGTTCCTTTGCTGCACGATGGAGAGGACGGCCCTGAGCTGTGCCAAAACCCGCAATTCCGAACGTGGTGACACTGCTGCACTCAGCACATCTCCGGGGCACTGATCTCACACTCCTGGGGGTTGGAAATGTGGGATTTGCTGCAGAGAAAGAGCAAAGCCCAAAGCCCAAACCCAAACCCAACCCCACGCAACCAATGCGTCGCTCCACACTGAGCTCACACCCCAAAATCCATCGGTGCTGTTTTCTTTAGGATTGCTGGATCCCAGGATGGAGATGCATCTTAGGAAGACGATCCCAAAGCCCAACTCAGCCCCAACCCCACGCAGCCGACGTATTGCTCCACACTGAGCTCACACCCCAAAATCCATCGGTGCTGTTTTCTTCAGGGAAGTTTTGCAGCAGCTGCTGCAGACCAGCGGTTATCTGCAGTGTTCTGCTGCTGGGACTTGGGAAACTCCAGCAAAGAGCAGCGCTGGGTGTGACACGGCTGTGCAATGAGGGCAAAATCATGGAGGAATGGCTCCAACAGGGAGCAGGAAAAATGGGATGGGGCCATCTATGGCCATTGCAACCCCCATACAGGACACGGGGGGACACGTGTCAGCCCCATGGCTGCAATGCTGGATCCAAGGATGGAGATGCATCTTAGGAAGACGATCCCAAAGCCCAACCCAACCCCAACCCCACGCAGCCGACGTGTTGCTCCACACTGAGCTCCGAAATCCATCTGTGCTGTTTACTCTAAGAAAGTTTTGCAGCAGCTGCTGCGGACCGGCGGTTATCTGCAGCGCTGTGCTGCTGGGACTTGGGAAACTCCAGCAGAGAACAGCACACATCAGGCCCGACACTGCGTGCGATGCAAACACCGAACAAACTCACAGTGCAAAGGCTCCCCTGGGGGAGTCTTTTGGGGGGTCCCCCAGGTAGGGGGATGCACATCAGCCCCACACCTGCAGTGCCGGCTCCAAGGATGGGGATCCGCCTTAGGGAGATGAACCAAATGCCAGCATTTCCCCGCAGGGCAGCACCAAAGCACTGCATGGGGACAGAAGGGGAGATCACTGTGCTGGGGGTGACCCCCGTTTGCTCTCCCCAGGGTGGAGGGTTTGCACGAATCCCTCTTCTGAGGGCTGCAGGTACGCGCTGTTGGGGTTGGGTGGGGGTTTTCAAAGCCGTGGGACAATGCCCACATTGGGGGAAGAGGAATCTGAGCTCAGCAGCACGGGGAACAATCGTGGAGGTGACACTGAGGGTCAGAGCGGTGACAAAGGACGGGGGCTCCGAGCTGGGGACAGATGGGGAGCGGTGGGAACACACACGAGTGAGGGCGACTCAGAGCCGGAGACGGTGGGAAGGATGGGGGAATGGTGGTGGGAATGAGGGGGAGGAGGGCCAGAGCAAATGGGAGAGGATGGGGGGAGCGGGGGGCAACGGGGGACCCCAAAAAGGGAACGAGAGGGAGAGAGCTTGGCGAGAGGAGAGAGGGAAGATGGAGCGGCGGACAAAAGGACGCGTGGTGCAGCGGTGGTGTGAGGAGCGGGGAGGGGGGAGGAGGAGGAGGAGGAGGAGGAGGAGGGAGGGTCGGCGCGGCCCTGCAGACAGGAAAGGCGGCTTTGTGCAGGCAGACAGATGGGGATCCTGCGCCGTGCTGTGCAGGAGAATGACCCCGTGGGGATGGGGAGCAGCGCGGTGCTCCGGCATAGCCACAGCACGGGGTGGGCAACGCACAGCACAACTTCCAGAGGGCTGCACTGATTGCCATCCAGCCCGATCTGATCCACCCTTCCTGATTTGATCCACCTAACTCAATCTGATCCACCTAACCCAGTCTGATCCACCCGCCCCAATCTGATCCACCCTCCCTGATTTGATCCACCTAACCCAATCTGATCCATATGATCCACCTGCCCCAATCTAATCCACTTCTCCGCATCTGATCCACCTACCCCAATCTGATCCACCCGCCCCGATCTGATCCACCCAGCCCAATCTGATCCACGCTCCCTGATCTGATCCACCCTCCCTGATCTGATGCACCCTCCATGATTTGATCCACCCTCCTCAATCTGATCCACCCACCCCAATCTGATCCACCCACCCCGATCTGATCCATCCTCCCTGATCTGATCCACCCTCCCTGATCTGATACACCCTCCCTGATTTGATCCACCCACCCCAATCTGATCCACCCACCCCAATCTGATCCACCTGCCCCAATCTGATCCACCCCCCTCAATCTGATCCACCCGCCCCAATCTGATCCACTGCTCCGCATCTGATCCACCTACCCCAATCTGATCCACCCACCCCAATCTGATCCACCTACCCCAATCTGATCCACCCACCTCAATCTGATCCACCCGCCCCAATCTGATCCACTACTCCGCATCTGATCCACCTACCCCAATCTGATCCACGCTCCCTGATCTGATCCACCTGCCCCGATCTGATCCACTCACCCCAATCTGATGCACCCTCCCTGATCTGATCCACTCGCCCCAATCTGATCCACTGCTCCACATCGCAGCCCCCATCATGAAACCCCAAGTGCTGAGTCCCCCCCCACCTAAAGCCCCCCCAATCCCCAGCAGAGCAGGCGAGGGCCCCTCATGGTGCTCCATCCGAATGAAACCTGCCCCCTCCTCCCAGCTCCCCGCTTCCCTCCACGTATGTCCGTGTTTTTTCCCAACCAAACACTTCTTTGTGCGGAGCTGAAACCAACGTGGCGGAGCGGTTTTGCTCGGGGCCGGCACAGAAACACGAAGCAAAGAGGAGAAGAGTGGTGTTTCCACTGCCCGGATCCTTTCCTTCTGTTCTGTTCCCTTTTTTCCCTTTGGCAGCAGCACAGATCCCAAACTGGTTCACGTTTCGTGTGATTTCTTTTTTCTTTTTTGACTTGGGCCAACAGACTCCAAGTGAACGTGTTTGCTCACTTCCCATAGAGATCCACAAACACTCCGACCTGAAACACAGCGACCCAACTGGGACCAGGACCTGAGCAGCACCGGTAACAAAGAAATGCAGAAACCTGATCTAGAAATGGACAAATCTTATATAGAAATGCAGAAATCTGCCTTAGAAATGCAGAAATTTGGACCTGAAACAACTCAGTCTGGTCTAGAAATAGATAAATTTGGGCTAGAAATGACCAAATCTGGTCTTGAAATGGATAAATCTTGTCTCGAAATGACCAAACCCGTCTAGAAGTGGATAAACCTGGTGGAGACATCACCAAGGTGGAGTCGGATGTGATGGTCCCCATGGCTCCCTCCCAAATGCCAAGGTCCTAGGGAACTGGGAAAGGGGGGAATGGGGAAAGTGGGACACAGAGCCAAACTCTGCCCCTGAATGAGGAGTGAGCAAATCCATCGAAGGTAACAGAGAAGGATCAAGGAGCCCTCCCTGCTTCACAGGGTGACGTGGGTGCGGGACGTGTCCCATCCCAAACCCTTCCATGCTCAGGGCACCGCAAAGCCAACGGGATTCCAAAGGACCTCGTTTACGACGAGGTGGTGGGGAAAGGCCCCCGAGCACATCCTGAGTGCGGATGTGTGCAACGGGAACGGGCAGCACCAGCAGGAGTGAGCCAACGGGGACGTGCAGTGCAATGGGAACGCACAACGCCAGTGGGAAATGGGAACACACAACACCAATAGGGACACACAACACCAATGGGAAATCGGAACACACAATGCCAATGGGAACACAAAATGCCAGTGCGAAATGAAAACACAGTGCCAATGGGAACACACAACATCAGTGGGAACACAAAATGCCGGTGGGAAATGGGAACACACAACGCCAATGGGAACACAAAATGCCAATGGGAAATGGGAACACACAATGCCAATAGGAAATGGGAATACACAACGCCAATGGGAACACACATCAGTGGGAACACACAACGCCAATGGGAACAAAAAATGCCAATGGGAAATGGGAATACACAACACCAGTGGAAACACAAAATGCCAGTGGGAACACAAAATGCCAGTGCGAAATGGGAACACAGTGCCAATGGGAACACACAACATCAGTGGGAACACACAACGTCAATGGGAACACAAAATGCCGGTGGGAAATGGGAACACAGAATGCCAATGGGAACACACAACATGAATGGGAAATGGGAACACAGAATCCAATGGGAACACACAACATGAATGGGAAATGGGAACACACAACAACAGTGGGAAATGGGAACACAAAACACCAGTGGGAACACACAACATCAATGGGAAATGGAAACACACAACGCCAATGGGAACACACAACATCAGTGGGAACACACAACATCAGTAGGAACACACAACATCAGTAGGAACACAAAATGCAGGTGGGAAATGGGAACATACAACGCCAGTGGGAACACACAACACCAATAGGAAATGGGAACACACAACATCAGTAGGAACAAACAACGCCAGTGGGAACACAAAATGCCGGTGGGAAATGGGAACACAGAATGCAATGGGAACACACAACGCCAATGGGAACACACAGTGCCAGTGGGAAATGGGAACACACAACACCAATGGGAACACACGACATCAATGGGAACACAATATGCTGGTGGGAAATGGGAACACACAACGCCAATGGGAAATGGGAACACACAACACCAGTAGGAACACAAAATGCCGGTGGGAAATGGGAACACACAACATCAATAGGGACACACAATGCCAGTGGGAACACACAACGCCAATGGGAACACACAGCACCAGTGGGAAATGGGAACACACAACACCAGTGGGAAATGGGAACACACAACACCAGTGGGAAATGGGAACACACAGCACCAGTGGGAAATGGGAACACACAACACCAGTGGGAAATGGGAACACACAACACCAGTGGGAAATGGGAACACACAACTCAACACCAGCGGGAACACACAACACCAGTGCCAGCAGAAGGACGGCGCAGTGAGAAACACGGACATTCCCACGGAGTGTTTCCAACAGAGGTTCCCATTGGGTGCCAATCCAGCTCCAAGCCATTGCACCCATCCCCTCATGGGGCTGGAAGGGCAGAAGCCAGGCAGGTGGCACTGCTGGAGGGTCTGCACTCCTCCGAGTGGGTCCCAGCGGTGAGCAGCAGGCACAGCCCCCACCACTCTTCCTATCGCACAAATCACTGCAGGATGGTGGCTTTCTTCCTTTTGTGGGGTAGAAAACCATCCGTACAGACAAAAGATTTGGGGTTCTCGTTTACACCGGGGCTCCTTCCCACCACTCTGCCCGTAGGACCCCACAGACGGCACTCTGACGTCGCTGGGTGGTAAAAAAAGAGCCTGTGGGCACATCAGAATCACAGAATCACAGAACGGTTTGGGTTGGAAGGGACCTCAAGGATGATGACTCTCCAACCCCCCACCACACGCAGGGCCACCAAATCCGCATTTCACAGCAGCCCAGGCTGCCCAGGGCCCCATCCAACCCGGCCTCGAACACCTCCAGGGACCTCTAGGGATCAGGGTTCACTCTTTTTTTGCTGTTACGTCGTGAAATGAAAGAGGGCCCCAACACAAACAGCCACCCCATGTCCCCAGCGAGGTGGGTGCGCGTCTGCCATCGAAGGCAACACAAAGACCCCGGTGGAGACGTGCGGGGTGAGGCCACTGATACCCCTCTGCTCGGGGGTCCGCGGTGCTGATGATGCCATGAGTTGTGCTTACGAGGAGGGGGGGAGAAAGAAAAAGTTAGAGAGGGAAAACAATCGGAAAAAATTGAATCGACACGGCAGGAAAATGAGGGAGCGCTGATCGCTGTGCGGCGGCGCCGGGAGTTGGATGAAAGTTGTGTTAAAAACGAGAAACCAAAAAAAAAAAAAAAAAAAAAACCAACGCAGAACCCAACAGAACGCGACCCCGCAGACAATCGGCGCCTTGTTTGTGCCGGGGGGAGGAGGGGGGGGATGCGAGCGTCCCACCGCATCGCCCCGCATCGCCCCGCACCGGGTGGGTGGGTGTGCCCACGGCCCCATGCGATGCCACGCCATGCGATGCGATGCGACGCGACCGCCGCACACGAGTGGGGCTGGGAGGGGGGCTGGGAGGGGGGGAGAACCGCCAGACAAAGGCGGCGGAAGGGGCGGAGGGTGGGGGTGGGGGCGGGGGGCACGTTCCCCCACTGCCCTACATTTGGGCTCCGGCATCCCGAGCCCGGCTCCGCTCCGCGCCGTCTCCCTGCAGCGTTCCCTTTGTTTCCCTCCCAGCCCCATTTTCTCCTCCCACCTCCGGTCGGAGCGGCTCGAAGTCGCTCCCGCGGCGCCGCACTTTTCCCCGGTGGAAATTCGGACGGATCCCTCAGCATCTCTTCCCAGCCACGGCCCGACATCGAGCGCGGTTCCGCTCACCCATCCCCAACCGTCGGAGCGCAGCGAGTGTCGGCGTTGGCCATCGGCCCCGCCACGCACCCGCTGCGATGCGCCCCTCTGAACGCCCTCCGTCCCCTCCGCCCATCCCCACGGGGGTGGGAGCTGCGCTCGGACCCCCCCCGGCATTCCCTGGGAGTTTCGGAGTGTGGCTGGGGGGACACAAAGAGCCCCCAGAGCGGGGTCAGCGGGGCTTCTGCTGGGCTTCACCTTGCCAAGAAGGAGCGATGCTCCCGTTGCGGAGCTCCTTCCCACTGACAATGGGTTGGGAGACGCTCCTCCGAAGGGCGGCTCCGGCTCCGGGTGACAATGGACGCGGCCGCTGGTGACAGCAGCATCACCACCCGGTGGGAAGGCTCTGTGGGCCCCGCCGCGCTCCCAGCAGCAGAAAGCCGAAGGGGCCGCTGCCCTTTCCCCACGCACAAAGGAACCCCCACCCCAGCCCTCCCCATGGAGCCCCACGGCCATCCCAGCTCTATGGGTCAGAGGGAGCGGAGCGCGGCCCAGCAGCAAAGTGAGAGCAGAGCCGTCCTCGCGCCCACCCGCACCTCCTTTGCTTTGGGGATCTCCCCGTGTGACACCGCTGTGACCCTTCCCGGCACCGGCAGCACAACCACACCCTCGGGGTGCGATGGAGGAGGGTCTCACCACCTCTTCTGCCCCAGAACCTCATCCCAAACCACAGCACAAACCACCTGCGAGGCGCTCGGGTGCTTCGCTGCTGCACTTTGACAAACCCACCGCTCAGCTCCGGGTGCCAGGGAGGGGTCGATGCCCAACTGGAAGGGATGGAACCACGGAGTGCCCTGCAGGCTTTGGAGCTCACGTCACCTCTGAGACCAGCCTGCAGCCGACATCCGAGGAAGAAGAGGGCACACGTGGAGGTGAAATTCCCTTCGGCCATCACTCACCTCAGCCAGAGCAGAGGGAAGAGGTCACACATCACACAACGGCGCTGCTCCGACCGCCCCCTCCTCATTCCTTCCCTCCAGCCCCCCACTCTGGCACCAGCTGCACCACGGCGGAGCAGCTCCAGATGCCTCCAACCGAATCCCCTGAGCCGCCCCGGGTCAGGACTCCACGCTGTCCCAGTGCAGACCCCACAGCATCCAGCACCACTGGGAACCATAAAATCACGGAGGCTGGGAGAGGCAGAAGCACCGTTTGAGATCAGCGCCCGTCCCAGTGCTACCACACACCTCCACGAGTGCTCTGGGCAATGTGGTCTACAACCAACGTGGTCCACAGCCAACAAAACCTATGGCCAACCCAACGTGGTCTACAGCCAGATACGGTCTACTGCCAACACGGCCTACAGCCAACGTGATTTATGTTTAACAGTCTGTGGTCAACGCAACCTATGGCCCACGAGGTCTACAGTCACTGTGGTCTACAGCCAATGCAGTTCATGGTTAATACGGTCTACGGTCAACGTGACGCACAGTCGCAAGTTTACAGCCAACACGGTCCATGGTGAACGTGGGCCAGGCCCAGTGCAACCCGTGGTGATGTGGGGGTGGGGGTGGACGTGGTGGACGTGGTGGACATGGAGGTGGTGCACATGGAGGTGGTGGACATGGTGGATGTGGTGGACGTGGTGGAGGTGGTGGAGGTGGTGGATGTAGTGGAGGTGGTGGATGTGGTAGATGATGGTGGATGATGGTGGATGTGGTCGATGCGATGGATGTGCTGTATGTGGTGGACGTGGTGGATGTAGTGGACATGGAAGTGGTGGACATGGTGGACGTGGTGGACGTGGTGGACATGATAGGTGTGGCGGAGGTGGTGGATGTGGTGGATGTGATGGACGTGGTGGAGGTGGTGGTGGAGGTGGTGGACGTGATGGATGTGGTGGAGGTGATGGATATGATGGATGTGGTGGAGGTGGTGGAGGTGATGGATGTGGTGGATGATGGCGGATGTGGTGGACATGGTGGACGTGGTGGATGTGGTGGACATGGTGGACGTGGTGGATGTGGTGGACATGGTGGATGTGGTGGATGTGGTGGACGTGGTGGATGTGGTCGATGCGATGGATGTGCTGTATGTGGTGGATTTGGTGGATGTAGTGGATATGCACGTGGTGGAGGTGGTGGACGTGGTGGATGTGATGGACATGGTGGATGTGGTGGAGGTGGTGGACGTGGTGGAGGTGGTGGATGTGGTGGAGGTGGTGGATGTGGTGGAGGTGATGGATGTGGTGGTTGATGGCAGACGTGGTGGACATGGTGGACGTGGTGGATGAGACCCGCCTGGATGCCTACTTGTGCAACCTGGTGTAGGGAACCTGCTTTGGCAGGGGGGTTGGACTCGATGATCTCTGGAGGTCCCTTCCAACCCCTACGATTCTGTCATTCTGTGATTCTGTGATTCTGTGGATGTGGTGGACGTGATGGAATGTGGTGGAGGTGGTGGAGGTGGTGGATGTGATGGACGTGGTGGAGGTGGTGGATGTGGTGGAGGTGATGGACATGGTGGATGTGGTGGATGATGGCGGATCATGGTGGACGTGGTGGAGGTGGTGGACGTGGTGGATGTGGTGGACATGGTGGATGTGATGGACATGGTGGATGTGGTGGACATGGTGGACGTGGTGGATGTGGTGGACATGGCCCATGGGCAGCGTGCTCCAAGGTCAACGCAGTCGAAGGTCGAGAGCCAACACGGCCTACGGTCGACGGGTCTCCGGCCAACCCAAGCTGAAGGCACTGAGCTCGAGCTGAGTCGTGCAGTGCCTTCAGACAAAACAGAGCCCCCCCACAACCAAACCTCCCCACCGCCCACACTTTACAGCCGCACTGACCCAAATATCTGGAGCCAAGCTGTGCCCCAAGTGCCCACAGACCCCTCCAGCACCGCCAAGGGCATCTTCCATCGATGGCACCACACAAATGGGGGCACACGGGAGAATCCCCACGCCCAGGCCCAGAGCTCCCCCCAGTTCCACCTCCAGAGGTGGGAACCACGCCGTCCCACCAGGAAGGAACGGAGCGCTCCGTCAGACCACAAAGCACCAAAAGCACGAAGAAAACTCCGCCGTGCCACCGCCGAAAGCCTTCACCCAACTTTCATTTTGGTGGCGCTTCTTCTCTCCCCCCCCTTCCCCCCTTTTCCAACAGGGGGGTGAGAAATCGGTACCCCCCACCCATGCTCTGCCCATCGCCAGATGGCCAGGGTGCGGAGGGGGGTCCCCCTCTGCCAGGGGCAGCACGGGATGCAGCCCCCGGTGTGGGGCACGGCCTGACCCGACCGCTAACGCTTCCCAGATGTGGGAAAACCCTCACGCACACAAAAGATGGTGGAAGGAACCTCCACGCATCGCGGGCTGACACCAAACGCGGCCCCCGCCGTGGGGTGGCAGCAGGACCCAATGGGGGGGGAACGAGTCGGGACCCCCAGTCAGCATCCCCACCCTCACCTCCACGGCTCCTCCTCTCCTTCTGAACTTTCCCAAACAAAGGGAAGCCCCACACGGTGCCCCCCCAGCGGCGGTGAGCTCTCAGGGTGGAGGACGAACCGAACCCCAACCCCCCCCCCGTGCCCTAAATGCACCCCAGCCCCATTGTTCTGAGCACAGCGATGCACGGCCGTTCCCGTCCCCCATCCTCTGTGTGTCCCCCACTGACAGCGGCCTCCCCCACCCCACGGCCCCCCCCATAACCCCCCTTACCCCCCCACCTCCCCAGATCCCAGGAGCCGCACTCTGCACCCTCCGCGCTCCGACTTTCCGCTCACCCATCCATCCTCCCCCTCCCCCCGCTCCATTTTCCCCCTCCACCAACCCCACAAAGTGTGTGTGCGTGCACCCCCCAACCCCCCCAGCCCCCCCCAGCCCTGCGCCTCCCGCGGACCCCACTCGTGGAAGGGTGGGGGTGGGCGTGGGGTGACCGAGGGGTGGGTGTGGTGTGCGCGTCTCTCTCTCTCTCTCTCTCACTACAGATATATATATATATAATTTTTTAAAGCCCTCCTCCATCCCACCTCGCTCCGCGCGGAGCCGCGAGGAGAACAAAGCGGTGCCGTCACCCACGCGGGACGGGGACCCACGCGGGGATGGAGACCCAGGAGGGGACGGGGACCGAAGCGGGGACGGGGACCCGCGCGTTGCTCAGAACTGAGTTCCGCTCGCTCGGATCCGATCCTCGATCCGGAGCCCCAACCACACCCCCCTCGCTTCCACGCCGCTCCCGACACAAAGGGGATTTTTCTCCCCCGCTCCGTCGCCGTTCCGGAGGGAGGGGGGAGGGGGGGGGGGGGTCGGCAGCCCCCGGCCCCGCTGCCCCCACCGCGGCCCTTTGCGGGTCTTTAAGGGTGGCGGGCGGTGGGGGTGAGGGGGGCACAAAACGGGGCCGGGGGGCGTGGGGGGTGGGGAAGCTCGGCGGCCGGACCCACGCAGACATTCCTATGGATGCTGATCCACAGAGACCCCACAGACAACCCCCTCCTCCCCCCATCACGACCCCACAATGAAAGTCCGGGAGCGGCGCCCCCCCTCCCCCCCTCCCGTACCCCCTTCCCCGGCAGAGAAACAATGCGATGGGGGCGGCGGCGCGGGGAAGTTCCGAGCACCCCCCGACAAAGGGACCCCCCGCACCCACCCGTGACCCCCCACCCACACGTGAGCTTCCATCCCATCCGTGACCCCCCCACCCCACGCACGACCCTCCTCGTGCCCCCTTTGAGGGCCCGAACAATGCGAGGGGGAGTGGCGGCGCGAGGAAGTTCCGAGCACCCTCTCGACAAAGGAACCCCCGCACCCACCGGCGATCCCCAGCGCCCACCCGCGACCCCCAGCCCACTCGCGACCCATCCACGCGCGATCCCCACCCGAACCGCGCCCCGGCGCCGTACCCCCCTTTGGGGGTCCGAACAATGCGAGCGGAGCGGCGGCTCGGGGCAGTTCGGAGCGCTCGACAAAGAGACCCCCCGCAGCCAGCCGTCACTCCCACCCCACGCGCGACCCCCCCACACACCCCCCATCCCCACGCTTCGACGGGCGGAGCGGCGCGGGGCAGTCCCGAGCGCGTCGCGACGGAGCGACCCCCGCACGGCCCCACACCCACTCGCGACCCCCCCACACGCACCCACCCCCGGCACGGCCCCACACCCACGCGCGACCCCCTCCCCCCACGCTCCGAACGACGCGGGCCGGCCGGCAGCTCCGAGCGACAAAAGAACCCCCCCAACTCCCTCTTCGCCCCCCGCCAACACGTCGCCCCCCCCACGCGCGACCCCCCCCCACGCGCGCCGCTCACCTTGGCGCCCCACGATCTCGGCCACGTGCTCGGAGCTCGGCACGGGCACGCACTCGGTGGTGTTGGAGCTGCTCTTCAGCCGCAGCTCGGCCTCTTTGTACAGCGCGCACAACTTGGGCTCCGCCGCCCCTCCGCCCGCGGCGGACGGACCCTTCGGGGCCGGGGGAGGCGGAGGCGGCGGCGGCGGCTGCTGCTGCGGCTGCGGCGGCGGCGGTGGGTTCGGCGGCGGCGGCTGCTGCGGAGGAGGAGGCGGCGGAGGGTTATTGTTGTTGTTGTTGCTGTCCTCCACCAACACCGCGGCGGAGGAAGAGGAGGAGGAGGAAGGCTCTCCGAGCCCCAGCAGGCAGAGCTGGTCCAGGGCGAGCTGCAGCGCCCGGTCATCTTCCAGCAGAGCTCTGTCTTTGCCGCTCCCACCGAAACAGCCTAAATCGCCGAAGCCGCCGTTCCTTTCCATTATCCCTGGGACGAGCAGGCTCGGCATGGCTCACAAAGAGCTGGGAGGGGGCCGGGGGGGGGGCCGGGGGGGGGCGAGCGGGGAGAGGAGGGGATGGGGGGGGGGGGGGTGTGAGTGTGCGAGTGTGTGTGAGTGGGGGGGGACACAAAGAGCTCGGGAGGAGGGAGGGAAAAAAAAAAAAAAGGGAAAAAAAAAAAAAAAGGAACAGACAGAGAGAAAAGGACCCTCCGCCCACCTCACCCCGCCCCTCCCGCTGTAACCCGACCCCCCCCCGCACACCCCCTCCCCACCCGCGGGGTCCGACCCCCCCCACCCACCCACCCCGCACCCGACCCCCCCCCCCCCCCCAACTCCTCTCCCAGCGCCCGGAGCGCCGCGCGGAGCCCCCGGAGGGCGCGGAACGGAGCGCAGCGCCGCGGGGGGAAAAACTCTTTTGTTTGAAGGTGGGAGGCGGCCCCCAAACCTCCCCCCCCCCACCCCCCCCACACCGCGCTGCGCGGCCGTGGGATGCTGGGGGATGTAGTCCGCCGGCCGCACCGCCCCCCGAGAGCGGACACGCGTGGGAACGGGGCGGGGAGGGGGGCGACGGAGTGGGGAGGGGGACGCGGGTGGGGGGAGTGGAATGGAGTAAGTGGGGGTGGGACACGGGTGGGAGTGGGGGGTGTGGTGGGAGGATAAAGTGGGGACATGGGACACGAGTGGGGGGATGAAGTGGGGAACGTGGGACGCGGGTGGAATGGGCTGCACGGGGAGCCTGGGACACGGGTGGGGGGACAGCGTGGGGGAGGTGGGGGGTGGGAGCAGTGGACACGAGTGGGGCGTTAAAGTGGGGAATGTGGGACACGGGTGGGGAGATAAAGTGGGGAGCAGGGACACGGGTGGGGGGATGCAGTGGGGACCTGGGACACGAGTGGGGTGATAAAGTGGGGAACGTGGGACACGGGTGGGTTGGGCTGCACGCAGAGCCTGGGACACGGGTGGGGGGAACAGCGTGGGGACTCTGGGGCACGGGTTAGGGTGATAGAGTGGGGAGCCTGAGACACGAGTGGGGAAATGGGACACGGGTGGGGGGAGTGGAATGGTGTAAGTGGGGGTGGGACACGGGTGGGAGTGGGGGGCGTGGTGGGAGGATGCAGTGGGGACCTGGGACACGAGTGGGGGGATAAAGTGGGGAGGGGTGGGGGGACTGCGTGGGGGAGGTGGGGGTGGGATTTGTAGGGAGCAGTGGACACGAGTTGGGCGTTAAAGTGGGGAACGTGGGACACAAGTAGGCAGACAGCGTGGGGACTCTGGAGCATGGGTTTGGGTGATAGAGTGGGGAGGCACGGACACGAGTGGGGAAATGGAACACGGGTGGGGGGACTGGAATGGAGTAAGTGGGGAGTGGGGAACGTGGGTGGGAGGATGCAGTGGGGATCCTGGGACACGAGTGGGGGGATAAAGTGGGGAGCAGGGACACGGGAGGGGAGATAAAGTGGGGAGCAGGGACACGAGTGGGGGGACAGCATGAGGAACAGGGAACACGGGTGGGGAGATGCAGTGGGGAACGTGGGACACGGGTGGGTTGGGCTGCACGCAGAGCATGGGACATGGGTGGGGGAACAGCGTGGGGACTCAGGGACACGGGTGGGGGGACAGCGTGGGGGAGATGGGGGACGGGATAAAGTGGGGAGCAGTGGACACGAGTGGGGTGATAAAGTGGGGAATGTGGGACACGGGTGGGGTGGGCTGCACGGGGAGCCTGGGACACGGGTGGGGGGACAACGTGGGGGAGGTGGGGGGTGGGAGCAGTGGACACGAGTGGGGCGTTATAGTGGGGAATGTGGGACACGGGTGGGGAGATAAAGTGGGGAGCAGGGACACGGGTGGGGGGATGCAGTGGGGAACGTGGGACACGGGTGGGTTGGGCTGCACGCAGAGCCTGGGACACGGGTGGGGGGAACAGCGTGGGGACTCTGGGGCACGGGTTAGGGTGATAGAGTGGGGAGCCTGAGACACGAGTGGGGAAATGGGACACGTGTGGGGAGAGTGGAATCGTGTAAGAGGGGTTGAGACACGGGTGGGAGTGGGGGGCGTGGTGGGAGGATGCAGTGGGGACCTGGGACACGAGTGGGGGGATGAAATGGGGAACGTGGGACGCGGGTGGGATGGGCTGCACGGGGACCCTGGGACACGGGTGGGGGGACAGCGTGGGGACTCTGGGACACGGGTGGGGGGACAGCATGGGGTAGGTGGGGAACGGGATAAAGTGGGGAGCAGTGGACACGAGTGGGGTGATAAAGTGGGGAATGTGGGACACGGGTGAGGTGGGCTGCACGCAGAGCCTGGGACACGGGTGGGGGGACAGCGTGGGGGAGGTGGGGGGTGGGAGCAGTGGACACGAGTGGGGCGTTAAAGTGGGGAATGTGGGACACGGGTGGGGAGATAAAGTGGGGAACAGGGACACGGGTGGGGGGATGCAGTGGGGAACGTGGGACACGGGTGGGTTGGGCTGCACGCAGAGCCTGGGACACGGGTGGGTAACAGCGTGGGGACTCTGGGGCACGGGTTAGGGGGATAGAGTGGGGAGCCTGGGACACGAGTGGGGAAATGGGACACGGGTGGGGGGAGTGGAATGGTGTAAGTGGGGGTGGGACACGGATGGGAGGGGGAGGCGTGGGTGGGAGGATGCAGTGGGGATCTGAGACACGAGTGGGGAGGGAGAGGGGTGGGGGGACAGTGTGGGGGAGATGGGGGGTGGGATAAGTAGGGAGCAGTGGACACGAGTGGGGTGATAAAGTGGGGAACGTGGGACACAGGTAGGCGGACAGCGTGGGGACTCTGGAACATGGGTTTGGGTGATAGAGTGGGGAGGCACGGACACGAGTGGGGAAATGGAACACGGGTGGGGGGACTGGAATGGAGTAAGTGGGGAGTGGGGAACGTGGGTGGGAGGATGCAGTGGGGACCCTGGGACACGAGTCGGGGGATAAAGTGGGGAGGGGTGGGGGGACTGCGTGGGGGAGGTGGGGGGTGGGATTTGTGGGGAGCAGTGGACACGAGTGGGGCGTTAAAGTGGGGAATGTGGGACACAGGTGGGGGGACAGCATGGGGAGCCTGGGGCACGGGTGGGGGGACAGCATGGGGGAGATGGGGGGTGGGATAAAGTGGGGAGCTGTGGACACGAGTGGGGTGATAAAGTGGGGAATGTGGGACACAGGTAGGTGGACAGCGTGGGGACTCTGGAGCATGGGTTTGGGTGATAGAGTGGGGAAGCGCAGACACGAGTGGGGAAATGGGACACGAGTGGGGGGAGTGGAATGGTGTAAATGGGGGGTGGGGAACGTGGGTGGGAGGATGCAGTGGGGATCCTGGGACACGAGTGGGGGGATAAAGTGGGGCAGCTGGGATATGGGTAGGGAGACAGCGTGGGGGAGGTGGGATAAAGTGGGGAGCAGTGGACACGAGTGGGGTGATAAAGTGGGGAGCAGGGACACGGGAGGGGAGATAAAGTGGGGAGCAGGGACACGGGTGGGGGGACAGCATGAGGAACATGGGACACGGGTGGGGGGATGCAGTGGGGAGCGTGGGACACGGGTGGGGTGGGCTGCATGGGGAGCCTGGGACACGGGTGGGGGGACAGCGTGGGGACTCTGGGGCACAGGTGGGGAAACAGCATGGGGGAGGTGGGGGGTGGGATAAAGTGGGGAGCAATGGACACGAGTGGGGTGGTAAACTGGGGAACGTGGGACATGGGTGGGGGGATGCAGTGGGGAACGTGGGACACGGGTGGGGGGACAGCGTGGGGAGCAGGGACACGGGTGGGGGGATGCAGTGGGGACTTTGGAGCACGGGTTATGGGGATGGAGTGGGGAAGCTGGAAAACAAGTGGGGGTGGCATGGGGGGGGGGCTGCTGTGTCACGAGTGGAGGGGGCTGTGGGGGTCCCTGTGGGCCATGGGTGGGGCACAGCGTGGGGTCCCTGCTGTGTGGGTGAAGGGGATCGTGTGGGGTCGTCTGGGACACGAGTGGGGGGCACCGTGTGTTATGGGAGTGGTTTGGGGGTCTGGGACACGGGTGGGGGTCATTAGGGGTCCCCCATGGAAGGAGTCGTGTGGGGACCCCCACTGAGTGCCCCCCGGGTGGGAGGGGGTGTGTGGGGCGCTCCCCACCCACGTGGGTGCTTGGGGGAGGTGGGAGGGAGTCACTCGTGGGACAGGAAGGAAATGGGGACACAAAGGATGGAGATGGGACCCAGCAGTGGGGGGGGTCCCCACACCCCAAGGCCGTGCAGTGCCCCACACAAAGTGGGGCTGCTTGGGGGGGGCGGGGGGGACAGCACAGCCCCCCCCTCCGTGTGGCTCTTTGCATTGAAATGAGTGATCGAGGGCACTGAAAATCCCAAACCCCACATCCCAAACCCCACATCCCATATCCTGCACCCCACAGCCCCATAGCCCACCCCCCACAGCCCCTCACCCCACTGTGGGACAGAAAAAGGGGAGTTCATCTGCTGCAGAGCAGGTCCTGAAAGGGCGCAGGCCCCAAATGGGTGCAGGTCCTGAAAGAGTGCAGGCCCCAAATGGTGCAGGTCCCAGATGAATGCACACCCCAAATGGGTGCAGGTCCCAAATGAATGCACACCCCAAATGGGTGCAGGTCCCAGATGAATGCACACCCCAAATGGGTGCAGGTCCCAAATGAATGCACACCCCAAATGGGTGCAGGTCCCAGATGAATGCACACCCCAAATGGGTGCGGGTCCCAAATGAATGCACACCCCAAATGGGTGCAGGTCCCAAATGAATGCACACCCCAAATGGGTGCAGGTCCCAAATGAATGCACACCCCAAATGGGTGCAGGTCCCAAATGAATGCACACCCCAAATGGGTGCAGGTCCCAGATGAATGCACACCCCAAATGGGTGCAGGTCCCAAATGAATGCACACCCCAAATGGGTGCAGGTCCCAAATGAATGCACACCCCAAATGGGTGCGGGTCCCGAATGGATTCAGGTCCCAAAGGGTTCAGGTCCAAACTGAGTTCAAATCCTGCATGGGTGCACATTCCAGATGGGGGTGGATCCCAAATGGGTGCAGGTCCCAAGCGGGTTCATGTCCTAAATGGGTGCACATCCCAAATAGGTGTGGATCCCAATGGGTGCAGGTCCCAGATGGGTTCACATCCCAAATAGGTGTGGATCCCAGTGGGTGCAGGTCCCAGGTGGGTTCACGTCCCAAATAGGGGTGGATCCCAATGGGTTCAGCTCCCAAATGGGTGCACATCCCAAATAGGTGTGGATCCCAAATCGATATAGGTCCCAAATAGGTGTGGATCTCAAATAGATGCAGATCCCAAATAGATGTGGGTCCCTAATAGGTGTGGATCCCGGTGGGTACGCGTCCCAAATAGGTGTGGATCCCAATGGGTGCAGCTCCCAGATGGGTTCACATCCCAAATTGGTGTGGATCCCAATGGATGCAGATCCCAAAGAGGTTCACATCCCAAATCGGTGTGGATCCCAATGGATTTAGCTCCCAGGTGGGTTCACATCCCAAATACGTGTGAATCCCAGTGGGTGCAGATCCTGAAGGGGTTCACATCCCAAATAGGTGCGGATCACAATGGGTGCAGCTCCCAGGTGGCTTCACATCCCAAATAAGTGTGGATCCCAATGGGTGCAGATCCCAAAGGGGTTCACATCCCAAATAGGTGTGGATCCCGAATTGATGTAGGTCCCAAATAGGTGTGGATCTGAAATCGATGTGGATCCCAAATGGAAGTGGGTCCTTAATAGGTGTAGATCCCAGTGGGTGCAGATCCCAAATAGGTGTGGATCCCAATGGGTGCAGGTCCCAAATGGGTGCCCATCCCAAATAGGTGTGGATCCCAATGGGTGCAGATCCCAAAGGGGGTTCACATCCCAAATAGGTGTGGATCCCAGTGGGTGCAGGTCCCAAAGGTGTTCACATCCCAAATAGGTGTGGATCCCAATGGGTGCAGCTCTCAGATGGGTTCACATCCCAAATACGTGTGGATCCCAGTGGGTGCAGTTCCCAGATGGGTGCACATCCCAAATAGGTGTGGATCCCAATGGGTGCAGATCCCAAAGGGGGTTCACATCCCAAATAGGTGTGGATCCCAATGGGTGCAGCTCCCAGATGGGTTCACATCCCAAATAGGTGTGGATCCCAATGGATGCAGATCCCAAAGGGGTTCACATCCCAAATAGGTGTGGATCCCAATGGGTGCAGCTCCCAGGTGGTTTCACATCCCAAATCGGTGTGGATCCCAAATCGATGTAGGTCCCGAATGGGTGTGGATCTGAAATAGATGCGGATCCCAAATAGATGTGGGTCCTTAAAAGGTGTGGATCCCAGTGTGTGCAGGTCCCGAAGGGGTTCACATCCCAAATAGGTGTGGATCCCAGTGGGTGCAGATCCCAAAGGGGTTCACATCCCAAATAGGTGTGGATCCCAAATAGGTGTGGATCTGAAATAGATGTGGATCCCAAATGGATGTGGATCCTTAATAGGTGTGGATCCCAGTGGGTGCAGGTCCCAAAGGGGTTCACATCCCAAATAAGTGTGGATCCCAATGGGTGCAGGTCCCAAAGGGGTTCACATCCCAAATAGGTGTGGATCCCAATGGATGCAGATCCCAAAGAGGTGCACATCCCAATGGGTGCAGATCCCAAAGGGGTTCACATCCCAAATAGGTGTGGATCCCAATGGGTGCAGGTCCTGAAGGGGTTCACATCCCAAATCGGTGTGGATCCCAATGGGTGCAGATCCCAGATGGGTTCACATCCCAAATAGGTGTGGATCCCAATGGGTGCAGGTCCCAAATAGGTGTGGATCCCAATGGGTGCAGATCCCAGATGGGTTCACATCCCAAATAGGTGTGGATCCCAATGGGTGCAGATCCCAGATGGGTTCACATCCCAAATAGGTGTGGATCCCAATGGGTGCAGGTCCCAGATGGGTTCACATCCCAAATCGGTGTGGATCCCTATGGCTGCGAGTTGCACTGTGGGAGCCTGAATGGGGACATCAGCACCATAGGAACGATCCGGCCCCATAGTGCTGATGCTGGGACATTGGCAGCCCCATAGATGTGGGGCTGAGCAGGTCGCTGTCTGCCCCGGCTGCTTTATTCTCTCCATCCTAAACTGCAAAGCCAAAAATTTGGGTTTGTTGCATCAGCCCTTTGGGTTCTGCACCTTTGCGATGCCAGTGGGGCGGGTTTGTTGCGTCGGCCCTTTGGGTTTTACAGCACTGCAACGGCAGTGGTTTGGGGTTGCTGCACCCAGCGTGGCTGTAGGACACGGTTGGGTCGGCCCTTTGGGTTTTGCCCCATTGCAAAGCCCGTGGTTTGGGGTTGCTGCACCCGGTGCAGCTGTAGGACACGGGTGGGTCGGCCCTTTGGGTGCTGCCCCATTGCAAAGCCCGTGGTTTGGGGTTGCTGCACCCTGCGTGGCTGTAGGACGAGTGCGGGTCGGTTGTTGCACCACTGCGAAGCCTATAGGGTGGGTTTGGTGCAGGTCAGCTCTTTGGGATTTGCATCATTGCAAAGCATAATGGGTGTCCCAACCATTCTGGACGGGGCCATATAGATCACAGAAATATGGGATCACAGCGTGGTTGGGTCGGACAGGGCCATATAGATCAGAGAAATATGGGATCACAGTGTGGTTGGGTTGGACGGGGCCATATAGATCATAGAAATATGGGATCACAGCGTGGTTGGGTTGGATAGGGCCATATAGATCATAGAAATATGGGATCACAGTGTGTTTGGGTTGGACGGGGCCATATAGATCATAGAAATATGGGATCACAGCGTGGTTGGGTTGGACGGGGCCATATAGATCATAGAAATATGGGATCACAGCATGGTTGGGTTGGATAGGGCCATATAGATCATAGAAATATGGGATCAATATGGGTTGGGAGGGGCCATATAGATCATAGAAATATGGGATCGCAATATGGCTGGGTTGGACAGGGCCATATAAATCATAGAAATATGGGATCAATATGAGTTGGACGGGGCCATATAGATCATAGAACTGTGGGATTGCAGTGTGGTTGGGTTGGAAGGGGCCATATAGACCACAGAAATATGGGACTGCAGCGTGGTTGGGTTGGGAGGGGCCATATAGATCATAGAAGTATGGGATTGCAGTATGGCTGGGTTGGAAGGGGCCATATAGATCATAGAAATATGGGATCAATATGGGTTGGGAGGGGCCATATAGATCATAGAAATATGGGATCGCAGTGTGGTTGTGTTGGACGGGGCCATATAGATCATAGAAATATGGGATCAATATGGGTTGGACAGGGCCATATAGATCATAGAAATATGGGATCACAGCGTGGTTGGGTTGGACGGGGCCATATAGATCACAGAAATATGGGATTGCAGTATGGCTGGGTTGGAAGGGGCCATATAGATCATAGAAATATGGGATCACAGTGTGGTTGGGTTGGACAGGGCCATATAGATCATAGAAATATGGGATCGCAGTGTGGTTGTGTTGGACGGGGCCATATAGATCACAGAAATATGGGATCAATATGGGTTGGGAGGGGCCATATAGATCATAGAAATATGGGATCAATATGGGTTGGGAGGGGCCATATAGATCATAGAAATATGGGATCAATATGGGTTGGGAGGGGCCATATAGATCATAGAACTGTGGGATTGCAGCGCACTTGGATGAGACAGAATCTTACAGACCATAAAATCAAGGAATGTTTGACTGGGAAGGAACCCTACAGGTAACAGAGCCATGGGATCGCAGTATGGGTGAGTTGGGGGGGACCCCATAAGATTGTAGAAGCCTGGGAGCACAGCATGGATGGATTGGACGGGACCTTAAAGTCCATGAAACTGTGGAACTGTTGGGTTGGGAGGGACCCTAAAGGCCATAGAACTGTGGGATCCCAACCCAGTTTTGGTGGGAAGGAGTCCTATAGATAAGAGAGCCCTGGGATCAGAACCATTGGGTTGGGAGGGACTCTGTAAGATCGTAGAACCGTGGGGTCGCAGCACGGATGGGTTGAGTGGGACCTTAATGACCTTGAAGCCATCGAATGCTTGGGTTGGGTGCGACCCTATAGAACGATGGGATCCCAGCACAGCGGTTGTGTTGGAAGGGCCCTTCCAGCCCCTCCATAAATCTCCATAAATCTCCAACTCAGAGGTGAGGACGTGGCGTGTGGCCACCCCAAAGGCAGAGGGCAGCAGCTGGGCACCAAGCGGAGGGCGGTGGGCGCAGAGCAGCTCCCCAGGGCGGTGGGCACAGCTGCCGGAGCTCCGGGAGCTTTGGGGCAGCACTCTCAGCTGTAGGGTTTGGGTGATGCTGCGTGGGGCCGGGCTCAGACTGGGTGACCCCCGTGGGTCTCTTCTAACGTGGGTTTTCCCCCCGCATTCCTCCCGGGTGAGCCGGGATGCGTGGAGCGCGCAGTGAAGCAGGATCAGGCCCTGAGCCAATTGAACCCTTCTTCTTATCAGTCTAGACATCCTCATTATCCAGATAAGTGTCTGATCCCCCTGAATCCTGCTAAGCCCCCGGGGCGCTCACCCCAGTCCTTGGGGTGGAAGATCCCACGCCGGGAGCGGATCGTGGAGCCGGCATCAATTATTAAGGGCGCTTTACCAATTACGAGTCATTACCAATGCCTTTATTACTATTATTTAATAGATCGCGTTAATTATTATTATTCATTGGTTTTAAAAGGAGTGTTTCCATGGCAACGGGGAGATGTATGCTGCTTTTCAGGCACACCAAGTGGACCCGTTCCCAGGTTCCCCCAGAGACGGGGTGCCTGGGGGGAACCTGGGCTGTGCCAACGTCCCCGGGGACGGTGACGGCACCACCACTGCCATCACGCGGACCCTCACACCATTCAGAAGCTCCTGTGGGATGCAGACATTGCTCCAAAGTGCTGAGAGTCCTCCGGAGAGCGGCGTCGGTGTGGTAACACCGCTCTGGGTGTGCGTGCGGCCCAGGAATGGACACACCTGCTGTTAATTCTGTTAATTGACATTGAGAAGGTCTGAGGGTGTGCATCGTGTCCCGCTCTGCCCCTCAGGTTGGGCTCTGCTCGGAGCAGCAGGGCTGGAGCATGGCTGAGTGTGCCATGGCCAACTGCTGGGCGACTGCTGGTCAACTGCTGGTCAACCATTGGTCAGCTGTTGGCCAACCGCTGGTTAACCATTGGTCAACTGTTGGTCAACTGTTCATCAACTGTTGGCCAACCACTTGTCAACCATTGGTCAACTTTTGGCCAACTGTTGGTTAACCATTGGTCAGCTGTTGGCCAACCGCTGGTTAACCATTGGTCAACCATTGGTCAGCTGTTGGCCAACCGCTGGTTAACCATTGGTCAACTGCTGGTCAACTGTTCATCAACTGATGGTCAACCACTTGCCAACCGTTGGTCAACCATTGGTCAACTGTTGGCCAACCACTGGCGAACCATTGGTCAACTGTTCATCAACTGTTGGCCAACCACTTGCCAGCCATCGGTCAACCATGGATCAACTGTTGGCCAACCGCTGGCCAACCACTGGTTAACCGTTGGTCAACTGTTGGTCAACTGTTGGCCAACCACCTGTCAAACGGTCAACCATTGGTCAAGTGTTGGCCAACTGCTGGTCAAGTGTTGGCCAACCACTTGTCAACCATTGGTCAACCATTGGTCAACTGTTGGCCAACTGCTGGTCAGCTGCTGGTCAACCACTGATCATCTGTTGGCCAACTGCTGGTCAGCTGTTGCTCAACTATTGGTCAATCGGTGGTTGGTCAGCAGTTGGTGACCACTGATCAACCACTGGTTACCCATTGGTCAACTGTTGTTCAACCACTGGCCAACCATTTTGCAACTGCTGGTCTACCAACAGCCCCAGGTCCTTCTCCGTGTTGCTAAGCAGACTCCCATGATTGGTGGTAGCTCCCAAATGATCTGCTGCGCTAATTAGCAGCTTTGCTGACAGCCTGGTGCCTGTGGGGATCCTGGATCCGTTCAGCGATCGCTGTGGGGCCAGGGTGAGACTCACCATGACCTCATTCCTATGGGCGGCCCCGGGGTGGTGGTGGGGGGAGTGTGGGAATCCCAGGCCAGCTGTGTCCCAACCATCAGCGATTGCACGTCCCAGCTCAGCGCTGTCGAAGCAGAAGGCTGCACAGGGTCACATCCACCAGCGTTTGGATCTCTCTGGAGGAGGAGACCCCTGCCCGGTTCTGCTCCTGGTGCTTCACCCCTCACAGCACTGAAGTTTTTTGTCCCATTCAGACAGAACTCCCCAGGCTCCGCTCTGTGCCCGCTGCCCCTCTCTGCACCCTCTGTGGGGCTCTCCCAGCAGCTCCCAGTCTGCCCTGACCTGGGCAGCCCGGAGCTGGGTGCAGTGCTCCAGTTTTGTGCCCTCCCCAGGGCAGAGCAGAGCGGAGCAGCACCTCCCAGCCCTGCTGGCCCCACTGCAGGCAGTGCCCCCAGGGAACCATCAGCCTTCTGGGCCACTGAGGCACACTGCTGGCTCGTGGTCAACCACTGATCAAGTGTTGGTCAACCAAAAGTTGGTCAAGCATTGCTCGACCAGGACCCCCAGGACCTTTGCTGCAGAGCCCCCCTCCAACAGCTCATCCTCTGCCCAACTTGGGGACAACAGGTTGGGGGGGGGGGGGACAAAGCCCAGGTCACCCCTTGGTGATGGAAGGATGAGAATCGGGGAGTCGGGTCTCAATGGACCTCAAATGGTTTCATGGGGATCCCACGTTGCACAAAAGCTGCCTCAGGAGCCCCCGCTCCCCTCTGCTCCTCCGAGCTGTGCAGAAACACAAAAGAGTGAAAACAGGAGGGGCCGGGGTGGGTGGGAGGGGGAGGGAGAATCCCCCCATGGCCGGCAGCTAATCCCAGCCCCGCTCGAGAGGGATCTCGAATAACAAGCGTCACGGTGCAGGCCAGATGGATTTGATTTAATAACAAAGCAAGGGGGGGTCGGGATCGTTTCAGGGCCGGGCGAGGGGCCGGATCCTCAGCGAGCAGAGAGGAGCCACCTGGTGTAAGGCTTCGTGATTGTCCTGAACGTGGAGACCGGGATGCGGGGCTGCGCCGGAATGGGAGCAGATAACAAGGAGAATTCTATGGGGTGAGCGCTGGGTGATGCTGCGGGCACCAAGGGAACCGCTATGGGGTGAAGGCCGGCGATGCTGCGGGCACCGCTATGGGGTGAGGGCCGGCGGTGCTGTGGGGCTGCCGGGCGCTGTGCCATCACCGCCGTGCCACGTCTGCCGCTTGGTGCCGGGCCGGGCGGAGCCCCCGGAGCTCCGGTTTCTGGAAACCAGAGAAGCGCTGGCGCTGCCCGCGGCCGCTGCCTCAGATCCAAACCTGCGCTGCTTTCAGACCCAAACCTTCACTGCTGTCAGACCCAAACCTGCGCTGCTTTCAGACCCAAACCTGCGCTGCTTTCAGACCCAAACCTTCACTGCTGTCAGATCCAAACCTGCGCTGCTTTCAGACCCAAACCTGCGCTGCTTTCAGACCCAAACCTGCGCTACTTTCAGACCCAAACCTTCACTGCTTTCAGACCCAAACCTGCGCTGCTTTCAGACCCAAACCTGCGCTGCTTTCAGACCCAAACCTGCGCTGCCGTCAGACCCAAACCTTCACTGCTTTCAGACCCAAACCTGCGCTGCTTTCAGACCCAAACCTGCGCTACTTTCAGACCCAGACCTGCACTGCTTTCAGACCCAAACCTGCGCTGCTTTCAGACCCAAACCTGCGCTGCTTTCAGACCCAAACCTTCACTGCCGTCAGACCCAAACCTGCGGCCGGCCGTGGGCCGCTGCCTGCATCGCCTGGCTCTCTGCCTCGGGAGCAATGAGATCCGGGCGCCGGGTGCTGGGAAGGCGGGGGGGGTGGATGCTGGAAGGAGCGCAGGTGGGATGGGGGGGGGTTGGGGTCGGCGCCGGGCCGTGCGTTGGGCTGCTCCGTTCCGCTTTTATGGCCCTGGGGGGAAAAGGGGATGCCCCCCTCCCCAGGGCTGTGGGGACACGGCCGTGGGGTCATGGCACCATTGGGTTGAAGGGACCCTGGAGATCGCAGAATCACCGAATCGCAGCACAGTTTGGGTTGGAAAAGACTCTATAAATCACCTCGCTCAGCCCCACTGCCAGCAGGGCCGGCTCCCGGCACACCGGGCTGCTCAGAGCCTCATTGCCCTGGGGAGGGGACACCCACGGCTCCCCCGGTGACCCGTCCCAGCCTCTCCCCACCCTCACAGTGAAGAATTCCTTCCTAACATCCACTCTCAACCTCCCCTCTTCCAGCTCAAAGCCATCTCCCCTTATCCTGTCGCTACCTGCCCTTGTAAAAAGTCCTTCCCAGCTTTCCCGTCTCCCCCCAGGTCCTGGCAGGGCAGTAAGGACCCCCGGAGCCTTCCCTTCCCCAGGCTGCACAGCGCCAGCTCTCAGCCCGTCCCTGTTTTGGAGATGCTCCGTCCTCTGCTCACCTCCCCGGTGCTCCAGCAGCTCCGAGTCCTGCTGACAGGGGCTCAGACCTGTTTCTCCCAGGGGGGGCTCAGGAGAGCAGAGGGGCAGAACCTACCCCCCCCCCCCCCCACAGCCCTGCTGGCCGCGCTTCTCCCGATGCAAGGCAGGATCCGGGTGGCCCTTTTTCACTGACTCACAGCCCCAAACCCTCCTCAAAGCTGTGCTGGTTGCCACCAAGCACCCCATCCTTCTTTTCCATCACCCCTCAGCACGATGTGCCCCACCGTCCCACAGGCACAGAGAGGAAGCCTCTGCTCTGCGGTTTCCCCCCCCCCTCACCCCCTCTTTTTCCCCTTCCTGGGAACGGGGGCTGTGTGTCCCCTTTTCCAACCGGTCAGAACCTCTCCCAAATGCCACCACCTTCTGAAGACGATGGAGAGCAGCGTGGCAGCATCGCCCACAGCTCCACGCAAACCCACGGAGGGATCTGGGTGGTCCCACAGCTGCACCTTCAGGTTTTGTAGGAGCTTTCAGAGCTCGCCTTTGCGTACAGGGGGCAGATCGTTCCTTCTCCCTGTTCCTGCCTTTGCTCTCTGCAGTTTGGGTGCTGCAGGCAGAGCCCTCACCAGTAAGGAATAGTAGGTTTGATACTAGGTTTCATACTATGTGGCAGTGACTGTCTTATCCTCTGTGATGATTTGTGGAGAAATGTTTCTGTGACCGCAAGCATCCTTTGTCAAAGTCACAGAATCACAGAATCACAGAATGGCCAGGGTTGGAAGGGACCTCAAGGATCATGAAGCTCCAACCCCTCTGCCACATGCAGGGCCACCAACCTTCCACCTAATGCTAGCCCAGGCTGCCCAGGGCCCCATCCAACCTGGCCCTGAACACCTCCAGGGATGGACGGGGCATCCACAGCCTCTGGGCAGCTGTTCCAGCACCTCACCACTCTCTCTGTACAGAATTTCCCCCTGACATCCAACCTAAATCTCCCCTCCCTCAACTTAAAACCATTTCCCCTCGTCCTGCTCTTATCAACCCTTTCAAAGAGTTGATTCTCCTCCTGTTTTTGGGCTCCCTTTAGTACTGCAGGCTGCAATGATTCACCCCGCAGCCTTCTCTTCTCCATGCTGAACAAGCCCAGCTCCCTCAGCCTGTCTTTGCAGGGAGGTGCTGCAGCCCTGCTCATCTCTGTGGCTCCTCTGGCCCCTCTCCAACAGCTCTCTGTCTTTCTTGTCCTGGGGGCTCCAGCCCTGGATGCAGTGCTGCAGATGGGGCCTCACAGGAGCAGAGCAGAGGGGAACAATCACAGCAAAGAAGACACTGAGCACCTCAGCTTTCTCCGTGTCCCTCCTGGCATCAGGAGCTGTGGGTCGGAATGGGGCCAACAGAATGTAGACCACAGAACCACATGGTTGGGGTGGGAGGGGCCCCCATAGGCCGCAGAACCACGGGATCACAGGGTGGTTGGGTGGGAAGGGACCCTACAGATCACAGAATCACATCGTTGGGTTGGAGGCGTCCTGGAGATCACAGAACTGTGGGATCACAGCAGGGGTGGGATGGAAGGGACCCCACAGTTCGCAGAATCACACGGTTGGGTTGGGAGGGGCACTATAGATCCTAGAACCGTGGAACTGCAGTATGGGTGGATGGGAAGGGACCCCATAGATCATAGAATCACACTGTTGGGTTGGGAGGGGCCCTACAGATCATAAAACCACGGGATCACAACCTGGGTGTGTTGGAAGGGACCCTATGGGTCACAGAATCACGTCATTGGGTTGGGAAAGGCCCTACAGATCATAGAACCATGGGATCACAGAGTAGTGGGGTTGAAAGGGACCCTATAGATCACAGAACTATGGGATCTCAGCCTGCAAGGTTGGAGTGCCTCTATAGATCACAGAACCATGGGATCACAGCAGGGTGGGATGGAAGGGACCCCATAGCTCAGAGAACCACACAGGTGGGTTGGAGGGGCCCTATAGATCACAGAACCATGGGATCCCTGCATGGTGGTTTGGAGGAGCCCTATAGACCACAGAATCACATGGTTGGGTTCTGTGGGGCCCTACAGATCATAAAACCATGAGATCACAACTTGGATGTGCTGGAAGGGACCCTATGGGTCACAGAATCACATGGTTGGGTGGGGAGAGGCCCTATAAATCACAGAAGCACGGGATCTCAGCATGCATGGGTTGGAGGGGCCCTATAAATTACAGAACCATGGGATCTCAGCTTGCATGGTTGGAGGGACCCTATAAATCACAGAACCACATGGTTGGGCTGGAAGGGACCTTATAGATCACAGAACCATGGGATCTCAGCTTGCATGGTTGGAGGGGCCCTATAGATCACAGAAGCACATCAGTGGGTTAGAAGGGACCTTATAGATCACGGAACCATAGCAGCCATGCTTGGGAGGGTTGGAGGGACCCTATGGATCACAGAACCATGGGATCACAGCACGGGTGGGATGGAAGGGACCTTATAGAGCACAGAACATGGGATCTCAGCGTGCATGGGTGAGAGGGGCCCTATAGATCACAGAACCAAAAGATCCCTGCATAGGAAGATTGGAGGAGCCCTACAGATCACAGAACCACACAGCTGTGTTGGGAGGAGCCCTACAGATCACAGAACCATGGGATCACAGGGTGGAGCGGCTGGGTTGGAAGGGACCCTACAGATCACAGAATCACATGGTTGGGTTGGAAGGGACCTTATAGATCACAGAACTATTGGATCCTTGCATGGGACGGTTGGAGCGGCCCTATAGATCACAGAACCATGGGATCACAGCACGGGTTGGATTGGAAGGGACCCTATAGAATACAGAACTATAGATTCCCTGCATAGGAGGCTTGGAGGGGACCTATAGATCACAGAACCATGGGATCTCAGCTTGAATGGTCGGAGGGACCCTATAAATCACAGAACCACATCATTGGGTTGGAAGGGACCCTATGGGTCACAGAATCACATCGTTCGGTTGGAAGGGACCATGCAGGTCACAGAACCAATGGATCCCTGCATGGGAGGCTTGGAGGGACCCTATGGATCACAGAATCACACTGCTGGGTTCGGAGTGGCCCTGTAAGTGACAGAACCATGGGATCTCAGCTTGCATGGTTGGAGGGGCCCTACAGATCACAGAACCACATGGTTGGGTTGGAAGGGACCCTACAGATCACAGAATCATATCGTTGACGGAGCCCTAGAGATCATAGAAGCATGGGATCACAGAGTAGTGGGGTTGGAAGGGACCCCATAAATCACAGAACCATGGGATCTCAGCATGGGTGGGATGGAAGGGACCCCATAGTTCACAGAATCACATGGTTGGGTTGGGAGGGACCTTATAGATCACAGAACCACAGGATCCCTGCATGGGGGGGTTGGAGGGGCCCTATAGATCACAGAATCACACTGTTGGGTTGGAGGGGCCCTATAGGTGATGGAACCATGGGATCTCAGCTTGCATGGTTGGAGGAACCCTATAGATCACAGAATCACATGGTTGGGTTGGAAGGGACCTTATAGATCACAGAACCACAGGATCCCTGCATGGGAGGCTCGGAGGGACCCTATGGATCACAGAACCATGGGACCACAGCACGGGTGGGATGGAAGGGACCTTATAGATCACAGAACCATAGGAGCCCTGCATGGGTGGGTTGGAGGAGCCCTATAGATCACAAAATCACACAGTCGGGTTGGGAGGGACCCTAGAGGTGACAGATCCATGGGATCTCATCTTGCATGGCCGGAGGGACCCTATAAATCACAGAATCACATCATTGGGTTGGAAGGGACCTTATAGATCACAGAACCATGGGATTCCTGCATGGGAGGGTTGGAGGGACCCTATGGATCACAGAACCATGGGATCACAGCATGGGTGGGATGGAAGGGACCTTATAGATCACAGAACCATAGGAGCCCTGCATGGGAGGGTTGGAGGGACCCCATGGATCACAGAACCATGGGATCCCTGCATGGTGGTTTGGAGGAGCCCTATAGATCACAGAATCACATGGTTGGGTTGGAAGGGACCTTATAGATCACAGAACCACAGGATCCCTGCATGGGAGGCTTGGAGGGACCCTATGGATCACAGAACCATGGGACCACAGCACGGGTGGGATGGAAGGGATCTTATAGAGCACAGAACCATAGGAGCCCTGCATGGGGGGGTTGGAGGAGCCCTATAGATCACAAAATCACACAGTTGAGTTGGGAGGGGTCCTATAGGTGACAGATCCATGGGATCTCATCTTGCATGGCCAGAGGGACCCTATAAATCACAGAATCACATCATTGGGTTGGAAGGGACCTTATAGATCACAGAACCATGGGATTCTTGCATGGGTGGGTTGGAGGGACCCTATGGATCACAGAACCATGGGATCACAGCATGGGTGGGATGGAAGGGACCTTATAGATCACAGAACCATAGGAGCCCTGCATGGGAGGGTTGGAGGGACCCCATGGATCACAGAACCATGGGATCCCTGCATGGTGGTTTGGAGGAGCCCTATAGATCACAGAATCACACTGTTGGGTTTGGAGGGGCCCTACAGATCATAAAACCATGGGATCACAACTTGGATGTGCTGGAAGGGACCCTATGGGTCACAGAATCACATGGTTGGGTGGGGAGAGGCCCGTTAAATCACAGAAGCACGGGATCTCAGCATGCATGGGTTGGAGGGTCCCTATAAATTACAGAACCATGGGATCTCAGCTTGCATGGTTGGAGGGGTCCTATAGATCACAGAATCACATGGTTGGATTGGGAGGGACCTTACAGATCACAGAACCACAGGAGCCCTGCATGGGTGGGTTGGAGGGGCCCTATAGATCACAGAACCATGGGATCACAGCAGGGTAGGATGGAAGGGACCCCATAGTTCAGAGAACCACACGGTTGGATTGGAAGGGACCCTATAGATCACAGAACCATAGGAGCCCTGCATGGGTGGGTTGGAGGGGACCTATAGATCACAGAACCATGGGATCACAGCATTGGTGGGATGGAAGGGACCCCATAGTTCACAGAATCACACAGTTGGATCGGGAGGGACCTTATAGATCACAGAACCGTAGATTCCCTGCATGGGAGGGTTGGAGGGGACCTTATAGATCACAGAACCACGGGATCACAGCAGGGTGGGTTGGAAGGGACCCCACAGTTCACAGAACCACACGGTTGGATTGGAAGGGACCTTATAGATCACAGCACACGGTCGGGTTGGGAGGACCGCACCAGATCGCAGCACCACGGCATCACAACCTGGGCTCGTTGGCTCCCCGTGCGGCTCTCGATGGCCACGCGGTGCCGCTGCCGCTCCCTCCGTCGGGCCGCCCCCCGTTTCCACCCCCCCCCATTTCCCCTCCTTCCCAGCCCCGTTCGTAGCGCTGCCGTCAGCTCCGCGTCAGCGCCGGCCGGAGATTGGGATCTCCCCAATAACAACAGGAAAAAAAAAATGCTAATTATAATCCCAAAATAACCGCCTCGGAGGACGGGAAACCACAGAGGAGCGGAGCGCCGAGCAACGGGCAAACAAACAGCGCTGCAACGGGAGGCGGACGGAGCCGAGCGCCGGGCGGACCTCAAAGCCGCGGCGCTGCGACTCCTCGGCTGCTGCACGGAGCCGCTGGCAGCCGAAAGGCATGGAGAAAACTTCCCTAGGCCCCAAAACCCCGTCGAAAAAGATCCTGTGGACCCAGAACCCCATTGAAAAAACTCCTGTGGATGCAAAATCCATGGAGAAAACTCCCGTAGGGCCCCAAAACCCCGTCGAAAAAGATCCTGTGGACCCAAAAGCCATTGAAAAAACTCCTGTGGACACAAAATCCATTCAAAAAACTCCTGTGGACACAAAATCCCATTGAAAAAACTCCTATAGACACAAAGCCCGTTGAGAAAGCTCCTATGGACCCAAACCCCATTGGGAAAACTCCCATAGACCCAAAACCCATTGAGAAAACTCCCATAGGGCCCCAGAACCCCATTGGGAAAACTCCTATGGACCCAGAACCCCATTGGAAAAGCTCCTGTGGACCGAAACACATTGAGAAAACTCCCATAGGGCCCCAAAATCCCATCGAAAAAGCTCCTGTGGACCCAGAACCCCATTGAAAAAACTCCTGTGGACGCAAAACCCATGGAGAAAAATCCCATAGGGCCCCAAAATCCCATTGAAAAAACTCCTATGAACCAAGAACCTCACTGAAAAAACTCCTGTGGACACAAAACCCATGGAGAAAAATCCCATAGGGCCCAAAACCCCATTGGGAAAACTCCTATGGACCCAAAACCCCATTGAAAAAACTCCCATAGACCCAAAGCCATTGAGGAAACTCCCATAGGGCCCCAGAACCCCATTGGGAAAACTCCCATAGGGCCCCAAACACCATCGAAAAAGCTCCTGTGGACCCAAAACCCCATTGAAAAAATTTCCTGTGGACGCAAAACCCATGGAGAAAACTCCTATAGACACAAAACCCATTGAGAAATTTCCCATAGGGCTCCAGAACCCCATTGAAAAAACTCCCACAGGGCCCCAAAACCCCATTGGAAAAACTCCTATGGACCCAGAACCCCATTGGGAAAACTCCCATAGACCCAAAACCCCATTGGGAAAACTCCTATGGACCAAAACCCCATAGAGAAAACTTCTATAGACGCAAAGCCATTGAGAAAACTCCCATAGGATCCCAAAACCCCATTGGGAAAACTCCTATGGACCCAAAACCCCACTGAAAAAGCTCCTATGGACACAAAACCCCATTGAAAAAGCTCCTATGGAGCAAAACCCATTGAGAAAACTCCCATAGGGCCCCAAACCCCATTGAGAAAACTCCTATGGACACAAAACCCCATAGAGAAAACTTCTACAGACCCAAAACCCATTGAGAAATTTCCCATAGGGCTCCAGAACCCCATTGAAAAAACTCCTATAGACACAAAACCCCATTGAGATAACTTCTACAGACCAAAAACCTATTGAGAAAACTCCCACAGGGCCCCAAACCCCATTGAGAAAACTCCTATGGACCAAAACCCCATTGAGAAAACTCCTATGGACCCAAAACCCATTGGGAAAACTCCCACAGGGCCCCAAAACCCCATTGGGAAAACTCCTATGGACCCAAAACCCATTGAAAAAACTCCTATGGACACAAAACCCCATAGAGAAAACTTCCACAGACCCAAAACCCATTGAGAAAACTCCCATAGAGCTCCAGAACCCCATTAAAAAAACTCCTATGGACCCAAAACTCCATTGGGAAAACTCCTATGGACCCAAAACCCCACTGAAAAAGCTCCTATGGACCAAAACCCATTGAGAAAACTCCTATGGACCAAAACCCCATAGAGAAAACTTCTATAGACCCAAAGCCATGGAGAAAACTCCCATAGGGCCCCAAAACCCCATTGGGAAAACTCCTATGGACCCAAAACCCCACTGAAAAAGCTCCTATGGACACAAAACCCCACTGAAAGAGCTCCTGTGGACCAAAACACATTGAGAAAACTCCCATAGGGCCCCAAACCCCATTGAGAAAACTCCTATGGACACAAAACCCCATAGAGAAAACTTCTACAGACCCAAAACCCATTGAGAAATTTCCCATAGGGCTCCAGAACCCCATTGAGAAAACTCCTATGGACCCAAAACCCCACTGAACAAGCTCCTATGGACCAAAACCCATTGAGGAAACTCCCATAGGGCCCCAAACCCCATTGAGAAAACTCCTATGGACACAAAACCCCATAGAGAAAACTTCTACAGACCCAAAACCCATTGAGAAATTTCCCATAGGGCTCCAGAACCCCATTGAAAAAACTCCTATGGACCCAAAACCCCATTGAGAAATTTCCTATAGGGTCCCAAAACCCCATTGGGAAAACTCCTATGGACACAAAACCCCATTAAAAAAGCTCCTGTGGAGCAAAACCCATGGAGAAAAATCCCATAGGACCCCAAACCCCATTGGGAAAACTCCTATGGACCCAAACCCCATTGAAAAATCTCCCATAGACCCAAAGCCATTGAGAAAACTCCCATAGGGCCCCAAAACCCCATGGGAAAACTCCTATGGACCCAAAACCCATTGAGAAAACTCCTATGGACACAAAACCCCATTGAGAAAACTTCTACAGACCCAAAACCCATTGAGAAAACTCCCATAGAGCTCCAGAACCCCATTGAAAAAACTCCTATGGACCCAAAACCCCATTGGGAAAACTCCTATGGACCCAAAACCCCACTGAAAAAGCTCCTATGGACCAAAACCCATTGAGAAAACTCCCATAGGGCCCCAAACCCCATTGAGAAAACTCCTATGGACACAAAACCCCATAGAGAAAACTTCTACAGACCCAAAACCCATTGAGAAATTTCCCATAGGGCTCCAGAACCCCATTGAAAAAACTCCTATGGACCCAAAACCCCATTGAGAAATTTCCTATAGGGTCCCAAAACCCCATTGGGAAAACTCCTATGGACACAAAACCCCATTAAAAAAGCTCCTGTGGAGCAAAACCCATGGAGAAAAATCCCATAGGACCCCAAACCCCATTGGGAAAACTCCTATGGACCCAAACCCCATTGAAAAATCTCCCATAGACCCAAAGCCATTGAGAAAACTCCCATAGGGCCCCAAAACCCCATGGGAAAACTCCTATGGACCCAAAACCCATTGAGAAAACTCCTATGGACACAAAACCCCATTGAGAAAACTTCTACAGACCCAAAACCCATTGAGAAAACTCCCATAGAGCTCCAGAACCCCATTGAAAAAGCTCCTATGGACCCAAAACCCCATTGGGAAAACTCCTATGGACCCAAAACCCCACTGAAAAAGCTCCTATGGACCAAAACCCATTGAGAAAACTCCCATAGGGCCCCAAACCCCATTGAGAAAACTCCTATGGACACAAAACCCCATAGAGAAAACTTCTACAGACCCAAAACCCATTGAGAAATTTCCCATAGGGCTCCAGAACCCCATTGAGAAAACTCCTACAGGCACAAAATCCGCCAAGAAAATTCCCATAGACCAAAACTCGTGGACAAAGTTCTCCAGACCCAAATCCTATTGCGAGAAATCCTACTGACCCAGCATTTACTAAAACTCCCACAGGCCCAAAACCCACTGAGGAAATCCCTCTGGACCCAAAACCCTCTGAGAAGACCCTCATAGACCCCAAACCCATTGAATAAAACTTCTAAAGACCCCAAAGCCACTCAGAAAAATCCTACAGACCCCAAACCCACTGAGAAAAATCCCATAGTGCCCAAACCCCATTGGGAAGAGTCCTATGGGCACAAAACCCTTTAAGAAACCCACCCCATAGACCCCAAACCTGCTGAGAAAACTCCTCAGGGTCAGGGTTAGGGTTATGGGGTCAGGGTTAGAGTTATGGGGTCAGGGTTAGAGTTATGGGGTCAGGGTTAGAGTTATGGGGTCAGGGTCAGGGTTAGAGTTATGGGGTCAGAGTTAGAGTTATGGGGTCAGGGTTAGAGTTATGGGGTCAGGGTTTGGGTTACAGTTATGGGGTTAGGGTTTGGGTTAGAGTTATGGGGTCAGGGTTAGAGTTATGGGGTCAGGGTCAGGGTTAGAGTTATGGGGTCAGGGTTAGTGTTACAGTTATGGGGTCAGGGTCAGGGTTAGAGTTATGGGGTCAGGGTCAGGGTTAGAGTTATGGGGTCAGGGTTAGGGTTGGAGTTATGGGGTCAGGGTTTGGGTTACAGTTATGGGGTTAGGGTTAGGGTTACAGTTATGGGGTCAGGGTTTGGGTTAGAGTTATGGGGTCAGGGTTAGGGTTAGAGTTATGGGGTCAGGGTCAGGGTTAGAGTTATGGGGTCAGGGTTAGGGTTGGGGTTAGGGATGGGGTCAGGGTTAGAGTGTTAGGGTCAGGTTTCAGTTTAGGATTGGTGTTGGGTTTAGGGTAGGATTGAGGTTGATTTATAGGGTCAGAGTTATGGGGTTAGAGTTATAGGGACAGGGATACGGTTTGGGTTAGAGTTATAGGGTCAAGGCTGCTTGGGGTTAGGATCTGTGTCAGGGTCAGGTTAGGGTTAGGGTCACAGGGTGAGGGTTGGGGTTATAGGGTCAGGGTCAGGGTTAGGGTTAGGGTTATAGGGTCAGAGTCAGTGTCAGGGTCATGGTCAAAGCTAGGATTAGGGTTATAGGGTCAGGATTAGGATTGGAGTTATAGGGTGAGGGTCAAGGTTAGGGTTAGGGTTATAGGATCAAGGTCAGGGTCAAGGTTAGGGTTATAGGATCAGGGTTGTAGGGTTAGGGTCAGGGTCATGGTTAGGTTATGTTATAGAGTCAGGATTAAGGCTAGGATTAGGACTAGGGTTAGGGTTAGGGTTATAGGGTCAGGGTTGGGGTTATAGGGCTTGGGTCAGGGTAAGTTTCATAGGGTCAGGGTTGGGGTTGGGGTTAGGGTTATAGGGTCAGGGTCACAGGGTCAGGGCTGGGGTTATAGGGTCAGGGTTACAGGATCAGAGTTGGGGTTTTAGGGTCAGAGTTGGGGTCACAGGGTCAGGATTGGGATTATAGGGTTAGGGTTGGGATTATAGGGTCATGTTTGGAGTTATAGGGTCAGGATTGGGATTAGAGGGTCAGGGTTGAGGTTACAGGGTCACAGTTATAGGGTCAGGGTTACAGGATCAGAGTTGGGATTATAGGGTCAGGGTTGGGGTCACAGGGACTGGGTTGAGGTTACAGGGTCAGGGTTGGGGTTATAGGGTCAGGGTTGGGATTATAGGGTCAGGGTTGGGTCATAGGGTCAGGATTGTAGGGTCAGGGTTGGGGTTATAGGGTCAGGGTTGGGGTTATGGGGACAGGGTTGGGTCCTAGGGTCAGGATTGTGGGGTCAGGGTTGGGGTCATAGGGACAGGGTCGGGATTGTAGGGTCAGGGTTGGGGTTATAGGGTCAGGGTTGTAGGGTCAGGATTGTGGGGTCAGGGTTGGGGTTACAGGGTCAGGTCAGGGTCATAGGGTCAGGATTGTAGGGTCAGGGTTGGGGTTATAGGGTCAGGGTTGGAGTTATAGGGACAGGGTTGGGTCATAGGGTCAGGATTGTGGGGTCAGGGTTGGGGTTATAGGATCAGGGTTGGGGTTATAGGGACAGGGTTGGGTCCTAGGGTCAGGATTGTGGGGTCAGGGTTGGGGTTATAGGGTCAGGGTTGGGGTTATAGGTTCAGGGTTGAGTCATAGGGTCAGGATTGTGGGGTCAGGATTGGGGATATAGGGTCAGGGTCGGGACTGTAGGGTCAGGGTTGGGGTTATAGGGTCAGGGTTGGGGTTACAGGGTCAGGGTTGTAGGGTCAGGGTCAGTGTGGGTCCGCTGCTCACAGTGGAGCCCATGGGGTCGCATCGCTGCTCAGCCCCGCAGCCAGCAGAGCTGCGTTAATTGCGTTAATTGCGGCGCTAATTGCCCGGCTGTAATTACGGCCCATAACGAAGCAGTTCAGTCCCATGAAGGGCTGTTGGCTCGTTAAGAGCCCTGCACACACGGCACCCGCAAATGGGGCCGGGGGGAAAAACCCCATTTGGGGTTGGGGGAACGCGTGGAAATGGGAAATCCCTTCTGGGTTTGGGGCGAATCCATCGGGAGGAGAAAAACCCCATTGGGTTTGGGGTGAACGGGAAAATCCCTGTTGGATTTGGGGTGAGTGCATTTGGAAAGGAAAATCCCATTTGGGATTGGGGTGAACGCGTTGGAATGGGAAAATCCTTTTTGGATTTGGGGTGAATGCGTTGGAAGGAGAAAAACCCCATTTGGATTTGGGGTGAAGACATTGGAAAAGGAAAATCCCAATTTGGGTTTGGGGTGAATGTGTTGGAGTGGGAAATCCCATTGGGGTTTGGGTTGAATAGGTTGGAAAACCCCATTTGGGGTTGGGGTGAATGAGTTGGAAACAGAAAACCTTACTTAGATTTGGGGTATCTGTGTCGGGGTGGGAAATCCCAATGGGATTTGGGGTGAAGAGATCGGAATGGCAAAACCTGACTTGGATTTGGGGTGACTGTGTTGGAGTGGGAAATCCCACTTGGATTTGGGGTGAATATGTTGGGAGGTGAAAAACCCCATTTGGATTTTGGGGTAAATGTGTTGGAAAGGAAAAAACCCCATTTGGGTTTGGGGTGAATGTGTTGGAATTTGAAATCCCATTTAGGTTTGGGTTCAAAGGGGTCCTAAGGGGCTCCTGAGGAGGATTTTGGGGTCCTGGGGAGGATTTTGGGGTCCTGAGGGCTGATCTGGGATCCTAATTGTGGTTTGAGGGGCCCTAAGGGGATTTGGGGCGGACAGTGGGGGTCTGGGGAGATGTAGGGCATTGAGGTGGGATGTGGGGGATATGAGGGGTTCTGGGGGGCCATAGGGTGGATTTGGGGCCCTAAGGGGAATTTGGGGGGGATATGGGGGTTATGGGGAGATATAGGGGGGATGTGGGGGTCCTAAGGGGGATGTGGGTGGGATTTGGGGTCCGATGTGGGGCGCAAAGGGATGGGGCAGCTCCACGGGCAGCACAGACCCCAACTGCCCCACAGCCCGCCCCAAATCACATCCCAAATCCTTCCCCACATCCCGCCCCAACCACCCCAAATCCCACCCCAAATCCCACCCCAAATCCCACCCGTACCCCTGAACCACATAGTGCCCCAAATCCCACCCCAAATCCCACCCCAAATCCCACCCGTACCCTGAACCACATAGTGCCCCACATCCCACCCCAACCATCCCACATCCACATCCCACCCATATCCCACCCCATATCCCCCACATCCTATTAATATCTCACCCCACATCCTATTAACATCCTATCCCACATCCCAACCCATATTTGATCTTACATCCCACCCATATCCCACCCCACATCCCCAAATCCTATTAATATTCCACCCCACATCCTATTAACATCTCACCCCACATCCCACCCATATCCCACCCCATATCCCCCACATCCCATTAACATCCCACCCCACATCCCAACCCATATTTGACCCCACATCTCACCCCCCATCCCACCCATACCCTGAACCACATCTTGCCCCACATCCCACCCCAACCACCCCACATCTCACCCCATATCCCACCCCATATCCCCAAATCCTATTAATATCCCACCCCACATTTAACATCTCACCCCATATCCCACCCCATATCCCCAAATCCATTAACATCCCACCCCACATCTGACCCCACATCCCACCCACATCCCCCACATCCCATTAATATCCCACCCCACATCTCACCCACATCCCGCCCCATATCCCCCACACCCCATTAACATCCCACCCCACATCTCACCCCATATCCCCAAATCCCATTAACATCCCAACCCACATCTGACCCCACATCCCACCCACATCCCCCACACCCCATTAACATCCCACCCCACATCTTTCCCCCCATCCCCCCCCCCCCCCACTGAGCCCCGCCGCTGTTTCGAATCTCGGACCCCCCCTTCCCCCCCCCCATCCCCCATTTCCCCCATTTCCCCCATCCCCCCCCATCCCCCCCATTGCCCCCTCCCCCCCATCCCCCCTTCCCCCCCCACCCCCCCCATTTCCCCCCCATCCCCCCTTCCCCCTTTCCTCCCCCCCCAGTAGGGAGCAGTGACTCACGGCGGCCTCCGGAGCCGCCCCCCCCCGCGGGCTCCTGGGGCGCGGCGCTGTTTGGGTCGCGTTGCCGCGGAGCCGCCGTGAGTCACGGGGGGGGGGGGGGGGGGGGGGCTGGGAGGGGCTGGGAGGGGCTGGGGGGGGCGGGTCCACACCTACGGGGGGGATCCCCGCTCCGCCCAGCGCCGCGCAGGAACCGCCCCGAAAATGGGGGGGGCTTCAAAGTGCGGGGTTTGGGGGGGGGGACTGGGAGGTACTGGGAGAGACGTGGTGATAATGGGAGAATGGCTGGGCGGACCGGGGGATACTGGGGGGTACTGGGGGATACTGGGGGGTACTGGGGGGTACTGGGAGGATGACTGGGGCACTGGGAGTGGATACTGGGAGATACTGGGAGATACAGGGAGATACTGGGGTGGGATACTGGGTGATACTGGGAGGATGACTGGGGGCATTGGGGGGGGATACTGGGAGATACTGGGAGATACTGGGAGATACTGGGGTGGGATACTGGGTGATACTGGGAGGATGACTGGGGGCATTGGGGGGGGATACTGGGAGATACTGGAGTGGGATACTGGGAGATACTGGGGTGGGATACTGGGAAATACTGGGAGGATGACTGGGGGCATTGGGGGGTGGATACTGGGAGATACTGGGAGATGTTGGGGGGATACTGGGAGATACTGGGAGGATGTTGGGAGATACTGGGGTGGGATACTGGGAGATACTCGAGTGGGATACTGGGGTGGGATACTGGGAGGATGACTGGGGCATTGGGGGGGATACTGGGAGACACTGGGAGATACTGGGGTGGGATATGGGAGATGTTGGGGGGGATACTGGGAGATACTGGAGTGGGATACTGGGGGATGTTGGGAGATACTGGGGTGGGATACTGGGGAATACTCGGGTGGGATACTGGAAGATACTGGGAGGATGACTGGGGGCATTAGGGGGGGATACTGGGAGATACTGGGGTGGGATACTGGGAGATACTGGGAGACGTTGGGGAGGATACTGGGAGATACTGGGGGGATGTTGGGAGATACTGGAGTGGGATACTGGGTGATACTGGGAGGATGACTGGGGGCATTGGGGGGGATACTGGGAGATACTGGAGTGGGATACTGGGAGATACTGGGAGGATGACTGGGGGCATTGGGAGGGGATACTGGGAGATACTGGGAGACATTGGGGTGGTATACTGGGAGATACTGGGGGGATACTGGGAGATACTGGGGTGGGATATGGGAGATGCTGGGCGGGATATTGGGGGTCACTGGGGGCCCTTCTGCCCCACACTTATGGGTTTGCCCTGAGCTCCCCGGGGTCGATGAAGACCTTCTGCCCCACATCTGTGGGGTTCCCTATGGGGTCAGCGGGGTCTGTTGAGGGGCTGCTGCCCCACACTTGTGGGGTTTGCCATGGGTTTATGGGGTCACTTGTGGAGCCGCTGCCCCACACGCGCGGGGTTCCCTATGGGCTCACGGCTGTCAGCTGGGGCCGTGCTGCCCCACACTTATGGGGCTGGCCGTGGGCTCAGTGCTGTCACTCGGGGATCGTCTGCCCCACACTTATGGGGCTGGCCGTGGGTTCACGGGGGGCTCTTGCAGCTCTGCTGCCCCACATCCGTGGGGTTCGCCATGTGTTCACGGGGGTCAGTCGTGGAGCTCCCGCCCCACACTTTCGGGTTTCCCTACGGGCTCACGGGGGTCTCTTAGGGTCCTTCTGCCCCACACTTGTGGGGTTTGCCACGGGTTTATGGGGTCACCTGCAGAGCCGCTGCCCCACACGCGCACGGTTCCCTATGGGCTCACGGCTGTCAGCTGGGGCCGTGCTGCCCCACACTTATGGGGCTGGCCGTGGGCTCAGTGCTGTCACTTGGGGATCATCTGCCCCACACTTATGGGTTTCGCTGTGGGTTCAGTGCTGTCACTCGGAGATCATCTGCCCCACACTTATGGGGCTGGCTGTGGGCTCAGTGCTGTCACTTGGGGATCGCCTGCCCCACACTTATGGGGCTGGCCGTGGGCTCAGTGCTGTCACTCGGGGATCGTCTGCCCCACACTTCTGGGTTTCGCTGTGGGTTCACGGGGGGCTCTTGCAGCTGCGCTGCCCCACATCTGTGGGGTTCGCCATGTGTTCACGGGGGTCAGTCGTGGAGCTCCCGCCCCACACTTTCGGGTTTCCCTACGGGCTCACGGGGGTCCTCCTGCCCCCCACTTGTGGGGTTTCCCACGGAGCCACCGGCGGACCTTTCGCCCCGCAGCTCCGGGCTCCACGACGGCCTGCCGGCGGCCACCGCGCACCTCCCGCCCCACACTTATGGGGCTGAGCGCCGCCGCCCGCCCCCGCCGCCCCCCCCTCCGCGCGGCCCCACGCGGTGACGCAGCGCCATCCCCGCCCCCCCCGGGGTGGGATTCCCCCGCCCCCCCCCCGCACCCCGCCTATAACCGAAGCGCTCCGTCGCGCCGCGCAGCGCTTTGGGTCGGAGCCCACGCGGACGCAGCGCTGCTCCGTGGACCCCGCGCTCCTCCGTGGGACCCCGGCACCCCGACGCCGCCGCGACCCCGCCGCCCCCCGCCGCCTCGTCTGCCCTCCGCTGACCCCCAGCGGCTCCGCCGTCCGCCGGCCCCGACGTCTCACCTTTGCCGTCCGCCGCCCCCCCCGCCCGCCCCCGGTGTCCCTCGGAGCCCCGCCGACCCCCGGCGTTTCCGCCCCGCGCCCCCCGCCGCCCCCCGCCGGCTGTCCTTCGCCCTCCGCCGACCCCGCCGTGCCGCCCGGAGCCGCGCCGACCCCCGGCTCCCGTCCGCGGTCCCGTCCGCGCCGTCCGCCGCCCCCCGGCTTCTCGTTTTCGCTCCGCCTCGACCCCGTCTCCGCCGCCCCCCCGCCGCCATGTCCACCCCGTCCCAGCGGAGGAGCGGCCGCAGCGGCGGCCCTTCGGGGACCCCCCTGTCCCCGACGCGCATCACTCGGCTGCAGGAGAAGGAGGACCTGCAGGAGCTGAACGACCGCCTGGCCGTTTACATCGACAAAGTGCGCTCCCTGGAGCTGGAGAACGCCGGGCTGCGGCTGCGCATCACCGAGTCCGAGGAGGTGGTGAGCCGGGAGGTGTCGGGCATTAAGGCCGCCTACGAGTCCGAGCTGGCGGACGCGAGGAAGACGCTGGACTCGGTGGCGAAGGAGCGGGCGAGGCTGCAGCTGGAGCTCAGCAAAGTCAGGGAGGAGCACAAGGAGCTGAAGGCCAGGTGGGTCTGGGGGCCGGGGGGTGGGGGGGGATGTTGAGGGCATGGGGGGCGTGGGGGACATGGGGGGCGTGGGGGGGTGTGGGGGGTATGGGGACATGGGGGACATGGGGGGTATGGGGACATGGGGGGGACATGGGGGGTATGGGGACATGGGGGGGACATGGGGGGTATAGGGAACATGGGGGGTGTGGGAGGTATGGGGGGCATGGGGGAGTGTTGAAGATATGGGGACATGGGGGGGGTGTGGGGACATGGGGGGTGTGGGGGACATGGGGGGTGTGGGGACATGGGGGGGGCATGGGGGGATATGGGGGGATATGGGGGTGTTGGGTTCCGGCACTGCGGCGTTGGGGGTCTGAATGTGTGGGACAGGATGGGTTACAGGGCTGAGATGCATAGGGTGGGATGTGGGGCGCTGGGTTCCCAGTGGGGCTGTGGGACCCATAGGGCAGGTTGTGGGACCTATAGGGCAGGTTTTGGGGTGCTGGGTTCCCAGTGGGGCTGTGGGACCCATAGGGCAGGCTGTGGGGTGCTGGGTTCCCAATGGGGCTGGGACCCATAGGTGCGCCGTGGGGAGTTGGCTTTCAGTAGGGCTGGAACAGGCCATAGGGTGCTGGGTTCCCAATGGGGCTGTGGGACCCATAGGGCAGGTTTTGGGGCACTGGATTCCCAGTGGGGCTGGGACCCATAGGGCAGGTTGTGGGACCCATAGGGCGGGCTGTGGGTGCTGGGTTGTGGAGGGTCAGGACCCATAGGGTGCACCGTGGGGACTTGGCTTCCAGTGGGGCTGGAACAGACAGGACAGGCCATAGGGTGCTGGGTTCCGAGCCATAGGGCGGGCTGTGGGACCCGTAGGGTGGGCTGTAGGGCGTCAGGTTCCATAGGGTGTGGGACCCATAGGGCGGGCTGTGGGGCGCTGGGTTCCCAGTGGGGCTGTGGGACCCATAGGGCAGGTTGTGGGACCCATAGGGCGGGCTGTGGGGCGCTGGGTTCCAGTAGGGCTGGAACAGATAGGGCAGACCATAGGGTGTTGGGTTCCGAGGTGGCTGGGATCTGTAGGGCGGGCTGTGGGATCTATAGGGCGGGCCTGTGGGATCTATAGGGCGGGCTGTGGGATCTGTAGGGGCAGGCTTTGGGGCACTGGGTTCCCGGTGGGGCTGGACCCATAGAGGTGCACTGTGGGACGTTGGCTTCCCAGCCTGAAGCACTTGAAGTCCAAATATGTGGGGTGGTCTGTAGGGCGTTGGGTTCCAGTGGGGCTGGGACCCCATAGGGACGCGCCGTGGGGTGTTGGGTTCCGGCACTGCGGCGTTGGGGGTCTGAATGTGTGGGGGCAGGATGGACGGTGCTGCTTTAGGGGGAGCTGGGACGGGTGGGGTGGGACAGAGGGCGCTGGGTTCCCAGTGGGGCTGTGGGACCCATAGGGCGGGCTGTGGGGCGCTGGGTTCCCAATGGGGCTGGGACCCATAGGACAGGTTTTTGGGGCGCTGGGTTCCCAATGGGGCTGGGACCCATAGGGTGCGCCGTGGGGAGTTGGCTTCCAGTGGGGCTGAAACAGACAGGACGGGCTGTAGGGTGCTGGGTTCCAAGGTGGCTGGGACCTATAGGGCGGGCTGTGGGACCCATAGGGCAGGTTTTGGGATGCTGGGTTCCCAGTGGGGCTGTGGGACCCATAGGGTGGGCTGTGGGGCACTGGGTTCCCAATGGGGCTGGGACCCATAGAGACTCACTGCAGGGCGTTGGCCTCCCAGCCCCATGGCATCTGGAGTGTTGGTACATAGGGTGGGCTGTAGGGCGTCGGGTTCCATAGGGTGTGGGACCCATAGGGCAGGTTGTGGGACCCATAGGGCAGGTTTGTGGGACCCATAGGGCGGGCTGTGGGGTGCTGGGTTCCCAGTGGGGCTGGAACAGATAGGGCAGGCCATAGGACTTTGGGTTCCAGGGTGGGCTGTGGGATCTATAGGGCAGGTTTTGGGGCGCTGGGTTCCCAGTGGGCTTGGGACCCATAGGGTGGGCTGTGGGGCGCTGGGTTCCCAATGGAGCTGGGACCCATAGGACAGGTTTTGGGGTGCTGGGTTCCCAATGGGGCTGTGGGACCCATAGGGCGGGCTGTGGGGTGCTGGGTCCCCAATGGGGCTGGAACAGATAGGACAGGCCATAGGGTGCTGGGTCCCCAATGGGGCTGGGACCCATAGGACAGGTTTTGGGGTGCTGGGTTCCCAGTGAGGCTGTGGGGACCCATAGGGCTGGCTGTGGGGCGCTGGGTTCCCAATGGGACCCATAGAGACCCGCTGTAGGGCGTTGGCTCCCCGGCCCCATGGCGTCGGGCACCCGAAGGTGTCGGGATTTGGGATCCGTGGGATTTGGGACCCGTGGGGTCGGTTTTCCTAAAGGCAGCGCAATCGGGGCCCATAGGGATGCCCTGTGGGGCCGGGACCCGTAGGGCCGCTTTATGGGGTCCGGCATTCCCGGCCCCACACATCCGCGCAGTGGGGCAGGGAGCTGCCCCCCACCCCACCCCACCCCACCCCCACCCCACCCCACCCCGTCCCACAGTGCTCCGCTCCGCTCCGCCTTCGCCCCCCCGCGCCGCTCCGCCCCGCACGGCGTCCCTGTGCCACGTCCCGGCCGTGGGTCCCGTGGGTTCCCCGCCCCACTGATTCTATGGGGCCAACCCTCCGCTGCCCCATGCGAACCCCGCGTCTGCCCCATAGATCCTGAGGTCGCTTCCCCACAGATCCCAGCAATGTGGGGCTGAGCTGCTCCATGAAAATCCCACATCTGCCCCATAGATCCCAGTGATGTGGGGCTGAGCTGCCGCATGAAAATCCACATCTGCCCCATAGATCCCAATGTCCCCACCCCATAGATCCCAACGATGTGGGGCTAAGCTGCCCCATGAAAATCCCACATCTGCCCCATAGATCCTAAGGTCGCTTCCCCATAGACCCCAACAATGTGGGGCTGAGCTGCCCATGCAAACCCCGTATCTGCCCTATAGATCCCAGCAGTGTAGGGCTGAGCTGCCCTATGCAAACCCCACATCTGCCCCATAGATCCCAGTGTCCCCTCCCCATAGATCCCAATGATGTGGGGCTGAGCTGCCCCATGAAATCCCACATCTGCCCTATAGATCCCGTGCCCCATGAAAACCCCACATCTGCCCCATAGATGCCAGTGATGTGGGGCTGATCTGCCTTATGTGAACCCTGTCTTCACCCCATAGATCCCAATGTCCCCACCCCACAGATCCCAGCAGTGTGGGGCTGAGCTGCCCCATGAATACCCCACATCCGCCCCATAGATCCCAATGTTCCTTCCCTATAGATCCCAACAATGTGGGGCTGAGCTGCCCCTTGAAAAACCCCACATCTGCCCCATAGATGCCAGTGATGTGGGGCTGATCTGCCTTATGTGAACCCTGTCTTCACCCCATAGATCCTAATGTCCCCACCCCATAGATCCCAGCAGTGTGGGGCTGAGCTGCCCCATGAATACCCCACATCCGCCCCATAGATCCCAATGTCTCCACCCCATAGATCCCAGCAGTGTGTGGCTGCGCCGCCCCGTGCAAACCCCACATCTGCCCCATAGATCCCAACAACGTAGGGCTGAGCTGCTCCGTGCAAACCCCATATCTGCCCCATAGATCCCGGGTTCCTGGGGAGCAGTTCCGGCTCTGTGGGTTTTTGGGGTCGCGGTTTCGGGGCCGCATTTGGCAGCTGTGGTTTCAAACGGGAAACGCGTGCCGGGCCAAAACTCCCACGTGGGGGGCGGCTGTGGGGCGGCGGTCGCGTGGGGAACCCCAAAACCTGGGGTAGGGATCCTATGGGGGATCCTGCAGCAAACCGCGGGGCGGCGATCCTATAGGGGACCCCAAAAGCACGGCGCAGAGGTCCTACAAGGACCCAAAGCCATGTGTGGGGCGGAGGCCCCCCGTCCCGGCGCCTCTGGGTATCTCCAGCCCCACAGCCGGCGCTGCAGCTTATCGGCCCCAACAGGGCGCAGGCTGTGGGGCGGCTGTGGGGCGGCTGTGGGGCGGCTATGGGGCGGCTATGGGGCGGCTATGGGGCGGCTGTGGGGCCAGCTCTGCTGCACTGTCACTGTGGGTCCTGCCCGGATCCCCCGCTTCGCATGGAGCTGTGGGGTCGGGGGGGGCATTGCACCGGTTTGGGGTCCCCAGGGTGCAGTTTTTGGGGTCCCCATGATGCAGTTTTTGGGGTCGGAGGGGGCATAGCACTGGTTTGGGGGACCCGGGGTGCAGGTTTTTTGGGGTCCCCAGGGTGCAGTTTTTGGGGTCAGAGGGGGCATAGCACTGGTTTGGGGTCCCCAGGGTGCAGTTTTTTGGGGTCCTCAGGGTGCGGCTTTTGGGGTCAGGAGGGAGCATAGCACCAGTTTGGGGTCCCCGTGATGCAGTTTTTGGGTCCCCACGGTGCAGTTTTTGGGGTCCCCGGGGTGCAGTTTTTGGGGTCGGGGGAGCATAGCACTGGTTTGGGGTCCCCACGATGCAGTTTTTGAGGTCCCCAGGGTGCAGTTTTTGGGGTCGGGGGGAACATAGCACCGGTTTGGGGTCCCCAGGGTGCAGTTTTTTGGGGTCCTCAGGGTGCGGCTTTTGGGGTCAGGAGGGAGCATAGCACCAGTTTGGGGTCCCCGTGATGCAGTTTTTGGGGTCCCCACAGTGTAGTTTTTGGGGTCCCCATGATGCAGTTTTTGGGGTCGGGGGGAGCATAGCACTGGTTTGGGGGACCCCGGGGTGCAGTTTTTTGGGGTCCCCCAGGGTGCAGTTTTTTGGGGTCGGGGGGAGCATAGCACTGGTTTGGGGTCCCCGTGATGCAGTTTTTTGGGGTCCCCATGGTGCAGTTTTTTTGGGGTCCCCAGGATGTGGCTTTTGGGGTCCCCATAGTGCAGTTTTTGGGGTCGGGGGGAGCATAGCACTGGTTTGGTGTCCCCAAGGTGCAGTTTTTTGGGTCCCCATGATGTAGTTTTTTGGGGTCCCCAGGATGCAATTTTTTGGGGTCCCCAGGGTGCGGCTTTTGGGACCAGGGGGGAGCATAGCACTGGTATGGGGTCCCCATGATGCAGTTTTTGGGGTCCCCACGATGCAGTTTTTGGGGTCGGGGGGGCATTGCACTGGTTTGGGATCCCCGGGGTGCAGTTTTTGGGGTCAGGGGGGAGCATAGCACCGGTTTGGGGTCCCCATAGTGCTGCTTTTTGGGGTCCCCGTGATGCAGTTTTTTGGGGTCCCCAGGGTGCAGTTTTTGGGGTCAGGGGGAGCATAGCACCAGTTTGGGGTCCCCGTGATGCAGTTTTTTGGGGTCCCCACAGTGCAGTTTTTGGGGTCCCGTGGTGCAGTTTTTGGGATCAGGGGGGAGCATAGCACCAGTTTGGGGTCCCCGTGATGCACTTTTTTGGGGTCCCCATGATGCAGTTTTTGGGGTCCCCAGGGTGCAGTTTTTGGGGTCCCCGTGGTGCCCTTCAGGAATCCCTATCGTAGTTTTTGGGGTCCACACACGGGGATCGTGGGGCAACATTTTGGGGGACCCCGTGGTGCAGTTCTCTCAGACCCTACAGAGCACTTTTTGGGGGTCCCTTGCAGCGCAGGTTTTTGGGGTTCCCTGTAGTGCCCTCCTGGGTCCTTGGTAGCTCAGTTTTTGGGGTCTCCATGGGTTCTTCTGGGGGGTCCCCTGTTGTGCAGGTTTTGGGGTCCCCACGATGCCCTCCTGCGCCCCCCATAGTGCACTTTTTGGGGCCCCCATAGCTCAGTTTTTGGGGTCCCCATAGGGCCCTCCTGGGGATCCCCGCAGTGCATTTCTCGAAGACCCTACAGGGCACTTTTTGGGGTCCCCCATAGCCCAGTTTTTGGGGTCCCCCATAGCGCAGTTCTGGGGTCCCCATGCTGCAGTTTTGGGTCCCACGGGGGGGTTTTAGGGCCGCCCCCCCCAGCAGATCCCTGTTTGGCGGAGCGCTGCCTTCTGCCCTGCGTCCCCAAACCCAATTAGGGCAAATTAAAGCCCCATTAACGGGCAGCAGAGCTCATAACGAGGAAACGCCACCTCCTTCCCCCCCCTCCCCCCACCCGGAGTTAATTAGGGGGGTTGGGGGGGCAGCTTCGGGTGTGCGTGGCTGTAGGGTCGCCCCATGGATCTGTAGGGTCTCCCCACTGATCTGTAGGGTCGCCCCATGGATCTGTAGGGTCGCCCCGTTGACCTGTAGGGTCGCCCCACGGATCTGTAGGGTCACCCCACTGACCTGTAGGGTCGCCCCATGGATCTGTAGGATCGCCCCTGGAGCTGTAGGGTCGCCCCACTGACCTGTAGGGTCGCCCCGTTGACCTGTAGGGTCGCCCCACTGACCTGTAGGGTCACCCCACTGATCTGTAGGGTCGCCCCACTGATCTGTAGGGTCGCCCCATGGATCTGTAGGATCGCCCCAGGAGCTGTAGGGTCGCCCCGTTGACCTGTAGGGTCGCCCCGTTGACCTGTAGGGTCGCCCCATGGACCTGTAGGGTCGCCCCATGGATCTGTAGGGTCACCCCACTGATCTGTAGGGTCGCCCCATGGATCTGTAGGGCGCCGCATGGATCTGTAGGGTCGCCCCACTGATCTGTAGGGTCGCCCCATGGACCTGTAGGGTCGCCCCATGGACCTGTAGGGTCGCCCCACTGATCTGTAGGGTCGCCCCATGGATCTGTAGGGCTGGCAGCGCCATGGGGGTGTGTGGGTGTGTTGTGCCCCCCCCAAAGGGCCGTTTTGCATAGGGACGAAGTGGGGGGGGGGGGGGGGCACAAAGGGCACTTTGTGTGGCACGGCACCCATCCCCCCCCCCGGACCCACAGCCCCACCCCATAACCGCGCTATGGGGTTGCTGTGCAGTTCCTGGGTGGGGGGGCACCTCATCCTGCACCCCCCCCCCGCCTTCCCCCCCCTGGGGCTCCGTGCGCTGTGTGGGGACAGATATGGGGGCAGGAAATCCTGCCCCATTGGAGGCCCCAAAATGGGGATTTGTGAGCGGCCATGGGGGGTTTGGGGTCAGTGTAGGGTTGGGATGGGACGGCACTGGGGTGGGGACAGTGTTGGCACCAGGTTGGGTTTGGGGTCAGGATGGTTTGGGGTCAGGGTGGGTTTGGGGTCAGGGTGGGTTTGGGGTGGGGGTGGTGTTGGGGGGGTGGCGGTGGGATCAGGGTGGGTTTGGGATGGGGACAGAGGTAGAATGGAGCTTTGGGATGGGGTCAGGGTGGGTTTGGGGTCAGGGTGGATTTGGGATGGGGGACAGCTTTGGGGTAGGGGCGGTGTTGGAATGGGGATGGGTTTGGGATCTGGCTGGGTTTGGGGTGGGGACAGCAGTGGGGTGGGATGGCTTTGGGGTCTGGCTGGGTTTGGGGTGGGGACAGCAGTGGGGTGGGGGTGGCTTTGGGGTCTGGATGGTTTGGGGTCAGGGTGGATGCATTGGAGTGGGGACGGCGTTGGCATCAGGATGGGTTTGGGGTCAGGATGGATTTGGGATTGCAGTGGATTTGGGATCAGGTTGGGTTTAGGACGGGGATGGTGTTGAAGTGGGGGCAGCGGTGGGATCAGGATGAGTTTGGGGTCAGTTTGGGGCTGGCTGTGGGATTGGGATGGGTTTGAGATGGGGGCGGGGGGGCGAATGGGGTCGGCGTTGGGATGGGGAGCGTTGGCACCGGGATGGATTTGGGGTCAGGATGGGTTTGGGATGGGGGCGGCTTTGGCACCGGGGTTTGGGGTCAGGATGGGTTTGGTGTGGGGACGGGGTCGGGTTTGGGGTGGGGGTGGCAGCGGAGTTGGCACCGTGTGGCCATGGAACCCAAACGGCTTTGGGGTGGGGGCGCTGACTTTGGCACTGGGGCGGCTCTGCACTGACAGGGCTTTGGGGTGGGGGCGGCTTTGGGGTGGGGGCGGCTTTGGGATGGGGGCGGCTTTGGGATGGGGGCGGCTTTGGCACAGATCTGACTTTGGCACAGCTTTGGGACGGGGATGGCTTTGGAGTGGGGGTGGCTTTGGGATGGGGATGGCTTTGGGACGGGGATGGCTTTAGGATGGGGTGGCTTTGGCACAGATCTGACTTTGGCACAGCTTTGGGATGGGGTGGGTTTGGGATGGGGATGGCTTTGGCACAGGTCTGACTTTGCACGGCTGTGGAATGGGGACGGCTTTGGCAGTGCTGTGACTTTGGCACGGCTTTGGGACGGGGACGGCTTTGGGATGGGGACGGCTTTGGCACAGATCTGACTTTGGCACAGCTTTGGGATGGGGATGGCTTTGGGGTGGGGGTGGCTTTGGGGTGGGGGTGGCTTTGGGACGGGGACGGCTTTGGCACAGTCTGACTTTGGCACGGCTTTGGGATGGGGACGGCTTTGGGGTGGGGGTGGCTTTGGGATGGGGACGGCTTTGGCACAGTTTGGGATGGGGAAGGCTTTGGGATGGGGACGGCTTTGGGACGGGGACGGCTTTGGCACAGGTCTGACTTTGGCACGGTTTTGGGTGGGGGCGGCCCTGGCACTGCTGTGACTTTGGCACTGGGACGCTGTGGGCTGGGCGGCTCTGGCAGCAGAGCTGTGGGGCCGCAGTCATCGCTCAGGAACGCAGCGCGTCCCAGCCTGCCCCACGGCACGGCCCCACAAATGCCTCATAAATGCCCCCATAAATGCCCCCATAAATGCCCCCACAAGTGCCCCCACAACTACACGACCCCCCTCCCCCCCCCCCCCCCACAGCTCTGCATCTCCCTGCAGCACAGCGGCCTCTCCCAGGTCCGACCCCACAGCTGCCTATGGGGCAGCATTCCTTCCTTCCTTCCTTTATGGGGCAGCATTCCTTCCTTCCTTCCTTCCTTCCTCCCCTTCCTTGTCCCCCTTTCCCCCTTCCTTCCTTCCCCTTCCCCCCCTTCCTCCCTTCCTTCCCCTTTCCCCCCCGCTTCCTTCCCCTTCCCCCCCCTTCCTTCCTTCCCCCTTCCTCCCTTCCCCTCCCTTCCCCTTCTTCCCCCTTCTTCCCCCTTCTTCCCCCTTCTTCCCCCTTCTTCCCCCTTCTTCCCCTTCTTCCCCCTTCTTCCCCCTTCTTCCCCCTTCTTCCCCTTCCTTCCCCTTCCTTCCCCTTCCTTCCCCTTCCTTCCCCTTCCTTCCCCTTCCTTCCCCTTCCTTCCCCTTCCTTCCCCTTCCTTCCCCTTCCTTCCCCTTCCTTCCCCTTCCTTCCCCTTCCCCCCCCTTCCCCCCCCCTTCCCCCCCTTCCCCCCCCCCCCAACCCCCCATGTCTGTGGTGCTCCTGGGTGTCCCATTGGCAGTGGGTGCTGTGCCCCCCCCCAGCACACAGCACTCGTTGCCCTCAGTGCCGTTTGTTCCCCATCCGCCCCACTCAGCCCCTCGTTGCAACATTTGGGCCCCCCCCCCCCCAAATTGCCCCCGCCCCATAGGCCCCATACAGCCCCCCATTGCCGTATTAGGGCCGGGTGCCCCCCCGTGCTGCCCCCCACCCCATAGACACCGTGTGCCCCATAGGGCCCCTCATTGTGGTATTAGGGCTGAATGCTCCCCCTGCCCCCCCCCACCCCACCCCATAGACACCGTGTGCCCCATAGGGCCCCTCATTGCCCCATTAGGGCCGGGTGCCCCCCGTGCTGCCCCCCATCTCCCCTCCCCCACCCCACAGGTGCACTGGGTCTCACACAAATCCCCCATTGTGGAATTAGGGCCCCCCCCTCCCCCACCCCACGGGCGCTATGGGTCCCACACAGCCCCTCATTGTGGTATAAGGGTGGGGTGCCCCCCCAACCCCCCCGTGAGCCCCACCCCCACCCCACAGGTGCAGTTATGGGGCAAAGGCCGCAGCGTTCCGGGGTTGGCAGCACAGAACAGTGGGGACAAAGTCCTCCAACGGCTGTGCCCATATAGTTTGGATCTGTGGGGCTGTGGGTCAGGCTGTGCCCATATTGTGAATCTATGGGGCTGTGGGTCAGGCTGTGCCCATATTGTGAATCTATGGGGCTGTGGGTCAGGCTGTGCCCCATATTGTGGATCTGTGGGTCAGGCTGTGCCCATATTGTGGATCTATGGGGCTGTGGGTCAGGCTGTGCCCATATTGTGGATCTGTGGGGCTGGGGGTCAGGATGTGCCCATATTGTGGATCTATGGGGCTGTGGGTCAGGCTGTGCCCCAATACTGTGGATCTATGGGGCTGTGGGTCAGGCTGTGCCTATGGGGCTGTGGGTCAGGCTGTGCCCCATATTGTGGATCTATGGGGCTGTGGGTCAGGCTGTGCCCATGCAGTGGATCTATGGGGCTGTGGGTCAGGCTGTGCCCATACTGTAAATCTATGGGCTGTGGGTCAGGCTGTGCCCCAATACTGTGGATCTATGGGGCTGTGGGTCAGGCTGTGCCCATATTGTGGATCTATGGGGCTGTGGGTCAGGCTGTGCCCCATATTGTGGATCTATGGGGCTGTGGGTCAGGCTGTGCCCATGCAGTGGATCTATGGGGCTGTGGGTCAGGCTGTGCCCATACTGTAAATCTATGGGGCTGTGGGTCAGGCTGTGCCCCAATATTGTGGATCTGTGGGGCTGTGGGTCAGGCTGTGCCCATATTGTGGATCTGTGGGGCTGTGGGTCAGGCTGTGCCCATATTGTGGATCTGTGGGGCTGTGGGTCAGGCTGTGCCCATATTGTGGATCTGTGGGGCTGTGGGTCAGGCTGTGCCCATATTGTGGATCTATGGGGCTGTGGGTCAGGCTGTGCCCATGCTGTGGATCTATGGGGCTGTGGGTCAGGCTGTGCCCATAATGTGAATCTGTGGGGCTGTGGGTCAGGCTGTGCCCATATTGTGGATCTATGGGGCTGTGGGTCAGGCTGTGCCCATATTGTGGATCTGTGGGGCTGTGGGTCAGGCTGTGCCCCATATTGTGGATCTATGGGGCTGTGGGTCAGGCTGTGCCCATATTGTGGATCTATGGGGCTGTGGGTCAGGCTGTGCCCCATATTGTGGATCTATGGGGCTGTGGGTCAGGCTGTGCCCATATTGTAGATCTATGGGGCTGTGGGTCAGGCTGTGCCCATATTGTGGATCTGTGGGGCGGTGGGTCAGGCTGTGCCCATATTGTGGATCTGTGGGGCTGTGGGTCAGGCTGTGCCCATACTGTAAATCTATGGGGCTGTGGGTCAGGCTGTGTCCATGCTGTGGATCTATGGGGCTGTGGGTCAGGCTGTGCCCCATATTGTGGATCTGTGGGTCAGGCTGTGCCCATATTGTGGATCTATGGCGCTGTGGGTCAGGCTGTGCCCATATTGTGGATCTATGGGGCTGTGGGTCAGGCTGTGCCCATATTGTGGATCTATGGGGCTGTGGGTCAGGCTGTGCCCATATTGTGGATCTATGGCGCTGTGGGTCAGGCTGTGCCCATATTGTGGATCTGTGGGGCGGTGGGTCAGGCTATGCCCATATTGTGGATCTGTGGGGCTGTGGGTCAGGCTGTGCCCATACTGTAAATCTATGGGGCTGTGGGTCAGGCTGTGTCCATGCTGTGGATCTATGGGGCTGTGGGTCAGGCTGTGCCCCATATTGTGGATCTGTGGGTCAGGCTGTGCCCATATTGTGGATCTATGGGGCTGTGGGTCAGGCTGTGCCCATATTGTGGATCTATGGGGCTGTGGGTCAGGCTGTGCCCATATTGTGGATCTATGGGGCTGTGGGTCAGGCTGTGCCCATATTGTGGATCTATGGGGCTGTGGGTCAGGCTGTGCCCATATTGTGGATCTATGGGGCTGTGGGTCAGGCTGTGCCCATGCTGTGGATCTATGGGGCTGTGGGTCAGGCTGTGCCCATAATGTGAATCTGTGGGGCTGTGGGTCAGGCTGTGCCCATATTGTGGATCTATGGGGCTGTGGGTCAGGCTGTGCCCATATTGTGGATCTGTGGGGCTGTGGGTCAGGCTGTGCCCCATATTGTGGATCTATGGGGCTGTGGGTCAGGCTGTGCCCATATTGTGGATCTATGGGGCTGTGGGTCAGGCTGTGCCCCATATTGTGGATCTATGGGGCTGTGGGTCAGGCTGTGCCCATATTGTGGATCTATGGGGCTGTGGGTCAGGCTGTGCCCATATTGTGGATCTATGGGGCTGTGGGTCAGGCTGTGCCCATACTGTAAATCTATGGGGCTGTGGGTCAGGCTGTGCCCATATTGTGGATCTGTGGGGCTGTGGGTCAGGCTGTGCCCCAATATTGTGGATCTATGGGGCTGTGGGTCAGGCTGTGCCCCATATTGTGGATCTGTGGGGCTGTGGGTCAGGCTGTGCCCATGCTGTGGATCTGTGGGGCTGTGGGTCAGGCTGTGCCCCATATTGTGGATCTATGGGGCTGTGGGTCAGGCTGTGCCCATATTGTGGATCTGTGGGGCTGTGGGTCAGGCTGTGCCCATATTGTGGATCTATGGGGCTGTGGGTCAGGCTGTGCCCATATTGTGGATCTATTGGGCTGTGGGTCAGGCTGTGCCCCATATTGTGGATCTATGGGGCTGTGGGTCAGGCTGTGCCCATATTGTGGATCTATGGGGCTGTGGGTCAGGCTGTGCCCATATTGTGGATCTATGGGGCTGTGGGTCAGGCTGTGCCCATATTGTGGATCTATGGGGCTGTGGGTCAGGCTGTGCCCCATATTGTGGATCTGTGGGTCAGGCTGTGCCCATACTGTGAATCTGTGGGTCAGGTTGTTGCCCATGCTGTGGATCTGTGGGGCTGTGGGTCTGACGTTGGCCTTGCTGTGGATCTGTGGATCTGTGGATCTGTGGGTCAGGCCATGGCAGCGCCGTGGGTCAGGATTTTTGTGGGTCTGAGGTCTTTGGGTGAGAATGTGCCCGTTTTGTGGCTCCGTGGGTCTGTGGGTCTGTGGGTCAGGCTGCGCCCCTGCTGTAGGTCTGTCTGTCCGTGTGTCTGTCCGTGTGTCGGGCCATCTGTCCGTGTGTCGGGCCGTGTGTCCGTGTGTCGGGCCATGCCTGCCGTGTGTCTGCGGTGCTTTGCTGCAGTGTCTGCACTGTGGCACCGCCGACCTTCGGACTCCTCTGCCCGTGGGGCCACAGCCCCGACCGCTCGTCCACCCCACAGCGCCGTGGGGCTGCGTGTGGGGCTGGGAGAGGGGCAGCGCCGCTGTGATGGCAGCAGTGGGATCGGCTGCGTGGCTCTGCACGGCGCCGCCTCCCTCGCTCCATCCCTCCCCATCTCCATCCCTCCTTCACCTCTCCTCCCTCTGTACTCCGTCCTCGTCCTCATCCCATCCCATCCCATCCCATCCACTACTCTGCTCCATCCCATCCTCATCCCCGTCCTCATCCTTGTCCCCATCCCATCCTCATCCTCGTCCCATCCCATCCCCAACTCTGCTCCATCCCATCCCCATCCTCATCCCTGTCCTCATCCCCATCCCCGTCCTCATCCTTGTCCTCATCCCATCCCATCCCATTCCATCCCATCCCATCCACTATTCTGCTCCATTCCATCCCCATCCTCATCCCCGTTCCCATCCTATCCCACCCCATCCCATCCCCAACTCTGCTCCATCCCATCCCCATCCGTACCCCTTTCCTTTCTCTCTGCTCCTCCTCTCCCATTTCCGTCTCAGCTTTGCTCCTTTCCCCTTCCATCACAGAATCACAGAATCACAGAATTGTAGGAGTTGGAAGGGACCTCCAGAGATCATCGAGTCCAACCCCCCTGCCCTCCATCCCCCCTCCATCCCTCCTCCATCCCGTTTCCACCCCAACTCCTCAAATTCTCCTTCCTTAATCCATCCCTGCTCCTTCTCTACTCCGCACCTCCTCCATCCTTACTCCACCCCACCTCCTTCCCTTCCCTTCCCTTCCCTTCCCTTCCCTTCCCTTCCCTTCCCTTCCCTTCCCTTCCCTTCCCTTCCCTTCCCTTCCCTTCCCTTCCCTTCCCTTCCCTTCCCTTCCCTTCCCTTCCCTTCCCTTCCCTTCCCTTCCCTTCCCTTCCCTTCCCTTCCCTTCCTTCCCTTCCCTTCCCTTCCCTTCCTTCCCTTCCCTTCCCTTCCCTTCCCTTCCCTTCCCTTCCCTTCCTTCCCTTCCCTTCCCCATTCCCTCCCCTCCCCCCCATCTCTGACTCACTCTCATTTCACTCCGTTTATAATTAACTCCATTAAGCGCCGCCCTTCAGCCTCCGCCGCGTCCACTTCGGCCCCGGCCGTCCGCCTCCGTGCCCCAGAGCTCTGCCCCACATCTGTGCCCCAAAGCTCTGCCCCACATCCCACATCTGTGCCCCAGAGCTCTGCCCCACATCCCACATCTGTGCCCCAGAGCCGTGCCCCAAACTCACACCCCACATCCCACGGTTCTGCCCCACAGCCCAGTGCTGTGCCCCAAATCCCACTGCTCTGCCCCAAACCCACCCCCAGCCCCACACCCCAAACCCTGGAGCTCTGCCCCAAACCCACCGCTCCCAATCCCACAGTTCTCCCCAAACCCACCGCCCCAAATCCCACTGCTCTGCCCCAAATCCCACTGCTCTGCCCCAAACCCACCACCCCAAATCCCAGTGCTCTGCCCCAAATTGCAGAGCTGTGCCCCAAGTCCCACTGCTCTGCCCCAAACCCACTGCCCCCAATCCCACAGTTCGCCCCAATCCCACACCCCAAACCCTGGAGCTGTGCCCCAAATCCCACAGCTCTGCCCCGAATCCCACTGCTCTGCCCCCAGTCCTGGAGCTCTGCCCCACACCCCGCATCCCAGATCTTTGCCCCAGACCTCCAGCCCCAAATCTCGGCTCTCTGCCCCACATCCCACAGCTCTGCTCCAAATCTCGGTGCTCTGCCCCAAATCTCAGCTCTCTGCCCCAAATCTCTGTTCTCTGCCCCACATCCCAGACCTCCAGCCCCAAATCTCAGCTCTCTGCCCCACATCCCACAGCTCTGCCCAAATCTTGACTCTGTGCCCCAAATCTTGGCTCTCTGTCCCACATCCCACCGTTCTGCCCCACATCCCAGACCTACAGCCCCAAATCTCTGCTCTGTGCCCCAAATCTTGGCTCTGTGCCCCACATCCCGTGCTCTGCCTCACATCTCAGCTCTCTACCCCAAATCTCAGTTCTCTGCCCCTCATCCCTGACCTACAGCCCCAAATCTCGGCTCTCTGCCCCAAATCTCGGCTCTGTGCCCCACATCCCACAGCTCTGCCCCAAATCTCGGCTCTCTGCCCCAAATTTCTGCTCTCTGCCCACATCCCACAGCTCTGCCCCACATCCCAGACCTCCAGCCCCAAATCTGAGCTCTGTGCCCCAAATGTTGGCTCTGTGCCCCACATCCCGCGCTCTGCCCCACATCCCAGACCTCCAGCCCCAAATCTGAGCTCTGTGCCCCAAATGTTGGCTCTGTGCCCCACATCCCGCGCTCTGCCCCACATCTCCGGGCTGTGAGCTGGGGTTTCCATTCCGTGCAGCTGGGCTGAGTCACGGCGGGGGCCGTGGGGGGGTTGTGGTGGGGTGGCGTTGGTGGCGCTCCTGTCTGTGCGCTTTCGTAGCCGCGTTAACGAGCTGCGGCGCTAACGAACCCCGCTGGGCGCTAACGAACCCCGCTGGGCGCTAACGAACCCCGCTGGGCCCTTCCTGCGGGGATGGGGTTGGAGAGGGGTGGGAATGGCTGAGATTTGGGAAGCACGAAACCCCAAACGGCCCCAAAACCCCCAACCCCAACGTTCCATTGTCCC